>CM044440.1:74098861-74174631 GCA_024363595.1 Xenopus borealis
AATAAAATACTTGCAAACAGTAATCTCAGTGGGGTTCCCTCTGATCCTTTTAGGGTGTTTAGATAGCCATCCGCTCCTTAGTCCCTTGTCCCCCCGAGGGGGAACTCGGAGAGATATCCTACACAAGGGACTAAGGAGCGGATGGCTATCCCTCAAAAGTATTCCATGTGTGTGGGTACTGTATCTCTGTAAGTCCAACTTCCCAGAGACCACGAAAAAGATACCGGTTTCGCCAGTTTTGTAGTGAAACTTGAAATTTGTTTGGGTAGCCACACCACTTAACGTAGTATAGTAGTTTACCTTTATAATGTTTCTTTTTTAATATTTTTTCGATTCTATAAACACGGTTTTTGTCCTCAGGAACTTTGACTATTTCTTCAGCATAGAAAGAGCCCTCAATGACTTCCCCCATCAAGTCTCTCAGTCTATAAAGTGGTTTAACACCCTTAGTATTAATGTTGTTAATTATTAAAATTTCATGTGTGTGTGTCTGCTCATAACCTTTGTTGAATATATTTTTATATGTGGCTATTCTGACGTGGTCACCAGGTTTTAGAGTCGGTTTAATTTTCTGTAATCTTGCATAATTTCCATACACATAACGCCATATCTTTATTAAATTAAGTTTAGTCACTGCAGCCGGCATACACCCGATATTATTATGATGAGTATGATTGTAACTATAAAGTAGATCTGGTAAAATGATGGGCGAATCTATCCCGTTTTTTGACACGTGCTGTGTCGTTTTTTGACGCGTCGCGACGTTTTCAATGTGCAACTCGTTTCTTTTTTTTGACGCCGGTGAATTTTCACTGGCTTTTTGCGAATCGCAGGAATTCGTCGCAAATTCGCGCCTGCGGAATAAATTCACCCATCACTAATAGCGGTAAGTATTATAGTATGTAAAATAACTTGTGAATTTGTGAATTGGTCTATCGACCAGTATCTTTACTGATCAAAGAGAGAAAGCTGACTTGTGTCAGTAAACAGATAATTGGAGAAATTAAAAAGAAATCCCCTCTTGATCAGAATGAATTTATTACAAAAAGTTAAAATTTTAAAGTGCTAGTGCTTATAAAGTGAATTAATTCAGCGAATAAGTTATGGTGTCCTGATGAAAGTGTCCTGATGAATGTCTTGAATTCTTGAACTCTTAATTATCGGTTCAATAATATTCCGTTGGTAATGCAATTAATTAATTAATTAAAGTTAATCACACCCCTTACCCTACAGCAGTTATGAATTACAACCCAATACGTGACTGTATAACAATTGATTTGATACTTCCTTTACATATAAATCAAGGAAGACAAACTTATTTAATTATATATACAAAAACCACAATTAATTATCATTTCCATATTGATTTTACAAACATAAGTTGTTTGGAAAAGGAAATTGAAAGAGGGTGGAGAAGTCCCGTAGAAACTGTCTGATCTTTGGCTGCCTTCGGGACCCCACAAGGTTGGAGAAGTCTGCCACTCTGTGGTCTTAGTAGTTAACTGTCGCTAACTGTAGGTATTGCTAACTATCCTAAAAAAACACAAACCACCGAGCGCATATAAAGGAGTATAGATTGAAAACGAAAGGGTTTGTAAAAATTATGTTTAATATTTTTCCACAGATACTGCAATGTGGTGATTGCAATATCTGTGGAAAAATATTAAACATCAGTACTTTCACAGACAGATTTGGAATTGAACATAAAGTTAATGATTATATCAACTGTAAAAGTCAGGGTGTGATTTACTGTATAGAATGCCCCTGTCCAAAAAGATACATTGGCATGACAACTCAAAAACTTAGTCAGAATCCAGCAACATTGTTGTTCTATACGAACAGCTGACAATTCTAAAAAATTAGAAGGGACGCTATCTACAGTGGCTCAACATTTAAAAAAATTCCATTCTATGGATCCATACAAGGTAAAGGTCTGGGCACTAGAAAAAATAAATCTGGGTATTAGGAGAGGTAATTTGGAGGAAATTTTGCTAAGAAGAGAGTGTTATTGGATTTTTTAAATGAATACAGTTTCCCCCAATGGGATTAATGAAAACTATTTATTTACCTACACCTTTTTTATAAATTACATGTTTTTACGAAAGTATCAAGCAAGAATCAAGTTTTAATCCGAAGATTTAAAATTTGGTAAATTAATAAAAGTTAAAACATTTTATGGGAATTAATTAATAAACAAAGACATAAATTAATTCATGAACTCTTGGAAGGTGATGTCCAAAAATAAAAAGTATTAAGTCTAAACCCGATATAGAAGGTTTGGCTGTCCCTAAAACATTGTTACTAAAGAGTACAGTTTCTTTATATGGGATTAATGTGAATAATTTTCTCACACTTCTTGTATAAACTATAAGTGGGTTCGACAATCCAGTTTTTAAGCTGCCTTTGAAACATTGTTGCTACAATAGTTACAGATAGAATCTGCTTTGTAACGGGTCGTGTAAAGGATAACGTCAGATGTCAATCACAAAACGTTTAGACGTAAAGGTGGAATTATACGTTACTTTGATTACACCGCCACGGGAGGTTATAAATAATTGGCGTCCGAAAGCAACTGCATTGCCTATGAGGAAGCTTTATGCGAAACACGTGTCAGACACTTTTGATATTAACTAAGAAGTATAATCGCTCTCTTTTAAAAAAAACTCATAGAATCTACGAGGATCTTAAGCAATTGAGACTTTAGCTTTATTCTTCCATACGCATTTTTTACAAACTTCTTCGTTTCAACCTATACGCATTTTACAAACCCTTTTGTTTTCAATCTATACTCCTTTATATGCGCTCAGCGGTTTGTTGTTTTTTAGGATAGTTAGCAATACCTACAGTTAGCGACAGTTAACTACTGAGACCACAGCCGCTGAGTGGCAGACTTCTCCAACCTTGTGGGGTCCCGAAGGCAGCCAAAGATCAGACAGTTTCTATGGGACTTCTCCACCCTCTTTCAATTTCCTTTTTCGAACAACTTATGTTTGTAAAATCAATATGGAAATTATATTCGGATGAATTAATTGTGGTTTTTGTATATATAATTAATTAAGTTTGTCTTCTTTGTTTAAAATTTTAACTTTTTGTAATAAATTCATTCAGATCAAGAGGGGATTTCTTTTTAATTTCTCCAAGTATGTAAAATAACGCCACATTTTAGACTTTAGTGTTTTGTTGAAACGTTCCACAATTGAATCTTTAACATTGTTTTTTCAAAAAGTTGTTTTAATGGTTTGTTTAGAAACTCTTTACCACGGTCTGTTTATTTTTTGTGATATTCTACCATCTTCTTTGAATACCAATTCGGATGCTTTTCTCACAGATTGTGCCGATTTGTTACGGAGACCCACACTCCATGCATACTTTGACAAGACATCTATAATGGTTAAAATATACTTGATAGACATAGAAGGATCCAAGGCACACAGGATTCAGCAAGCAAGGAGATCCTTGCACGTTTATTGCGGAATAGTGCAACGTTTTGGGGTCACACCCCTTTGTCAAGCATACGGTGGTTAGTGCAAAGAAACATTTATAGTCTAAGACACACAGTGATTGGTGCATTTTAGTAGTATTCATTTACATAGTTAAGTGATATGTTGCCTGCAAGGCCTGAGCAGAAAGTACTTAGTCTAACAAACACAATGATTGGTGCATTTTAGTAGTGTTCATTTACATAGTTAAATGCAATGTTACCTGCAAGGCCTACGCAGAGAGTGATTAATCATTCTTATATGCATCCATTATAAAAGAGTATCACAATGTGTTAAATGTGTAAGAACATACTGTTCTAGTAAAAGTTCATTATAAGAGTTATATATGTCTATGATATATTGAGGTGGCCGTGCCTCTACCAAAGAGCACCAGGTATCGTTACTTATCTTCAGCGTGTGCGAGTCCCTATTCTAATTCAGGACTTAAAATATACTTGATACCATCATTATATTTCTGAAAATCTATCATAGATACAAGATCAGCCTGCCATTATGCATCTATGTCTGAAACAACTACCATATTTTTTTAAAAATTCTTCCGTACAGGTTTATGCAAAATGTATGCATCTTGATTGTTTAACCAAGCAGTTGCATATAGTGTTTTTATATCACGCTTCTTTACCTCAGTACATTTTTCAGTCCCACTAAATGATCCTGGTTCTTTAGCAGAAAAATATTGCTTTTGTAATTTACGGTCAATGTCCGTCTTACGCCTCATTGCTTTACTGTTCGCACACACATCAACAGTCCTGCAATAACACAAAGGGAGGGGGCGGGCAATTACACTCAGAAGGGGAGGGTTAATAGACTTCACGCATTTCAATAAGGGGGCGGGGCACCTGTCACTTTGCCGGAAGTGGCTGGTTTGATGAGACGTGTATACGCATCACTACTTAACTCCTTTAATCAAATATTTCTAATTTTTTTTAAAATAATTTCATTTTACTCTGGAATAATAAAAACAGTACCTTGTGCAAGAACCCAGCTAAGATATAACTAATCCTTACTGTTTTTTTTAGCAGACATAAAGGACACGTCTACCCAAAAAAAAATTTTTTTGCTGTCCCGTTCTATTCTTTTTCTTTAAAACTGGAATTTAAACATTTTTCAGAATTTATTATATCCCGAGGTTGGAAAAAGTATGAACCCAAAATCCATCGTCTCAGACCTGCTGAGGTTCCATATAAGTCAATGGAAGAGGTCCCACAGATTGTTTGATCTGCACTGAGTTTCGTGCAATAATCCGAAGATTTCAGAATTTTCAGGCAAATAACAGGGAAAAAAAAGTTTTCGGTTGGAAAATCTGAAAATTTCATAAAGTTTGCATTTTTCCTGCAGACAAAATATTTGGGAAAATGTATTAATAAAGAAGATGGAAAAAAACAGTTTTTCAGAAAATACTGAGATAATTGGGACTTTGATAAATGGGCCTTCCAAAGAAACAGCCAGGAATAAAACATTTACAAATAACTTTTAAAGCATTAACAATTTTTAATACATTCATGTTGGAAAGTTGCTTATAATTGTGTTTTCTGTTATTAGGCAAAAAATAAATAAATAATTTGAGTTGACATATCATTTTAAAGGGGGTTGTTCACCTTTGAGATAACTTTAAGTATGATGTAGAGAGTGACATTCTGAGAAAATTTGCAATTTGTTTTCATTTTTTATTAGTTAAGGTTTTTGAGTTATTTCGCTTTTTATTCAGCAGCTCTTCAATTTGCATTTTAAGCAGTCTTGTAACTAGGGCCCAAATTACCCTAGCAACCATGCATTGATTTGAATAAGAGACTGGAATGTGAATAGGAGAGAGTCTGAATAGAAGGATCAGCAATAAAAAGTAGCATTAACAATACATTTGTAGCCTTACAGAGCTTTTGTTTTTTTAGAAGGGGACAGCGACGCCCATTTGAAAGTTGCAAAGAATAAACTATAAAACTTTAACAAATAAATAATAAAAACCAATTGAAAAGTTGCTTAGAATTGGCCATTCTATAACATAATAAAAGTTATCGTAAAGGTGAACCACCCCTTTAAGGAATGGAGATCCAAATTACAGAAAGGCCCCTTATGCAGATAACCCCATGCCCCAAGCATTCTGGATAATGGGTCCCATGTCTATACTTCAAAATACCACAGGGAACTTCAGGATTTTCTTGTATGGCATACTATAGGTCTTATTCTGAATAATTTCAGAATTTAAACAATATGAAATATAAATATATGTGAATAATGTGACTTACATGATTAAAATGGGGTCTATTGGAGATGACCTTTCTGTAATTTGGAGCTTTCTAGTTAATGGGTTTCTGGACATTGAACTCATACTGGCTTGCTCCATCTGTACTAAAATAAATCCACCAAGGTTATAATTTATAGAAATTTATAGAGCAAGGGGGCATGGAAACTCCCTGAAAGTTCGAGTTTTTACATAGGAAGAGCATTTGCAGGAAAGTAAAGTATGCTGGGAAAGAGATGTGCAGGTAACTATGTTCCAGCTCCAGAGATAGGTAGGGATATGATGAGCCAAGGTCTCATCAGTTGTGATGGGCGAATTTATTCGCCAGGGGCGAATTCCCGAGATTCGCGAAACGCCAGCGAAAATTCACCCGGCGAAAATTCCCCAAAAAAACGAGTCGCGCGTCGTTTTTGACGCATAGCGCCGAAACCGACGCGATGCACGTCAAAAGCGTGCCGCAACTCATTTTGCGAATTTTTCGGCAAAGCAAAACTGGGGAGATTCGCCCATCACTACTCATCAGTGTGGTGAAAAACAGGTTTTAAACTGACCACTCATGATAATATCCAGCTGGTGTGTTCAACAAAGTGATTTTATTTTTTAAATAAATCATTACTTACACCAGCCATGTCATGAAGGGTAGATTAAATATTCCAGTCTGACTGAAGAGTTTGTTTGATGCCAAGCAGGGTTTAGTCAGTGAATTGTGTAGTTTGAATCCCATCCATTAGTATTGTATTAATATAATTCTTCTAGGCTGAAGCCTTTTACAAAAAGACAAGTCAACAAAATACTAATCAAGAAACAGCATGCTTAATATTATGCAGCAATTGTACCTCTACACAGTTTGAAAATCTATGTCAAAGCTATTTATGCTGCCAGTTTCCAATAGCTATCAAACAAAAAAGCCAGCAGTTTTTGCACCCAGTTTCTGATTTGTCTCTGCAGGGGCAACTGCGTGAGGTGAGGGCATTTGATTTTTCAATATATACAAAATATTTAAATGCAATATTTTTACCTATCCATAAAATATTGGATTATTTATTTCCATAGAATATTCCCAAGCAAACTCTTACATCTACCCCCCACCAATCTCTTCCCTCTAGTGACTACACATATTCTCTTGAAGGAATATACCCCCCAACAATGTAGGTCTCTTTTAAAAGATATTGCATAAAACAGCACATATTTACAACCCTGCCTCCTGTAAATAAACCATTTTCATAATAATAAACTTTGTTAGTAGCATGTGCTGTTGGGTAATCCTAAATAAAAAATAGGCATTTTAAAAAATAAGGACAGCCTCCTCGGATCGTATGATTCAACAGTGTACACAAACATACCAATACTTGTTACTTGTTAGGTCACATGAGCCAATTAACAGACAGACTTCTGTCTTTTGCTTCCACACTCCTTCCTGTTACAGTTAGGGGCAGATTTACGATGATTCGAAGTGAAATTTCGAATCAAATTCAAATGAAAAATTTCTAATTTAATTTTGGGCTTATTAGACTATCGAACAGCTCAAAATTCGATTCGAATTGGCCACATTCGAAAATTATAATTCTATAGTTGAAGTACCGGCCCTTTTAAAAAAATTCGATATAACAATTCAGCAGATTAAACCTACCGAATTGCTATATAACCCTATGGGAAGCTCCCTTAGGATTTTCCCAAGTTTTTTTGATTGAATAAAAAAAATTTGATCGAATGGCAAATATTGTTCGATTCGATTGTTTATTCGATCGTTCAATAAATTGAATTGCATTAAAACCCCTCAAATTTGAATTCGAGGGGTTTTAATACAATACAAATTTGATGGTTAATTATCGGCAGGGGAGGTCGGAGTGGGCCCTGGGGCAGTAGCCCTAGTGGGCCCCAGACCCCCAGTCCGACCCTGGGTGGCTCTCTCCTCAATGCCTGCTCTCCCAACCCCCTCTTAATAATGTCTTTGGAAGAGATCATGCTAAATAAAGAGAAAAGCAGGTATGGTCTTTCTCCCCTCAAAGATAACAATTTTCACTTAGGACTGACTCATGGACCCTGGCTTGACTAGGCTAGTCAGCTTATGCATACTTTGTAACTAAAAGTATATATATATATATATATATATATATATATATATATATATATATATATATATATATATATATATATATACATACATACATGTACATACATACATACATGTACATACACCCATGTAACAAAATAGGAGTAGTGATGGGCGAAACTCACCCGTTTCGCTTCGCCGAAAAAATGGCAAAAAAATTTATGGTTTTTCTGTGTGGTCCATGCCGCAGTTTTTGAAAGAGCTGACCACCGTGTAAACATGCTCGCCCAATGTGCCATTGCCTAAGCTTGAAACTGTTAAGTGGTCAGCTTTTTTTTTTAGAAACTGTGACGCGTACTGCTCTGATTAAATAGCGTGTGTGGCCAGGGCCTAAATAATTTTTGTTTCCTATTTCAAATCCCACAAGTGCTATCTGGATATATTTATTTTTTAGAGTCACCTTGGCTTGTTATAGAATAAATATACTGTAACTATGAAAGGAATCCTTTTTTTCGCCACAGTTTACTGGGAATGGCATTTCTAACGGATTCATTATGGGGAGAGCAGACATTATTATTTGTAATTGAACTACAAATCACTGAACTTCCCACTGCTCCCATATAGGACATGTTGCACAATACCCTGCACAGCAATCTATTTTTCTGTACTGCAGCATGACCTTTGATCCATTACCTTCAATTTGGGAAGTAATGTATGTGTCCTTATTCACACAACCTACATTCTGAAATGCTGTGCAGAGACATGTTGCCATAACCCAGGTTCTGTAGACTGTGTCTTAAATGGAGAGGCACGTAGAGGTGAATGCTGTGGTGTGTCTTAGTAAATATTAATTTATGAATATAACAAAGGAACATAGCAAGAACATTCCTCTCATGAAGAATAGTCATTTGTTAAATCTATGAGTATTTGTATGAATAGTTTCAGAATCTGCTTGTTGTTACTATTGATTCAACTCTCGGTACAGGTATGGGATTCGTTATCTGGAAACCTGTTATCCAGAAGGTTCCAAATTATGGAAAGATGGTCTCCAATAGACTCCATATACTGCAAATTATTATTATAGTCATATTATTATTATTATAATAATAAAAATAATTCCTTTTTCTTTGTAGTAATAAAATGGGACCTTGTGCTTGATCTACAGTATACTAAGATATAATGACACCTTCATGGAAGCAAAACCAGCCTATTGGGTTTATTTAATGTTTAAATAATTTTCTAGTAGACTTAAGGTATGAAGATCCAAATTACAGAAAGATCTGATATCCGGAAAACCTTAGGTCCCGTACATTCTGGATAACAGGTCTAATAACACTTTCACCAGCATAGGAAAACAATCACTCGTTGTTGGTGAAATGGGAACAAAGTCATTTACTGCTCCATAGGGAGCAGAGGTATAAGAGAAATACTGTAGATGTGTTAGGTATGGAACCTGTTATCCAGAATGCTTGGGACCTGGGGATTTCCAGATAACGGATCTTTCCATAATTTGGCTCTTAAATCATGTAAACATTAAATAAACCCAATAGACTGGTTTTGCCTCCAATAAGGATTAATTACATCTTAGTTCGGATCAAGTACAAGCTGCTGTTTTATTATTATTATTATTATTATTATTATTATTATTACATATATAAATGTTTTAAAATTTGGATTAATTTACTATAATGGAGTCTATGGGAGATGGCCTTTCTGCAATTTGAAACTTTCTGAATAACAGGTTTCTGGATAATGGGCCCCATACTTGTATAGGTAATTCTAAAACAACTGGACTAGCTGAGTAATCATTGAAGACGTTTGAGATTTTAGTATTAAATGAATGTCCAGTCATACCTAAACTTGTGGCTGTATTAAACAGTATGTTTGAACAGTTACAGATTTTTAACATTCAGCAAGTACTACTAAGTTATGATTGCTCAACTCAATCTGACTGCTGTCTGAAACCCTTCAGTAAATAATAAATCATTATTGATGGGCGAATCTATGCCGTTTCGCTTCGCCGAAAAATTCGCAAAAAATTTGCGCAACAAGTCATGTCACGTTTTTGACGTTGTGTCGTTTTCAATGTGCATATGCTCATCGCTTTTTTTTTGATGCACGTCTTTTTTTAAGTGAGCTCATTTTCGGCAGACAAATTTTCGCTGGCATTTTGCAAATTTATTTGCCAGTGGCGAATCGAGGGAATTTGCCGCAAATTCGGTCATCACTATAAATCAGAGAAATGTGTTTGCAGACCCAAGATTTAAGGGTGAGCTTGTGATGGTTTCCAGGAGGTTACTGAAGCTTTGCTGCTTTTATTCCATTGCACCATGAAACAGACACACAGATATTGCAGGTTCTTAATGATCACAAATTGTCCCTTGTAGTCTCCTTAACAAATAATGAAACATCTTTAAAACATTCATTGCCCTTCTATGATCCATTATTCTGAACTGGCAAAATATTCTCTGTGTTTACTATAAAATGTATTGGACTCATATGGAACATTCAGTTGCTTAAGCTGCATAGTTTAATAGCGAAACAATAGGGGTGATTTACAACCACAAGCAAATTTGCTCTCCTGCAAATCTTCCCAAAAGTCAGTTGCATGTTAAAACCCATTCTATGAAGGTACTTGTGTTAAAGGAGAAAGAAACCCTTTCGGCGCAAAACCCCTCCCTCCATAGCCCCACTCCATCCTCCACCCCAGTCTACCACCCCCCCCCGGGCAAATGCCCCTAACTTGCTACTTACCCCTCAGCGCAGGTCCTGTCCATGGAGTTCACAGGCGCCATCTTCTTCCATGTGGTCTTCTTCCTGGATCCATCAGCGTTTGGCAGCGCATGCATAGTAGGAGCATTTGCCAGTTCAGCTCTACTGCGCATGCGCCGAAGTCCCAAAGTTTTTGATGCATGCACAGTAGACCTGAACCGGTGAATGTTCCTACTGTGCATGCATAGACAAACGTCAATGGATCCAGTAAAAAGAACGCATTTGGTCAGGGGGAGGAGGGAGGTGGCCTATGGGGGAGGGGCTTTGCACCAAAAGGGTTTCCTTCTCCTTTAAATGCATTCTTTGCACTTATCAGCTGCTCGGTTCATCCTGTCTTCTTTTCCAAATTGAGTGCTAATGCTTCTATTGACACAGGGGAACCCTTACGCAACCACCTCATTCTGACCAGGTTATAGCTCCACGATTCCCTTCATGGCCTTCATCAATAGGTGCAGCACTGATTTATGGTGAAATGCATGTACAATTGCATAATTTTAACACATCGACAGCAATAACATCAATCGCAGTACCCTTGCAGCTGAAACAATGCTGGAATTCTAGGAAGAAACGTAGTGGTCCATTGGCTCACTGATTTGTTTTTTTCCATGAATCTTCGAGATTCTATAGAAGTCGATGGGAGCTGATTCTGTTGGACCTCTTCAAATAAATTTAGACTTGTAGGGGCAGATTTACTAATGGTCAAATTTTGAGTTAAAAAACTTCGATAATTTTCGATCGAAAAAGGACGAAATGGGTGTGTTTTCGATCTAATTGAAATTGTTTGATTTGAACGATTTCACCAAAAATCCTTTGAATTCTCAGGACTTCAGAAATTTCAGGACAGGCTCTAGGAGGTCCCCTATAGGATAAATTGGCCATTCAGCAGCTTTAAGTCGGCAAAATCGAAGAATATTAAAGAGACAGTACTTCGAAATTCGAATTTTCAAATTTTTTCAATTCAACTCCAATTTTTGGCTATTGGATAGTCGAAGAAGACTAAAATTACATTGAAATTCAAATTTAAAAAATTCAAAATTTATTCGAAAATTCACTTAGACTCTTAGTAAATGTGCCCCTAAGGAGGAATATTCAGATATTTTCTCCACCATTAAATTAACTTTTAGTATAATGTAGGGATTGATATTCTGAGACAACTTGCAATTGGTTTTTCAGTTTGTAGTTTCAGCAATCTAGGTGCTGGGGTCCATATGATCCTACATTGAATTGAATGAGACTACAATATGAAAAGGACAGGGTCTGAATTAAAATACGAGCAATAAAAAGTAGCAGCAAAGAACATGTGTAGTCTTACAGACCATTTATTTTTAGATGGGGTCAGTCATTTGGAAGCTGGAAAGAGTCGGAGGAAAAAAGCAAATAAATGAAACACGATCAAAAAATAAAAAGAAAGCCATACCACCCCTTTAATAAATTCAATAATTGTTTTTAGAATTTGACGGTTTAGTCGGGTTTCGAAAACCTCTGAAACCACTAAAATCTGACCTTAAATAAATACATGACATCATGTATTGATAATATGGTAACATATGCATGTGTCAACTTTGGTTTACCTTTATTCAACTACAGATGCAGCCACTTGGATTTGTGCGTTAAATGCGTTGTGACTCAGGGCTAATTGAAGAAACTGTGTTATCTAAAGTCATCTTAACTCATTTAATGCATTTAACCTTTTCATTAGCATACCAAAGAACCATTGTTTTTAGTGGTGAACTCTTTAATTGGATGGGATGCTGTGACACAATATTCTGTGATAAGTGAGTGCTAAGTGAGTTAAATGGGATGTCTGAGTTAAGTTATTCTGTGTCAAACGCACAATCCAAAGTGGCTTCATCTGTATAAGCAAAAGATCCAATCCAAATATAGGGTAAGTAGGAGTAGACTGTATGTACAGATGCAGTCACTTGGATTTGTAAGTTAAATGCGTCGTGACTTAACTCATCTATTTCATTTATCCCACTTAGCACAGAATATTGTGTCACAGCATCCCATCCAATTAAAGAGTTCACCATTGAAAACAATGGAGCTTTGGTATGCTAATGAAAAGGTTAAATGCATTAAATGAATTAAGATAACTTTAGATAACACAGTTTCTTCAATTAGCCCTGAGTCACGACGCATTTAACTTACAAATCCAAGTGACTGCATCTGTATGCTGCTGATTTTGACATTGTTCCCAAACATCCCCGCTGAAATATATTCCTGACTTCTGACAAAGACATTTCGTTCTGACTTCAACACAACTAAGATTTTAACTGCAGTGTTTGAAAGTTTTAAAGGTCCAGAAGGGTCTCCATTCTATTGCACCAAAGGCAGTCTAATATTGAGGGGGGCCATTTTTTTTATTTCATAAACAACATAGCAGTTTGTAGATACAAAAATAAATGGGGGAATGTATATACAGCGTGTATATATATATATATATATATATATATATATATATGTCACCCAGCAGCATGAGTCCATAAAAAGGAATAATGGAATATAGCAAAAACATTCCGCTCAGATATACCCTTGAAGATGTAAAAAAATAGTTTCGGAATATGCAGGAAGGCTGCCGCAAATTATATATTCCTGTAAAATGCTTTTCATACAGCGATGGAATAATGCAGCGGAATCTGTGGGTCATGGCTTACAAAGTAGTTTAGCAAGAGAAGTGTCAGTCTTACATAAAAACTGTTAAAATTGCATGAATTATATATCATCACATGATGTATAGCAAATCTGGAATTATACTGCACAAGCATTTTCTGGGCTTTCTAAGATATAATGACACTTATTGCAAAACCTTTTTCAATAAACTGCTTTTCCACCTACTCTTGCGCTTTCAAATCAAATACTATTAACAAAAGGCAAAATGGCTGGGGTTGTAAAAGACATTTGCTACAGGTTGAAATGGGTTACCACACCACAACTTTACATCCCCCCAGTCCCGGATTTAGGGAAAGGCCACCAAGTTCCAGGCCTAGGGCAGCATAATTTAAGGGGGCAGCATGCTGCCCAAACCACACCCACTTTGGTTCAGAAACACTGGGGATGTGCAGGAGAAAACAATAGTTTCTTTTTAAATTCCGGTGCCCCAATCCCCATTGCTCTGGTCTGTGATAAAAATGTAAGCAAATTAAAGGTAGGGGAAGATGAATGACAGTGGGTCTAGGGGTACCCACTTTGTGAATCCGGCCCTGCACCCCCCCCAATTTGATTTCCAAATTAATTTGCATAATTTTCATGGATGCAGAAAACTGCACCGACCTGGGTTTCTTCCAGGGATTGCTCTTCTTCATGCTTCTTCTTTCAGCTTGCGCAGTAGAGTTAAATGCCAAACGTTAATGAAAAAGCTGGCTATTTTCTTTCTACTGCACATGTGTCTTCCTTAGGAAATTTGAAAACCAATGAAGTAGGATGACACTCGTAAAAGTGTCCCTGTTTTGTTTAAAGGGTAAGGTATAAATAGCTTCAACCACAAAATGTCTCAATGCCTTTAAAGGACAAGGAAAATCTAAAATAGAATAAGGCTAGAAATGCTGTATTTTGTATACCAAACATAAACATGAACTTACTGCACCACAAGCCTAATCAAACAAATGATTTATGCTTTCAAATTTGGGCACAGGGGGTTGTCATCTTGCAACTTTGTTATACATCTTTGCAAGACCAGGACATGTGCACATGCTCAGTGTGATCTGGGCTGCTTAGCACAAAGTACAAATAGCACAAGTCAAACAATATCTAATATCTAAACTTTCTCCAACTCTGCAAAATAATCCTCCAAATAGAATCACAGTTTATCTGTTTAAATCCGGCTCCATGATCTTTGTCCCTGCAGCTGGAGTTGGAAACAGTAAAGGTGATGTAAAGGCAAAAATAAAATCCAATACAAATCTCTCCACAGTTGCCAACTGCAATCTGCTGGAGTTCTGCATGGCTGGGAAGGTGGGGGCTCCCCCTGCTGTTCATAAGTATGATTGTTTCCCTGCCCAGCAGTTAGGGATTGTCTGACAATTCCTTTCCACAGCAGTAAATGAAGGGAGAATTTCACAGAATATAGTCAGATTTCTTATAAAAACAGTAGACATTTTTTAATTAAAGTATATTTGGGATAGATTTCTTTTTCATTTGAGAAAGTAAAAATTGGATTTTATTTTTTTGCCTTTCCTTGTCCTTTAATATAGTTATAATGAGTTGAATGCAGAGGACCTCTTGTATTTGTCTGTATGAATTTTGTGGTCACAGCCTCATTGCACCCCTACTTAATGGTTTAAAAATTATTGGTGAGCACAACAGGTTACAGTTTACCATCCCTATGAAGGTGCTATGACAGGAACTATTATGGCATGCTTTTACCTCATCCCTGCTCCCTGACTTCACTTTGGTTGTTGGTCACATTGGGGCTCAAAGCCTGATACTGGGGATTTCTGATCCAGGCCACCAAGCACTTTAAGACTAATACTATGTGGGGTCAAAGAGGATGAGACATATGCTCCTTTATTTTATATAAACTATGGACAGGAAGGGAAATCTCAAATAAGTTACAGCTTTTTGACTTTCTGAGCAGTAGGGAAATTGAATGCTTAGAACCACTACCTCCCCACAATGGTAAAAAAAATAAAACCTTGATCCAACACTCCCCCTGGCACAATCGGTTATCAAAAACAGCTACTGCTGTGAAATCAGCACAGGCATGTGCCTTATACACATACAGTATCTCATCTGCCTACACCTAGTTCTGGCCCTGGAATCTGAGCTGAATGGAGGAGGTCATGAAATAGCCTTTTATGGAGACTGCTGTTAAATATTCTGAGCCAGTCCCAGACTGGCACTCTGTGGGTTCTGGCAAATGCCAGAGGGTCTGCCATAAGTGCTGTAGTCACTATTTATTGGGATGGTGGGGGACTGTTTGGGCCTCTGTGTACCTGAAATGCCAGGGCCAAGCGTCAGAAGTGTCTCCTGGGACCACCAAGTCTGCAATTGGAAGGACCCACCCCCAGCATCTGTCTGCCTCCCTGCCCACGCAAACTCCAAACTGCATACCTTAATGCAGTGCCACAACTTAACTGGTGTGGACATGCAACTGGAAATAGGTGGAGGAGCACCGGCAGCATACAAAGGGCAGGGCCTATTTTAATTCTCAATCCACACCTGTTGTGAACAGACATAAGAACTCAGATGAGTCATTGCAGAAGCTAATGGGGGGAAAAGTTGTTATTATTCAATACAGAGGCATCTGGGGGATTATGAAAATAAAAACACACTATACAATATTAAAGGTCAGTAACATCAAAATTTTTTATTAAAAAATTCCTTAGTACATAATAAAAAAAAACCCAACACATATTACAGTTTAAAATCAAAAAGTCTTTATTAAGAAATAACTTACATAAACTCTGCTTCCTGTCCTCTACAGCAATGGTGAAAGGGGGACCATCGATGGAGCAACTCTCGATTTCTCCTCCCTGGCTCTCTGCTGCTTCCATGTGCAGACGCTTCCAGGATGAACGATGCCGGCTGCTCTCTGCACTGTGCTCTTCCGGGGTGCTTTGCTCTGTAAAGGGTGTCCGGCATTGTCTGTCTGCCAAGCGCCAACTCCAGCCTTGCAGGAGTCGTCCTTTCGCCGTTGCTGTAGAGGACAGGAAGCAGAGTTTATGTAAGTTATTTCTTAATAAAGACTTTATGATTTTAAACTATAATATGTGTTGGTGGTTTTTTTGGTTATGTACTTGTAGGGATGCCACATCCCTAGTAATATGGATGCCTAAATGGGTCCTAATGGGGACCTTTTGTGCTTATGTAACCCCTGTAGTTCTCACAGTGTACACAAGGCGGCACTGTGTAAAAGTATAAAGGTCATGGGAACCATGCGGTCAGTGTTCATTGCTTTAGCCCAACCTTGCAGGCTGGAAGGGAATGGGCATGATCCCTAGGCGCAGAGGCCCTAGTAAAGTACAGCTATACTCTGTCATAGATCACTCTAGGAGTGATAGAAAGGTAGCTAGTTGAGCATCTCACGCTCCGACAGGAGACTTAGAGGGATTAAGATCCTCGGGTACTCATAACCCAGAAATAGGGACTAAGTATACAGACCTCAGGTATAGGGTTTCCCCTCAGGTTCCACTTGGTACAACTGCTGAATTCTTGTGTATATCTATTCATATTCAAAGCTCAACTACTGCTGACATGACCCCTTGCCTGAAGGGATCCAGCCCATGTATGGTGCTGTGAGTATTTGCTCCTTTATGCTGTGTGTTCTATATCTATGCCGTGTAACTGTATGAGATGCTCTGTACTCCAATGTGGTGATTGTTCTATTTGCTCTGCTGTTCAATAAATGCTGTTTTGGTTAAGCATATGTTCAATAAATGCTGTTTTGGTTAAGCATAAAGAATCACTGGCGCCCAACTTATTTGTACTTATTGCACATGGTTACAGTTCACCTATATCCTTCCTCCACCCCGCTGCGAGGGCTCATCCCTGAGAAAGAGAGTTTCATTTGTGGTTTAATACCATTTGGTAGCTATAACTGATTCTTGTCACACGAGTTTACTATAGCGCTACATACTAATGAAATTTTTAATAAAAATTTTGATGTTACTGTTCCTTTAAGATTTGTTTGCAGGAAGATATTGACAAAATGTATTGTGATTACAGTATCCCAATAAATATAACATGAAACACCAGTGAGTCCGTGGTTGATGATGTAGAAAATTAGTTTTTCGGTTATTGATACTGGAATGGGTGATGTGATTTAAGCTAGCCAATGTGTCCTATTAAAAGCCAAGTCCTAGCTAAATGTTTACAGACATCCAATAACTTGTGAATTCATTAAAACAGGATAATACAGCCTAATAAATTGAGTTGGCTAATCACTGAGTTTTGCAACAAGCCAATATGCCATATCCATCTGTGAATATGTGAGAAAGCAAGCCATCCCTTTCTTGCCACAAAATGATTCATGTATTGCACAATGCTTCTGTCTGGGAGGAACAGGCTGCCCATTATAACTCTTAAATATTGGTTGACATGGTTACTGTTTTGGAAGTAAAGAAAATAACAGTATTTATAAAGCTCAATAAGTGTTTGCAAACAGCTTTCTGAATTTGTTTTTCAAATTGCAAATGTAAGAGCGTTTTAAATATGACAAAAATCTCAAATTGCAAATATTTATGCATGCACCCTGTGTTTGAATTACGCCACAACTTTGGTGGCGGAGAAAATATTCACAAAATTGTTTCACAAGTGCCTGTACTCACGCAAAGACCCGTCTTGTTTGCAAGTCATTTGTGAAAATGTATTCACAATGCGAATTCGCAAAAACCATAAAGACGGGCACAGCAATGCAATATTGTAGCGTTGAGGAAAAAGCATGGGCAAAACAACCATTTGTGAACAATTATGCCCTGCACAAACTTTATAGATGACCCCAGTGTCTGATCTAAGGCATATTTCTAGTCGCCAAACTAAGGGGCTCACTGCAAATTACCAATCTGCCCTTCCCTAAAATCAACCCTTATAATGACAACAACAAATATATGCACAGTTATTAAAAGTGCCCTCCAGGGCTGTAGCACTGAAGTTAAAATATTGTGTCCTAGTGTAGTAATCAACAGAAACTAGAGATTTTGACATTCATCATCCATTTCCAACCTGTTCACATTTATATGGGATTATTATATGACATATGGGATAGTGCAAAGGTGCAGATTTGCCTGTGCAACTAAATTAGTCAATAATGTTAAATATAATTAAATATTTAATCGGGCAAACCGCTGTCTTCCAACAGTAGATGCTGTACACAAAAATATTTATATACACTTGTTGATATTTATTATTAAAATTAGCACTAAGTCACTATTTTGCCCTATCACAGAAGCACTCATGTGTGGACACGGGTGGTTCACTTGGGAAGAACCCTGTAGTTTTTTAACCCGGGAACCAGCCTAAATTATATCAAAGGGTATTTAAGGGACACAGTTATTGACAGCCACACCTCCTCTGATGAAGCACCCAATAGCGCGAAATGCGTCAGGAGGGAGTGGCTAACACAAGTAGGCAGACAGAGGGGTAACACTGCACTGTGGATGTTGTAAAAAGATGTGTTTGTAATTATATTTGCTTTTTGCTGAGTTTGCACAAATAAATGTTTTTTCAGTATGAAGCTGTACACTTTTTGCAACTAAATTAGTCCCAGTAACTTTTTTTTTCTGAAGTCTGAATCACTATTTAAGCACCCTTATATTTCAGAATGGACTAGGCCCTAAAGTTATCTCTTTATACTAAGTCTGACAGGACCAGGGCTGCCATCAGAAACGTTGGGGCCCCACACAAGTTATTTACTGCATACTCTGTATAAGCAGTTCATACAATGAGTTCCAGTGTGTTTATTAACAGTTATTTGGGGATCAGTGCATTTTGGCACACTTCTCTACCTGTTGTTGCTTGATACAGTAGTTACATAAGTTTCTGAAAAAGTAATGGGAGTTTTTCCATAAGTTATGTAAATTGCATACATTGAGGGGTCCAATGATAGTTAGTAGTAGTTTATAGAAATAAATAAAAATGTGATAGTGCTTTGTATGTACGTTTCTCTGAAAAAAAACTTTGTTTTATGTAAAATAACCTAAAGATACATACAATGGCAATTTCAAGCATAACATGTTCAGAACATATAGTGGAATGAACACAAATTACTTTCACGGAAAAGCTGAAACAGAACACGTAGCTGGTTTTATGTTGTGGCAATTTAATAGAAAATGAAGACCTGATCAAAGTGCCATTTAAACGATGTGCCAATTTATGTACCTCAGCACACAACACAAAAAAATAAATAAAGCATGGATGGTGTAGGATGACTGTAGGCCAACATGTGTATATATAACATTGAAAATTCCTGCTTACCAGCTTTGCTTGTCAATTCTATAAGCAGACTTTAAAGGAAAACTATACCCTGAAAATGAATACTTGAGCAACAGTTTATATCAAATTAAGTGACATATCAAAGAATCTTACCAAACTAGAATATATATTTAAGTAAATATTGCACTTTTACATCTCTTGCCTTGAACCACCATTTCGTTATGGTCTGTGTGCTGCCTCAGAGATCACCTGACGAGAAATATTTCAACTCTAACTGTAACAGGAAGAAGTGTTGAAGCAAAAGACACAACTCTGTCTGTTAATTGGCTCATGTGACATAACTTTATAGTTTGTTTGGTATTTTTGTGTGCACCGTTGGATCCTAGGATCCCAGGAGGCTGTCCTTATTTTTTAAAATGGCAATTTTCTATTTATGATTACCCAATGGCACATGCTACTAAAAAAGTATAATATTATGAAAATGGTTTATTTACATGTTTTACAAGGTTTTACATATGAGTTATGCAATATCTTTTTATTTTTTTATAGTGACCTACATTGTTCGGGGGTATAGGAATATTTAAGGAATATTTTTATGGACTTTGTAAAGTTCAAGAACTAAATTAAATGGAGCTTTAAAAACTAGAGGGGTTATTTACTAAAACTCAACTTTTTCTTACTTAAACAAAAATTTGACACAACTCCTAAACCTGAATCCCCTTAATTTTAGTTTTTTCCCTAAAATGTAATTCCTAAACCAGCATGTGTATTTGTTTTTAGTTGTAATATTGGTGTGTTGGCACTATCTCAGGTCCTTTTGGCTGGTCATGTGCTTTCAGAAAGAGCCAGCACTTTAGGATGGAAATGTTTTTTGTTGTTTCTCTTACTCAAAGTAACTGAATGTGACACAGCGGGACCTGGAGTTTGCTATTAAGTACTGTTATTTCTACCAGGCAGCTGTTATCTTGTGTTAGGAATCAGCTATCTGATTACCTTTCCATTTTTCTGTTGTTAGGATGCTGGGGGGAAAGGGAAGGGGATGTGATCACTCCAACTTGCAGTATAAAATGTCGCATGACCGGGGGTAGCTGGGAAATTGACAATATGTCTAGCTCTGTGTCAGATTTCAAAATTAAATATATAAAAAATATGTTTTGAGAAAAAGATTTCAGTGCAGAATTCAGCTGAAGCAGCACTATTAACTGATGCATTTTGAAAAAAAAAAATTCCCATGCCAGTATCCCTTTAACAATAAAACTTCTAGAAAAAACTGGTGCAGCACAAATTTGTCACCGAGTAGAGAGTCAGTTCCCACTTACGGAAAGGTCATCTGCCATAGACTCCATTATAATCAAATAATCCAAATTTTTACAAATGATGTCCTTTTTTTCTGTAATAATAAAACAGAACCTTGTGCTTGATCCAAACTAAGATATGATTAACCCTCATTGGAAGCAAAACCATGCTATTGGGTTTATTTAATGTTTACATGATTTTCTAGTAGTCTTAAGGTGTGAAGATCCAAATTATGGAAAGATCCCTTAAACAGAAAGCCCCAGGTCCAAAGAATTCTGGATAATAGGTCACATACCTGTATATATATATTTAGCATTTTGAGGAATCCCCCTTGTTTATATGGAATCTACTCACAATCACAGATGCCTGAAGGCAACACCTAAAAATTGGCTTCCACTGAATTTACTCCGGTCACACATGTTGACCCACATATACAATGATTTGATTTTCCCTTTTAATGTGAAGTTAGAAGTTCAAGTCTCTCATCTGCACATTCTTTTATAGAAATTCTGTGCATCAGTTTTTTCACCACTTAGTATGGGGCAAATTTACTAAAGCGCAAATTGTCTAATGCTAGCTCTTATTCGCCAGCATAACGTAATTTCGCAACTTTGCCAAGCCGTGTCCCTGGCGAAAATTTGTTAGCGAAGTAGATAGACTAGTGCAACTTCGCACCTTTACTCCAGGCAAAGTTGCACACTGATGAAGGGACGTAACTACGCTAATTCACTTAGGGGCCGATTTACTAAATTCACGTGAAGGATTCGAAGTTCGATCGAATTCGATCGAATTTCGAACGTAGGATTTCTTCGTTTGGTCTAATATGTGAATTTTGGCATATTTGATCATCAAATAGGGAATGGTCGAAAGATCGAATACATTCGAATAGAGTCGAATGGACGAATATTCGATCATTCGATCAGTGAAGGATTTTTTTTAAAAAGTTTGTTCGATTGCCTACTTCGGCAGATTACACCTACCGAATTGCAATAGAAGACTATGGGAGCACTCTCATAGGCTTCTGAGACTAAGTCCTGATCGAATAGGATTCATGTGAATCATTCGAACAATCAAATTATTTATTCGACTGATCGAATAGATTTGTATTCGATCGTCGAATGATCGAATATCGAATAAAAGGTAGCCTAAAACTATTCGATTAACATTTGAAAATCGAATGCTAATCGAATAGAAACAAATTATTTTTCTGGAATAATAGTAAATTTGCCCGTAAGATGACCATTTTACTGAACGTTACCTCTTGCTCTAGAATTTACTTCGCCAGGTCAGACCTGGTGAAGTTCAATACAATAGATAGGAGTTTGAAAAAAAAACACAAATTTTTTCTAATTCCCAAAAAACACTGGCGTCTGTTATTTTTTTTTTAGGGTGATAGTCTGAAAAATAGGTTACCCTCCTTCCCCCCCCCTACATTTCTTAACATATGGCAACTCAACTATACAGTGGTAACATGTTTAGGGCATTAGGACAACTTTATTTTATTTATTTAAGGTTTCCTAGGTTTGTGTAGTGTAATGTAGTAGCTGTAACATATACTTCTATTACACGTTTAACTTTGCGCCGTATGCAAATTATCGTTTGCCTCCCTAAGCACAACTTAGCATTTTAGTGAATTTGCGTAACGCTGGCGAAACTACACCTGGAGAAGTGCAGCGAATGTCGGCGAAGCCAACGCTAGTGCATTTTCAGAGCTTAGTGAATTTGCCCCTATATGTCTTTGATGAACATCCACTAGAGTAAATGTCAATGGGTTGCCCTACAAGAAGCTTGCTAATTAATACCGCACCCTACACTACTAAACAACTCCTTTTTTTCCTTTAAACAACCCCTTCCTTTTCTTCGGGGGAAACAACAGAGGAATACTGTAATGTGCATTTCAGTTCACTCCCTCCCTACAGATCCATTCATTAGTACCATACCTTAAGAACTGCATTTTCTAGCACAATATTTTATAGAACACAAAGTAGTTGCAAGAGGGAGATGACTTATTGAATTGAAAAATGGAATTGCATTACAAAGAACAACTTCCTACGCTGGAATTTTTTTTAGTCAAGAAAACAGATGTCAAGAAGATGCTTTAATAAAATAATACAAATATCAGTAAAAAAGCTGACTGTGAAACTGTTCATGCCTGTGAAAACAGGAAATAATTGTAAGAGACCTAAAAAATGTTGAACTAGCTAAACCAATATATACTCTACACTTAAATACAATATTTTCCTATTTATAGTTTTACATGCCCTTTGAAGTGTGTTGTGCACAAATCTGGGAAACATACATTTATAAGTAACAAATAAATGTTATTACTTCACTCATATGATGCAGGCATTATTAGTGAAGCAGCCCAGACAATTAACCATCCCCTTACCCTCCCAGAATGGGAAGCAAAAAAGAACCTAGGTTTTGGGATAAACAAGGATCATTTATTAACAGATAAAAATAAAGATAACACTTACAATAATGGTTAAATGTATAACCAACATAGGACTGAAAGACAAATAACTTTCTTTATATAAGATTAGAGGGAATACAGAATCATTATAAACAGTGTCCATTAGCCCACAACCCTAAACAGTGCACCAGTGTGGGTCACATGAAGCCCTTCATAATTTGCAACATGTTGACATGTGGATATATGGAGACATATTTAGAGAGTTTTTTTTTCATGTAGATAACAGAAAATTAACATTTTATAAACTGGGCTGTAAATTATGAATATATCTTTGTAATAAATGGCTCTGCAATTTATACATCTCTGGCATTATTTTAAGAAATATAATCACTTCCAGATTACTACAAAGAAGCTATTCGTTATCAGATGAATGACTCATCTATTTATTGTCTCCTTTTAACACCCTAAACACACGATTTAAAGAA
Organism: Xenopus borealis; assembly: GCA_024363595.1. NCBI lineage: Eukaryota > Metazoa > Chordata > Amphibia > Anura > Pipidae > Xenopus > Xenopus borealis. The sequence continues at coordinate 74,122,488 of CM044440.1, forward strand.
TCTAATAATTCCTTTTCAGTGTTGTCTTATTACTTTCTGCAGATGACACACTAATGCTTCTTTAATTTCCCCTTCACACACATTTTATCTAGTATCAAATTTCCCGTTGTGTCTCCTCTACTTTAAACCTGAATGTGCAGTTACCATAGAAATGCCTCTCATGTTTTCATTTATAGGTGGAGATAATGTTCAGTATTACAAAGTGTTTAAAGGCAAAAAAGTAAAAACTATATATATATATATATATATATATATATATAAATATATATTTATATTATATAAAATGTAATAGCCATTTCAAATGACAAAATTTTGATCATTGTGAGTGTATCAGAATTTATAAACCTTTATACTTGAAAAGTACTGAATTGTTGTTATCCAGAATGCTTGGGACCTGGAGTTTTGTGGAAAAGGGATCTTTCCGTAATTTGTATCTCCCTACCTTGAATCTAGTAAAAAATAATTTACACATCAATTAAATCTAATAGGTTTATTTTGCCTCCAATAAGGAGTAATTATATTTGTGTTAGAGTCAAGTACAAGGTACTGTTGTATTATTAGAGAAAATTGTTTTTAAAAATCACAATTATTTGATTAAAATTGATTCTAAGGGATCTATCAACACTTTACAAATGAAATTACCAACCCATGTGGAGGAAAATCAAACTCCTACTTAACCAATAGAACAAGCATAACATTTCTTGGTTGGGCCACATCACTGCAGTCAAGATGGTTATTTTACCCACACTGCTATATCTCTTTCAATCACTCCCAATCCCTGTCCCTAAGAAGGACCTGATGCTATTGCAAAGATAAGATTTCTCATTAGTTTTGTCTGGTCATTTGGGTATAACAGGATTTCAGGGGCGACTTTACAAAAAAGTAGACAAAATGGTGGACTCGCTTTTCCTAGCATACTGAAATATTATCAGCCCAACAAGCCCCAATCACCCAAATGTATTTTCCCATTCCCCATATGAAAAATGAAAAATCATTAATTCATCATTACTCCTGCAGCCCTCCCTTGGATCATTCCAAAAAGAATGTCGGAATTTATGAAACATTTACTATCTATCTGGGACTCTATTAAACATTCTGCTAAACTAGTTACTCCTCATAAATCAGCTTCCCCATTGCAGGGTAAAACATAATTTCCACCCAGGTAAGCATTTACTCCCTTCAAATGGTGGCATTTGAACCATATGAACTACTAGACATTAAGCCCGTTAAATTAACGGGCGCTAGAACATATGTAGTCAAACATTTATAAAAACAGAATTGTTCTAGGCGAATTTTCGTCTGCGCTACACAAATTCACGAATGTGTGAATTTACGCTCTGGTCGGCGAACGGTAACGTATTTACATTTTTCAGACTATCACCCACAATGGTAAAACACGCCACAGCGTAAGGGTGTGAAATTGCGCGTCTATCTACTTTGCTAATGTAAATTTGCCAGCGTAAATTTCGCCAGAGACGGTCCGTGCGGCACATGCGCAGTAGCGCAATTCCACGGACACAGGGACTGGACGCAGAGACACTTGAACTTTATTATATAGGATTATGTATGGGAATGTCTAACAGACACAGTGCAGGGGACACAATGGGTATATTTATAATAAAGTGAAGCTACAGATCATCACAGTGTCACACGCTCCAGTCATTTCTATGGGATGTATAAAAGAGAATGAACTTTCAGCCACTGATAAATACTGTTTTATAAAAGAAATGACAGAGTGTGAGACTAATTATCTGTAACTTCCCCCCAGTAACACCACAGTACTACAGGAAACTAATGAAGTGCCAGCCACTATTGCCACTCCTACACACACACACACACACACACACACACCTTCACAGTATCCGCCTCACAATGCCATTCATTAGATGTAAAAGGCTCCCCATCCCCACTTGACACAATTGCTTCATCTAATGAAAGAATTCCTCTGCACTGCTGCTCCTGGCTCCTGACACAATGTAGCGGAGGCAAGTGATGGACAGAGAGTCAGGGACAGACACACAGTGAGGAATGGACACTGGGAGATGCTCACAGATACAATTTCTCTCACAGAATCTGTTATTCATGGAGTTCCCCAGTAAAGGCTTCATACATTCTGTGGCCCCACACGGTACTGAGCTGATGCGGTTCAGCCGGGTCACTCAGCCCCCAGTTAATATAGGTTCTAGCAGTTACACAGCCCCACCCGCACCCTCAGATACCGGCCGACCTGCTAGCGGAAACCACTGCTGCGTTCCAAGCCTCTTTCTTGATCAAACAATGTCTTTCCTACAGAGAGGCTTGGAACGCATGCGTTTCTCCAGAGCGGTGTGAGAAGTTCCGCTAGTTCCGGTGCTGCAGTTCTTTCTTTAGTTTGTTACAGACTGACCATGGGTGTCCGCAAAAAATTTTCCAGGGGGGGCAAGGAGGCGTCTATGGGCGGTGGGCGTGTCAGTGCCATCAGGAGGTGGAGCTATGACACTGCGATCGGCTGATCGCCAGGTCAATCAAGGGAATCCTGCCCAGTTTCCCTAATTTGAAAAACCGGGCAAAATGTTTTGACACGGGCAACCCTTCAAAATACCAGCTGTCTGGGTCAAAACCGGACAGGTGGCAACCCTAGTTCACAGAAAGATGGCAAAGTGGCAGGGAATGTGACAGGGAGGAGCGAGCACCAAGGGAGCTGTAAAAAGAAACATCCCACTGCAGAAAAGAAAAGGTCTGAGGGAGTGGGGGGAAACATTGTGAAAATCAGTGCATTCTGGCTAGTTGAGTGTGTCCAAGGCTGCTTCTGCAGGAAAGTCCAGGCCCATACATCCCAACGTTTTGGATATCAAAAGAGGGACCCATTTAGCAAAAACACACCCATTTTAGTTATCATTTATTTAAAAAGCATCCAGTATGTGCATTATGCTGCTGGAGAGAATATCAGCTTAGTATATTAGCAAGCTAGAGGGCTGTCATTTATTCCCAGTATAAAGAATTTGGCACACTGATGAACCAGCACTGGCATGTTATAACAATCAAATTTTGGATCAAAATGTGATTGTTATAACATGCCAGTGCTGGTTCATCAGTGTGCCCAATTCCAAGCTGATAATATCTCCAGCAGCATTATGCACACACTGGATGTTTTGCATGTAAGGAAAGCGGTTTAAGATAGACTCAGGGGAAATCATTCTCCTGCATAGGTCTCTGGCAGAGGAATGCAGCGTCGCCTGCTTTTTCTCTCACCCAGATCGTGAAAGGCTGCAGTCACACCTCCGCTCTGGGTCCTCCTCCCCAGCCTTCAGTTCTTCCTCCTGAGCTCTCCGCCTCCCATTTCAGCCATCAGCTCTTTGCAAACCTCTACAAAAGTCAGCCCCCCCCCCGCCCTCATCAGCTCTCCCTGCTCAGTTACTTTACCCATTTCCTGGAGCTCTGACGTCAGGACCATAGTCTCTTCTCGCGAGACTTCATTAACTACAATGTGGAGAAAAACCTGAAGCGCCTCTGCTATGCGGGATATTAAATCAATAATCTGGGACCTCGGACAGTTGGGGGGTATGCAGGCACTGCCTCCTCTGTGGACGCCCATAGGACTGACGGTAGTGACGGGCTAGTTTATATCAATGATGAGCGGGGGCTTACTTTGTATAATCACCAGCGTAAATTCGCCAGAGACAGTCCAGGCGGCGCATGCGCAGTAGCAAATTCCACGGACACACGGACTGGACGCAGAGACACTTAGACTTTATTATATAGGATATTAAGATTTATTCCACCCTAGTGGTAAAATAACTTGGGAAGCATTCGAAAGTAAATTTCTCCCACCTATTACTGAAAAATGTTGTTTTCTACAAGTTCAGCATTATCTACACTCAATAGATAATAAATGTGATCCTCCTAATACTCCTGATAGTTCTGTACTAGAATCTATGTATTGGTTCTGCATGGGTGCAGGCAAATGCTACATGCAATGCATTTCAGTGCCAAAATATGCCATTTCTGTCTGCACCCTGAGTGGAGTCAATGTATCCGGCACATTGTATTGTGAAAACATGCTACATTGTGAGTTGTTTGCACTTTGCATATTTTACTGCATTCGTAAGTGAGCCTTAGAAATCAGCATTGCATACTACAGTATATGAAAACTATAGGTGACCATGACATCTCCATACTAGTGATGGGTGAATTTATTCGCCAGGGGCAAATTCCCACGATTCGCAAAATGCCAGAGAAAATTCACTTAAAAAATGAGTCATGCTTAGTTTTTGACGCGACGAGACGCGCGAAGTTGACGCGATACGCGTCAAAAACGTGCCACGACTCGTTTCGCGAATTTTTGAGCCAATTCGTGAATTTCACTGGAAATTCGTGAATTTTTCGGCGAAGCAAAACTGGGTAGATTCGCCCATCACTGCTCCATACCAGTGTTACAAAGACTATACTGTTATAAATAACATTACATGTTGTAAATACCACAATGTTCCTATGTTGCCCTGCACTGGTAAAAGTTATGTGTTTGGTATATAATTTATATAAATAGGCTGCCGTGTAGCCACGGGGCAGTCATTCAAGTTTAAAAAGGAGAAAAGGCACAGGATACACAGAAGATAACAGATAAGCTCTGCAACAGAATACAGTGGTATTCTACACAGTGCATCTGTTATCTATGTAACCTGTGCTTTGAATGCCTGCACCTTGCTACAAAGGAGCTGGCTTATATAAACTGTAGTTGTTTCTAAAGCAAACAAACTAATTGCATCGATGCAGGAAACCAGTATATTATATTTTAATTACTTCAAAATACTTGTTTGGTGGTATTGTTCCTCTAATGCTGCTATACTGTATGAGGGATACCATAGCAGTTCTTGACATGCTAGATCATGTTATCTAGCATCTCAAGAACTGCTATGGTATCCCTCATGCAGTATAACTGCATTAATAACAAGAACAAGTTGGCTTATGTGCAACCCTTCTTATGCACAAAAACAAATGTGCATCCAGTGCATAGCTCTAACATCCATACAAGCAGCTGTTTACTTATTCTGAGGTTTAAGCATGCTGTCCTTCACACACGGGGGAATTCTATAGCTGGGATTTCATGTAAACCACAGCAAAATAGTAGAATGAATCCCATGGGTGCAGAGAAAGCACAATTTACGCTTTGTCAAAGGAATTCACTATCTGTCCTTTATTAGATCTGAGGTTTCAGATAAACCAATTGGTTTCCTTAACAGTCTCTTCAGGGGAACAAAAACAGCTCTGTATTTCAGGATATCCCTGCTCAGTTTCACTGCAGTAAGGAATTTTCACAAATCTTGTCATCTTGCACACTAGTAATGTGCATTTTGCTTTTTGAATACCTCTTTAAAGGATCAGTGGTAGAATGGGAAATGTTTTAACAGAAATGAGTAGGCAACTTTATATTAAAAACTTAGGAAATCTTTTGATGAAACTACAATCCGTGAATGATTACCCACATCCAAAATGGGGGCACGATTAAGACAAAAAAAAATCCCAGTGTGCACTGTGAATCATTATATTATCCCTGAGCTTGTCAGCTTTTTCTTGGCATATAATATTTCTATCCATTTAAAAAGTGTACTAGCCAGGGCTTTATGCAAGACAAAATTTATTTATATAGAAATATTGCCTATAATAAAGCATAAGAGGGATATTCTGCTTTGCAAAGAACATGCAAATATTATTTCCATTAAATTGTATTGTCATGTCATATTATGTTCTAGTGAATTGTCTGGCAATACGTAACACAACAACCCAGAATCCAGGATGTCCCTGCTTAATTATTCTACAGAAAGGACATTCATCATACTTTACTCAATCTTTCATAAAGCAAGTTATAGAGAAATCCACCTGAGCCATGAAAAGGAAACACCATCTCTTAATGATTCTCTCACATTTTCCCTAGTGGGTAACACTATATTTTTATGAACATAATTGTGTGGATACTATATTTAATTGTATCTAGAATTTTGCTATATCTTGGTGGTTTCCAGACTGTTGTGCTGGATTAAAAAATCATATCAAGGTACTAGGAGATCATAAATCTTAGAGAGGCAAAGTCTGTAAAACCATAATCACACTAGAATAAAAATAAAATTTCAGTGTGTTTTCCATGTATCCACCAAGTGTTAGTTAGTCTACATGTTAGTCTACATTTCAGTCTGAGCCATGCAAAATGCATCTTACTAGAACCCCCTAATGTTACAAATCTGCATGAAATGACGGATCTAATATTTCTTTACTTATGAAATATAAAGCTTACCCAAGTTTATTTATTAAATAAGATTTTACAGCGATTATAGGGGTCATTTATACCCCAGTTAGAAGTGCAAAAGCACAACTCTTAGTGCTCTTTTAGGCAGAACTTCTGCCTGGGGGAATTGTGCAAAGTGTTTCCTTACTATGGAATGCACCAAGTGCTGTATTAAAAGAGACTTGTCACCTAAAAAAAATATTATCATATCCTAATTTAATCACAATAGTCAAGCAAAAGGAACTTTAATTACACTGTATAACTTATTTTAATCTTGTTTCCTTTTGACTGGGACTTCATTATTATAGCAAGCAGGCAGGAGCCATTTTGTGGACACTTATAAAGGCAAGCCTTGCTCAGAATCTTGTTTGTGCACCTGAATGGAGGACCTAATGTCCATCCCCATGCACTGGCTACAAATGGTGAAGGGACCGGGGGAATGTGAGAAGTGCATTTACATCTAGGAAGTGCTGAATGGAAAGTGAAAGTAATCGCCTGCCCTGCCTCTATGCCTAAGGCATAGTGGAGGGGCACACAATAGCTGATTGACAGCTGAGATATTTAAATGCATTTAAAACAGCTACGAATGCTTTAATAAAAAATAAAGTTGATTTCATGTTTAATTTGAAAAGGACTTTTATTATACAGATTTTTTTGTCTGGCTGACATGTCTCTAAAATCCAAAATGGAAAACCTACTTTTTGCACTGTATAATCTGCCCAGGAGTGTATGTGTTTTATCTTTAATTGCTCTTATTGCAAAATTATTATAGATAATCTATCAGGTGATGTAATTATATTCTGATTTCCTACCTAATGAGACGTGTAATGTTTATTGGTGGCTAAGCTTGCTAAGCGATAACACTCGAGTCCCTTGGCTCTGTAATGGATTGTTGAGCTGTCTTAAAGCAATTATTGTCCGACTGACCCAAGTGAGTGAAAGGGTGTTGTATATATAACTAAATATAAGACAGCCAAATAATTTTTACTGAATAAATGATTATTCTCTTGCTCAATATGATATTGTGGCACAGTAATATCTATGTACTACTAAGTGCAGTAGAGGTTATGGATACATATAACATGCATTTTAATGGCTTTATATGTAACCTGAATATTGATAAGATAAACAAAAAGCAATGCACAATTTCATAAAATTAAGCTGCTGCTTATATCCTTTTTTACAGCCTGGTATGACACGGCATTGATTTGCCAGGGGCTGGGGGGAGGTAGATGGAATATAATGTAAATCATATAGCTTTTACTTCACTCAGCCAATTTTGTTTTGAAAATTCATATACCTACTTAGCTGCTGGACAGATTTATATCATACATTTTCATGGTAAGTCAGGAGCTGAATGTATGCATGATCCATAAACCTTTGCATTTCCAACTGTTCAGTCACTTCTCTTTCCTAAGCATCCACAGATGTTTCTAAAGCAATGTAATTTCAGTTCTACTAGATTTAGAAAAACAAACACAGCTGCTGTTTTTTCTCAACGTAATTTGTTTGTACCCATGAACTGTTAATGACACATTATAGTACTCAGCATATGCCTTAAATGAACTTAATTTGTTGAATGTCTGTGCGTTTTCAAACAGGAGATAAGGTTCAAAAAATTATAATGAAGACAGGCGTCAGAGCAGAGATAAAAATTCAGCCAGGAGACAATTAAAATACAATTTCTTGCCCCTCGAGCTTGTACATTAAAACTGCATCTTTTACTTTCTTCTGCTTTCCTTGCTGACCAAAACTGAATGACGTATGAGGATTTTTAAGTCCCTTAAAAGATGTTTTGCAATTTTATTTTCCGAGAGTTGATGAGATATGTGGGATTACATCCTTATTTCTATTTATGAGAAGCTTTTTGGTACACCTTGTTTGATTTCTATGTGTTTACCATGCAATATAATTTTCAAGATGGAAAGTTACTAGTAAAAGTCGAAAAAGTCTAAGTGCTTATAGTAATAAACTATATAACCAGAATGTCTTTTTCTGAATATAACCTATATACTGTACAAACAGATGCACTGAAGGAATTCATTTTAAAATGAAATTATAACGTACTATTGCTCTGCACTGGTAAAACTTATGTGTTTGCTTCAGAAACTCTACTATAGTTTATATAAACAAGCTGCTGTATAGCCATGGGGGCAGCCATTCAAAGCTGAAAAAGGAGAAAAGGCACAGGATACACAGCAGATAACAGATTCACTCTTTACTATAGAGTGGGATTCTATAAAATATCAATGTAACCCCATGAATTAACAAGATCAATTAAAAAAAAAAAAATTCAATATAATAAATGAATAAATCAGTCCTCGTCTGTCTATAGTATCCTCTACTGTTATTTTATAGAGTTATTCTGTCTTCTTTCAATGGCTTTTTCTCTAGAGAATAGAAATCCATCTTTGGCAGTCTAGCCTGATAGTTTAATCATTAGCTTTTCTTCACAGCTCATTAAAGTGAAAGTTCATTTTAATTCAACTTTAGTGTGTTATAGAGGCACTTTTTCTAAGGAACTGTTTTACTGGTGTTCATTATCTTTTTTTATTTGGTTTTAAAATAGATAGTATTTCCTATCTACCTATTTTCAGCATGCAACTACAGATGGTATCTGGTTATTGGGGTCATTGACCCTGGAAACTAAAAACAATATTGTATTTGAGGATTCCGTTTAATTTTTATTCTTATTTTATATTGGCTATCTTTCTATCCAATGTATCCAAAATTCTAAGTATTACAATTTTTTTTCCACAATTTTATTCAAGTAAAATTTCCATATAAGGACATTTTAATTTACAGGCAAACTTTAATGTTAAAAATCCAAGTGTGTTTGAAGTAAAAAAAGCTCTTTATGTAAAGTGATGTGCTAACCTTAGAGCAAAACTCCTTTAATACCCTACAGTGAATATCACTTGAACAGCAAGTCCTTGACCACTCAGGCAATCACTCACCTAAATTTAATGGTTTGGCTTTAAAGGTGTAAAAAAAAGTCTTCCGGTTTCCCTTGTTGTAATCAACAACTCCCTCTGATACCTAGGGGTATATTTATCAAAGAGTGAAGTTAAGAGTGAAGTTCCGCCACTAGAGTGAAATTCCGCCACTCTCCATTCATTTCTATGGGCTTTTTAAATGCGTATTTATCAAAGGGTATACTTTCACTTCACACATTGATAAATACGCCTTTCAAAATCCCATAGAAATGAACGGAAAGCGGCAGAATTTCACTCTAGTGGCGGAACTTCACTCTTTGATAAATTTACCCCCTAGAGTTTCACACAACTTAAGCTATCAAACATCTTGAATATGAATATTTTTTTTTTCAGGTCAGTGTGCGCACAGGGCCACCCAACAGAACAGTCCAGAAGATAAACAGCTTTGTATTCATTGACGTAATATAAAAAAACACAGTTCACTTAGCCGAAAGTATCTAAATATCATATCTAAGTATGTAAAAAGGGAACTTATACACTAGCCAATCTGGATTTTAAAATGAAAATATAATGTACTATTGCTCTGAACTGGTAAAAGTTTATATAGTGCACACAGGGCCACCCAACAGAAGAGTCCAGAGGATAAACCGTTTTGTATTCATTTAAGTAATGTAAAAAAACACAGTTCATTTAGCCAATAGTATCTAAATATCATATCTACGTATGTAAACAGGGAACTTATACACTTGTTTATCTGGTGGATACTAAACACATTTAGCTACACCAATCTTTCATAGAAACATTCAGTCCTCAGCTGGAAATCGGCTGTATCCAGTGTTTTTCTAATTACTGTGCACATCTCATAATGTTTGCTGTCCCGTGTGGCCACCCTTCAAGTCGGTGTCTGCTTAACAGGTTAGACAGTTGGGTTTCTCCGGTCTTTGGCTAACTATTTTGATTTTACCCTTACCCAGTTATATTTTTACATTGAACAGTTCCTTTAAAGAGGTTGTTCATCTTCAAACACTTTTTTCAATTCAGCTGGTTTCAGATAGTTGACCAGAAATAGACTTTTTTCATTAACTATTACTATTTCTGTTCTTTATTTGTCCCTGTTTTTTTTAATAATAAAGTGTAAAATTTTATTTAATTTGCCTTCCAAGGCAGCTCTAGGAGGGGGTCACCTACCCTTTAACTGTTTGAAATTGATTCATTTAGTTGATACATTTATCTTTGTCCCTGCTGAGTGGAATCCCTGGCTTTTATAAAAGGCAGCTGTTTGAATTGATACAATAATTGCTAATATTCCACAGATGCTGCTTAGATAATCAACTAATTGTATCAACTGAATGTAGCAAATTGTAACAGTTCAGAATGCTCCCAGATCACTGAGCTGCCAGACTGAAACCCCAGAGAAACAAACATTAAACTTTAGACTCCAATTGTGGGGAAAACTGTAAAAAATAAAATATGGAAATCAGTTGAAAAAAGTCTTGTTTCTGGTAAAACAACAGAATTGGAAAAAGTGTTTGGAAAGTGAACAACCCCTTATACATATTTTTTTACTGTTTTAAGTTGGGGTCTTGGATATAAATAAAGAGGTGGTTAACCTTTAACTTAACTTTTTGTATGTTAGAAAAGGGTCACGTGTAAGCAACTTTTTGATTGGTTTCACTTGTGTTAGGGTCAAACATAAGTATAAAATGGATGTTGAGCTGCAGGTAGATAAGTATTGCAATTGCAATGAGAGCAGATGCAGACCAGGAGACTTATTTGTTCTGTTCTACCATATTGGTGGGCAGGCCATTTATTTATAAGTAACGTACATATAGAATTAGTTAATGATTATGCTTTAAGGTGGATTAAGGTGGTTTCTCACCATAACCAATTAGAAAAGAGTATTCAGTTTTAGAAATATTGAAAGACCATTCACCTAGTCCTGTGTAATGGGACCATCCTTGAACAAGGGTATAATTAACTAGGGAATGTTTGTTTTAAGAGGATAAGCAGGATGGAAGTTTGGGCACTTTCTACTCATCATGTCATGTTGACCTAAAATATTATAGAATATGAATTATAAAAAGGATTTAGCTTAAAGGGGTATTCAACCACATATTCGACTGGTCTCAGTGGTGCAACAATAGAGGATCCCCACAGTCATGGGGGATTTGGATTGCGGGGTCTGCTGCTCATGAATCCTCCATCGGCAGACACATTTGTTGCTTAAAATTTTGTGGCACGAGTTTCCTCTGCCACATTAAATATATTTTTGCAGGTGGGCCCAGTGACTCTTTCCAGCTTTCAAGTGGGAGTCACTGACCTCATGATCCATAAGAGGCTTATTTATTCAAGGTCAGATTTTAGTGGTTTTAGAGATTTTTGAAACCACCACTAAAAATCACAAACTCTAAGGGGCAAATTTATCAATGGAGTTCACCAAATATGGATTTAGAAATCCCATAGGAATGAATAGAAAGTGAGAGAGTTTTTCTGTGGTGATTTCTAATCTCACACTTTGATAAATCTGCCCCTAAAACTTATAAAAAGTATGAACAAAAAAACATACAAAAAGCTCTAAAAATTCTAATTTATCGAACAATTTGCAGTGAAAAAAAAATCCAAAAACCTCTAAAATCCTGGTTTAAAAAAGGTCCAATAGGATCAGCATACCTTGGCAAAGTTTTGCCTAACAAATCTCAAGTTTAGAGCTTTTAAGGAAAAGCACAAATGTTATCTGTAATTTGTGGAAAAAATGGCAATTTGATTGTTAGTAAATGAGTCTACAAATCTATTATTGCTACCTTTACTTTATGTGAAAATATCAGTACATGATAAGTTTTCAATGTTCCTTGGTCGCTCAAGTTTCATTACAAAAATAAAAAGAATGCATATAAATGTAGTACCTGCATCAAATTGTGTGTCATCTTCCAGCTTCCCGCACAACAGATTCAACCACCTGCATGCTACTACCTCCATTTACAAGTACCTTGTATCCACACTTTGCTGCATTCTCCAAGATGATCTGGGATCCTCCATGGATCACTATAACTGGATTCAAATCCTTTTTATCATACTCTAGTCAGGTGCTCTTCTATTCATATTCTACTCTCTTATTAAAAAAAACAAACAATTGCAAATTTTGTCAAAATATCACTCTATACATCATAATAAACATTAACTCAAAGGGGAACAACCCCTTTAAACTGTACTTATTCAATTTAGCACTACACACCTAGAACAGTGAGACTTCTCCACAAGTAGGAAAGTTAGAAGCTGCATTCTAGGATTGTTTGACTTTGTTGCATGTGTAATGCCCCATAGGAACATTACAGTAAAGGACATCATTTTTTTATTGAACTTTCTTTTACATCTATTATTTTCCTTTTTAGACTCACTACTACTTGCATTCTTTACTTTATTATTATTAATATTGATTTATTCATTCAACTAATTTAGAGTTAATTAATTTTGATAAATGAATTCAGTAACAGTTCATTATTTATTTCATTAAATTACTGTCCTGTATTTTGTATATTGACAGTAATATAAAACTGTCTAAATCTAATTAGGAATCTGTTAATAAGTTTGAATCAACATTGTTCTAAGCAATTTTTTAACCTGTGACATGAAGTTTAATGCTCATGGGGTTGTATGGTCTAAAAAATCTGATATTGCTCATTTGTTATCACATGATTTTACCAGTTAAAATTTCTGATTCACTTTTTTCACTAAAGCATACCTTTCACATATTTATTACTTATTGAAATAACTTTCTTTGGCATGCAAACACCATAGAAAATTCCTTTGAGCTTTTTAATGGTAATATAGAAATAGATCTTGGGAAATGTTTGGGTGAGAAATTACCACCAAGAAACCAAGAAAAGACTCTTAAAACTATGCCTGTAGCTAGAAATACTTTTGGTCTTTTACATAACTGAGAACAAGGGCTTTATCAGGCTGAAGGTCATCTTTCACTAGATGAAGAGTAAAATCAAATCGATAAACAAGCCTTAGATGCATATGCTAAAGTATCTCATGATAAAGTAATTCAGAATCTGTTGTTGTTCTGTAGTGATTAACATTTTAATGATTATCATCTAGGGATTTAATCTCTCGGCTTTCAAGTCAACGCTGCTGAATGTGTTGATGCTTTATTAATAATTATTAATAAATACAATAATGTGACATGTTGTATTCAGTGCAGCTGAACAACATAACAGTAATGAAATGATTTCATTTGAAAAAGACTGGCACAGTTTCAATATTAAATTAAAAATCTGTGTTAATAAGTTTTAAAGCTATGATAACACATATCACATGTATTTTTGATCATATTATTTGTGCTGTGAAAGTATTTTATTTATAAACATTACTATTAATTTGAATTACCAATTTGGGAAAAGGCTTTATAAAGTTTTTCAGAGGAAGAAAGACATACAAACAAACAATAATGCAATAGAGCTAAGTTTATTCTAGTGGCACAAGACCACTGTCAGGGTTGTAAATAACAGACCTCTTTAAACAAAATAAATGAATCATACCCCACCAGCAGATTATGAAAGCAGCATATTCATAATTTTCACCCATAGTGAGAAGGCATTGAGAGTAAAAGGTGATTAGAGTGGATGAACAGTTAAGGTATGAGTATACAGAGTATGAAGGGAGAGTTAGTTTGTAAGTGACTGCACTAAGAGAGTGTGGTACCCAGGGCTGGACTAGGAGTAAAAAGCAGCCCTGTCAAAAAAAAAAAGCCCACATATAAACATATGGCATTGACAACTGGCAGCCACCCCCCCAAGTAAAAAAAAAATTGGTTGTCAGGGCCCGCCATAAAACAAAACAAAAAAACCGCAATGGTGATGTCACAAACCCAAATGTCAATGTTCCAGTCACAGCTTATGCTTCTGCCTATAACAACCACCTTTCACATCGGGAGGAGCTCTTCACTACTCTGATGTTGTTATTCAGGGTGCTCAGGACCTGGGGGTTCCAGTTAATGGATCTTTCCGTAATTTGAATCTTTATACCTTTGTTGTCTACTAGAAAATAAACATTAAATAAATCCAATTGTCTGGTTTTGCTTCAAATAAGGATTCATTATATCTTAGTTTGGAACATTTAAGGTACTATTTTATTATTACATGGAAAAAGGAAATCCATTTTTAAAAATGTGGATTATTTGGATAATATGGAGTCTATTGGAGATGACTTTTCTGCAATTCAGAGCTTTCTGGATAACGTGTTTTCGAATAACTGGTCCCCAACCGGTACTGAAGAGTTTTCTAAACTGTTTCCAGGTTTGCAAAAGTTCTATTAGATTTTGCAAAAGGCATACATTTTTGCACTTTGAAAATGTTCACATTATTGACTTTTGTTATATTCCTGCCACAGTGATTGAAATTATTACTATTGGAGGATACATGTGTTTGGGTAAATCAACATTATTTGTATATTGTATAAATACTGCATGTGTATTTATTAAATTTATGTATATCTAGCTATAAATACAGTTATACCAGTTTTAGTAGTGCAGTCAAATTCCACTCATTTAAAAAAACAATTATGTTTTCATATTATTAATTTAAATAGGCGATAGAGAAAACTATTTGAATTTAAAAATACAAACAAATATTTGCTCTTTTTTTATTTTTTTTAAACATACGGTATGGCCATTATTCTTTCTTAACACTGATCTATAACCTAGAATTCTTTTGGGAGATTTGGCATATTTACTTGCATTACTTCATTACAACCCTACTGAAAAACACAGCTACCATGATTGCTTTTCTTTCTCATTTTTACAAAAGATAGAGTAGTCTATTTATTTTGGCATGTATAAAACATTACAAAGCAAATCTGTTCTAATCAATATTAAACAGAGGTACTAAAACTTGAAAGAACATATTCAATTAATTCTAATAACTGAAAATCAAAACAAGTGAAATGAACGCCTTATCTAATTTTTCTTAAGATACAGGCAGTATCTGATTTCTCAGCATTGTGCCTTGCATGCTGTTTTGTTTTATTTTTGCTAATTGCAAATAGCTTTTTATAAACATTTACCATCTGTTTAAAAAGCTATAGATATAGTTTTTGGTCCGAAGAATACAAGTGAATTAGGCTGTGGAATTTATTGGAACAATGTTTTTTGTTTACTGTGGAATCCTTTAAAAACTAAAGTCAACAGCTGAGACAAAAATGAAGATATTTTAAGTCATGGGCTTATAAGGTCTATAACACACATATAAATCTCATTAAATGCATGGTCTATCTTCTATCAACATGTGACATGGAGCATTTTTCTGTGTCCTTGCCTGAATACAGTCAAATAAAATAGATGGCAATAAACAGTAGGAAAATAATGCAAGACTTACAATTGGAAAGCCTTCCAGTTCTGTACAGATTTCTTTAACAATGGAAGAGTATGTAATACGTTCTGCAATCATGGGGAGATACAGTAGTATGTATTATACCAACTCCACTTGTTATATGTCAGAACACCCCATTGACCGTGACATTTGTAAAAATGAAAGTGATGTTTAAAAACCATTGCTGCCCTAGAAGATGTCTTTTCTAGAAGTGTTAAAAGGATCATCAGGACAGAACAATCTACAGTTTTAATACATTGTTGCCTTCCCTGCCCTGGGTTATAATTACAGCTTCTTCTGCACTCTAGACATTTAATAACAAATAGAGGTCAGCAAGGTTGAAACAAGATCTCTATAACAACTTAGAGCTTTAGTACAACACCATTTATACCTTTTGGAGAAAAGAAAATCTCCCAGCTCTTACTGCTGAAAGAAAATTTTGGCCAGCATTTCTTCAATAATTTGTCACTGATTCAGTTGTGGTTAACTTCAGAAACTCCAGTACATCAAATCTAAAATGAACCATTGATGAGTATACATTTTCCTTGGGTAAATGGAGGGGAAATATTCTGTAACATTCAATACTATATTACTGTGGGGCCATGGCTTGCTTTTTAGGGTTATTATTGCCTTGAGATATATTTGCGTTGCAGTTATAATGTATAATTAATCAAAGGTTTCATTTCTTTGTAATACAAACCGTAGTTTAGTGAAGAATTAGCATCATGTAGCCTGGGTGATCACACAGCCTTCCAGCTATTCAACCGTATCTAGCCACAAAGCGTTATAAAGTAAGTGTGAATGTCCCTAGAGCATTACTAATTAGCATTATTTTTGCAAATGGGCAAATTCCTGATTTGGCTGAAATAGCCAAGCACAATCATGAATGCTTGCTTTCATGATGTTTGCCTAAGTTAGTAATTTACAACATGGAGAGATAACATAAAAAATATAACACAGCTCACTGTTTTGTACATAATACAAATGGAAAACGTGTCGAAAGACACATAAATGTGGATTCTATAAGCAGCTGCTTGGCTAGTTTGCAAATAAATGTTGCTTAGACAGCATGGAAATGTACCACTGTAGCTAGTGAACAATTTACTGAATTACTGCAGTTGGCGAAAGAGTTACATTTGTCCTTACTGTGATTTAAAGAAAAACAATCATAAAATAGTTTCCAACAATGGAAATAATTTAACATTACAGGACACATCCCTAATAGAAGCAGCTGAAGCATCACTTGACATCACTATGCATCACTAAGCATCACTATGACCATGATCTGCCATATTGTGTTTAAATCCATAACGCACACCATCTATTGTTTTCAAAATCAATAGTTTGACAGTAGAATACATTGGTATTACTCTCTGGCTAAATTCAATTTAAGTCCAATGTGTTTTGGATAATGGGAAGAGATTTGTTAGAGATGATAAAGAAGGAATTGTAGAGTAAAGTTAGACGGAAAGGAAGTAGGTACAGAATGTGCTGGAACACAATATTAAGCATGAGCGTTATAATGAGACTTGCCAGAAACCTTCATAGGGCAATTATTTAAGTATACAGTACACTAAAAAAAACCTTGCTTTACTATTTGCAAGTTATTCATTTAAAGGGGTGGTTCACCTTCAGGTTAACTTTTAGTATGTTATAGAATGACCAATTCTAAGCAACCTTTCAATTGGTCTTCATTATTTATTTTTTATAGTTTATGAATTATTTATCTTCTTCTCCTGAATCTTTCTAACTTTCAAAAGGGGGTCACTGACACCCTCAAAAAACAAATCCTCTCTAAAGCTGCACATTTATTGTTATTGCTACTTTTTATTATTCATCTTTATTTCCTGACCCTATCCTATCAATATTCCATATTCTCATTCAAATCAATGCATGGTTGCTAGGGTAAATTGGACCATAGCAACTAGATTGCTGACATTGCAAACTGGAAAGCTGCTAAATAAAAAGCTAAATAACTCAAAAACCACAAATAATAAAAAATGAAAATCAATTACAAATTGTCTCAGAATATCACTCTCTACATCATACTAAAAGTCAACTCAAAGGTGAACAACCCCTTTAAGGGCATTTTAAATCAGGGTGAATCTAAATATTTTCCTCTGACCATACTTTTCACTCTACCTAAGTCATGTGGTTATGGAATGCTTTCTGTGCTATAGCTGCTACTTTCTTCTGTGTTGTCTTTAAGGAGCATTGTGGGAGCTTGCATTATTTACTTGCGCATTATTAGACAATCTGGGCAAATTAGTGCCTGAATCTCACTCAAGTTGCTGTGGTCAGTTTCATAGTTGGAATGGAATCTCTTTTGGAGCACCAAAGCTTAAGTGGCCTATGTGTTTGGTGCAAGGCAGTTGTTTCCATGAACAGAGGCACTAGGTGTGCACTGGAATTACTACCATGTTCAGGCTAGTAGTAATTCCACTGTTAACTCGCATGCAGTTGCCAGCAATTTACAGGGTGCATTGGCACATGGCAGTTCCTAGAAGCAGGTATGGGTACAAGTACTTTTGAGAATAGTGTCGTACTGTATTTCATATTCATAACTATTCTAGCACTTGCACTCTGTTCATCTAATCAATTTTGAAGTAGCACCTTGACTTTCTTGTGATTTTACAGAACAGGACATGTGGAGTACATGATAAAGATCCCTGAAATGAAGAACAATGCTTTTATGTGTCAGGTTGCTGCTTTTTTTAATATGCAAATTGCTCTTGTGCTTTTATAAAATGCATATATGATATGATATTATGCTTATGCAGTAGTGAATATTGCTGCTTTAGAACTGTTTAATCTTACACAAATGTCACATAATATTAAATCTCCTGTATATTAATTACAAATTAAAACAAAAAGTGAGCTTTTATTTATTAAGATATTATCAGATCTTTGACTTCAAAAAGCCTGATCCAAAAATGTTATGGCGTAATAAATTTGCCCCATATGGATATGCCAGATTCCCTGCTGCTTACAGAGAGTTATACAATAAAGCCAATTCCAATAAAATATTCTCCACAAAGCAAATGTGCAAAAAGTTACAACTTGTGAGATGTCAGCAAATGTTTTGGGAGTGTGCCCTTAAGCAACTGCCCTTCAAGCAATAAATACTAGAATATTTAAAGTGGACCCGTCACCCCAAAAAAATATTCAAAATCCTATTTTATCACATTAGTCAAGCAAAATGAACATCCATTACACTATATACATTATTGTAATCTTGTTTCCTTCAGTCTGGGAATTCATAATTCTAGCAAGCAGGCAGGAGCCATTTTGAGGACACTGTTATTAAGGCAAGCCTTGCATCATCTCAGAATCTTGTTTGTGCACAAGAATGGGAGACCCGATGTCTATCCCTATGTCCTGGCTACACAATTAAATGGTTAA
Source organism: Xenopus borealis (assembly GCA_024363595.1). Classification (NCBI taxonomy): domain Eukaryota; kingdom Metazoa; phylum Chordata; class Amphibia; order Anura; family Pipidae; genus Xenopus; species Xenopus borealis. The sequence continues at coordinate 74,141,453 of CM044440.1, forward strand.
GAGAACTGGGGGAATGTGAGGGGAGCAGTGGCATCTAGGAAGTGCTGAATGGAAAGTGAAAGTAATTATCTGTCCCGCCTCTATGCCTAAGGCATAGAGGAGTGTCAGACAATATTTGATTGACAGCTGAAATTTGAAATTTGAAATTGGTTTTCATGTTTAATTTGAAAAGGACTTTTATTATACAGATTTTTGTGTCTGGGTGATGGGTCCACTTTAAAGGGACAGCTTGATTTTAAAGAAAATGGATCAGTCAAGTATTTTGTATCCTTTTTACAGTGGCAGAAGTTACTTAAGGTATATATTTTTGTTTTTTTCATGTGTTGCACTTATGTATGTATCATGAGGTAAGTGGAACCCTGGTAAATACAGTACTTTACTAATTAATTTAAAAAAGAGTAACAGAAAAACATGCAACTGAAATTATAATTAATAATTTATCGTATTAACTTTATATTGCTGAAAATGTTATCATAGATATTACCATAGATATTTTCTGTTCTTGATAGGTGACAGTAACATTAGTCAGAGGAACAAAGCAAAAAAAGAAAATTGAAATTGTTGAGGATATGTTTGCAGAATAGTTTACTGAACCAATAAATCAAGTTTAGCCAGACCTATAAAAAAAATCAAGAAGCCACAAGCATCAGCTCTTGAATGTAAATTAAGTAGAAATAAATTAATCTAATCCTATATCATGTTTTTAACAACCCAGTGATTGTGAGTGCTTATAGTCACAGGATTTGTTGGGTGCTTATCATATCAGAAACTGGAAATGTGTAACAGTCATTCTCACATACAGTGCAGTAACTTACAGGGCAGAGAACTTACTGAGCAATAACTCCCCTCTGATCTATAATGCTACCTGACCAGTGCTTGCTCCTGTGCCTGCTACCTGGCCAGTGCCCGCTCACATGCCAGCTACCAGGCCAATGCCCGCTCCCATGCCGACTACCTGGCCAGTGCCTGCTCACATGCAGGCTACCCAGCTAGGGCCTGTTCTTATGCCAGCTACCCAGCCAGTGCCTGTTCTTCAACTGGCTTCACCATATATGCCTCGGCCTGTTCCTGCGCCGGCTCCCCTAAAGCTTCTTTTTCCTGCTCCCGTGCTGGCTCTCTGAAAACTGCCTCTTCCTGGTCCCATGCTGGCTCCCTGAAAACTGCCTCTGCCTGTTCCCTTTCTGGCTCCCTGAAAGCTGCCATTGCCTGTTCCCATGATGGCTACCCAACCAGTGCCTGCTCCCGTGCCAGCTACCCCAGCCAGTGCCTGTTCCATGCTAGCTCCCCAAAATCTGCCTATTTCTGTGCCAGTTCCCTGAAAGGGCCCTCTGCTTGTTCGCCTGGAGGCTCCTCAAAAGCTGCCTGCTACCGTGGTGACTACCCGGTCAGTGCCTGTTCCTGTACTGGCTCCCCGAAAACTGCCTCTGCCTGATTCCATAGCTGGCTCCAAAAAAGCTGTCTCTGCCTGTTCCTGTGTTGGCTCCCTGAAAGCTGCCATTGCCTGTTCGCGTGTCAGATAACCAACCAGTGCCTGCTGCTGTACCAGCTACCTGACTAGTGCCTGTTCCTGTGCCAACTACCCCAAACAGTGCCTGTTCCCCTGCCAGCTCCCTGAAAGCTGCCTCTGCCTGTTCCCCGAAAGCTGCCAATGCCTGTTCATGTGCCAGCTACGGAAAGCTGCCTCTGCCTGTTCTAGTGCAAGCTCCAGAGCAGCAGTCACTGCCCACTGCTCCAGAGGGGCATCCCCAGCAGCAGCCACTTACCACCACTCCAGAGGGGCTTCCCACTACTCCAGAGGGGCTTCCCTAACAGTAGCCTCATTATTGCTGAAACCCTGGGCACCCATGAGGGTGGCTTTGCCCCAGAATCTGCCTACACCCTGGGTACCCATGAGTGTGGCTCAATCACACTGTTACCAGAACCTTCAAGGATGGCTCTGCCCGCACTATTGCCATAACCCTGGGAACCCACAAGGGTGGCTCTGCCTGCAGTATTGCCATAACCCTGGGCATCCACAAGGGTGGCTCTGCCTGCACTATTGCCATAACCCTGGGAACCAACTAGGGTGACTCTGCCCATATTGTTGCCCTGGGCACCCATGAAGGCGGCTCTGCCTGCACTCTAGCCTGTTTCTGAGCACTGTGGCATTGTCCCTGGCTCTGGTTCTGTAGCTCTGGTTTCCTTGCCTTGTCCTAAACTTGCCATGTCTTACCTTGGTCCTGCTCCTGTTCCAGTCCTGCCCCTGCATCTTTGCCCACACCATCCTGTTCTATTCCTGTCTGACTCTTCACCCACACTGTCCTGATCTAGTCCTGCTTGCATCTAGTTCTGCTTTCTTTGTCCACACCGTCCCTTTTCTTTACCAGTCCTGTTCCTGACTCTTCACTCTCATTCTCCTGTTCCTGTCTGTATCCTATGTGCACATACATCTCTTGCTTAAAAGATTCACCAATCCCACCTCTGCCTCCACACACCACCTACCTATCCCTGACAAAAAGAAACTAATCTGCTAGATTCACATAATTTTAAGGGATGGTTTGCATTTTTCCAAATCCTGCTGAAAAAGGCTTGAATTTGGCTGCAGATCTGGGGTGTGCGGGTTAAGGTCAGGTCAAGTTTTTCTTGACCGCTACTTTCAATTCATGTTTACTTTACCCTCACTTGTGTGCAATGTAGACAAGGAAAACAAAGTTTTGATGTGGAGATGCTACTGATGTCAGTCATATTTCACATGTAAATGCTTCTGACATTTTATATTTGGTTGTTTATCTGATTTGAGAAAGCTTTTAAAGGTTAAGATATATAAACAATTAGTCAATTAAATAATGTTCTAATTATTCCTTCTTATATTTTATCTCTAATGAATAGTAGTATAATTCTATCATACCATCTAATTAAATTCCCTTTGAGTGGCCTTGAAACAGTTTCTTATTTAGCTGGTCAAATTAGCAATCATGGTTCCTAGGAGATATGTTTACGTGTCAAATGTAGAAGCATCTAAACCTTAATTATTATTTTTTAATCATGAATATACTGTATATATTATATTTCCATTTATAAAATGTATAATTTTTAATGGATTTACATAAATAAACATGTTACATAGCTCTGGCCATGGTCCCTCCGGATACATTTAAAATAATTTCTCTTCTAAGGTATAGAGCCTTATTGGGTTTTATGATAATTAGTATGCTAATGACACATTATAGGAGAAGGAAAGGTATAAATAAATGACATCTTAGCAACAAGGTTGCAATAAATGTTTGTTTATATTCACAGTGGATTCTCTGCTGTCCCCAGACTCTCCATTCAAATCTATAATTTTCAGAATATGGTGACATCCGTGCACTTCGTCGCTTCAGTTGGAATCCCTGACACTGGGCAAAAGCACACTCTGTGGAAATATTGCAAGTTCTAAGAAGATCAAAAGATCTGCATGCAGAACTGACATTAAAAGATGGAAACATGGTCGAAATATGCTGCTAATGTGGTAAAATTTGGGTGGCAATTTTTGTTGAGAAGGAACATTTGCACAACAAGGGGCATTTACGTAGGATTGCAAAGTGCAATTTCCTATGCAACTGTCCATTTTTAACCAACAACAGTGTTTTTCCTCATAATTCCACTGTAATTGCAGCCATAAATGGGAGATGTACTGTACCTGAAGCAATTGTGTGTGTTGCTCTGGGATTCAGTGTAACTGCACTGAAATGTTTTGTAGTGGGAAACATGTCAAAGTCATGTCTGCATGCGATTCTTTAGACACACATATACTACTGCTATTGATTCAGGCCACGGTGGGTACCCTGGAGCTATGAAGCACTGTACTAGCATTGCCTTATTTATTGTAAGCTTTGGGAGGAGTGTTGATCCCCTATCTACTGTACCAAGCACCAGGATAATAATATTTGTAGAGGCTTGAGGGGAAGGGGACAAGGTACAGGTATGGGACATGTTATCCAGAATGCTCTGGACCTTGGGTTATCTTTGTGTGTTAAAATTAATCATTTGTACAATAAGGGGTTATGTACTGTAATTATACTTTTCTCACTTTATTAAAAACAATCAAACAAACTGAGGTTCATTCATTTGGACGGGTTGAATTAGATGGTAGTTTTTCATCCCAGCTTAAAGGAACAGTAACACCAAAAAATTATAGTGTTTTAAAGTAATGAAAATATCATCGATCTGTTTGCTTCAGAAACACTACTATGGTTCATATAAACAAGCTGCTGAGTAGCAATGGCGGAAATTGAAAAACAGCTATATGGCACAGGATAAGTAATAGATAACATTATGTTCTACAGAGCTTATCTACTGTGGAGCCTTTTCTCCTTTGACTAGTTTCCCCCATGGCTACACAACAGCTGATTTATATAAACAACAGTAGTGTTTCTGAAGCAAATACTGCAGTTTTACCAGTGCAGGGAAACACTGAATTATATTTGTATTACAATTTCATTTTTTGATGTTACTGGTCCTTTAAAGGATCAGGTCTGTGTACTGCAAAGTTTCTGCACAAAAATCCTAAATGAAAAATATCCAGCAACTAACACCTAACATGCTTTATAAAAGTCAATGGCAAGTATGTTTTGAACACACAAATTAATTAGTAAAGTACTGTATTTAACAGGGTTACACTTACTGCATGATAATAAGATACGTAATAAGAGCAACACAAAAAAACAAAAATATATACCTTTAACTATGTAACTAAGTACTATATAGTATCTCCTTTCACTGCAGCCATGAAATCCAGCATATTTTATATTTCTCTCTAACTTTGACTACAAATAGTATTTGCATTTCTTTGCCCTTCTCCTTTTTAACCCTTTAAGTGCCAGCTGAATTTCTTATTTCATTTGTACTCGGTGCCAGCTGTTTTTTGAACATTTTGATGCCCATTGTGCATAGTATTACCAAATTATCTGTCTCTTAGAGACCCTAAAATGAAGCTACCACATACAAATTGTCCCAGAAGTCACATCAGCTACTCAATAATCAACATATTTACATTTTTTGTGGAATAAAAAAACCCAAAAATATATGTTAACCCCCACAGTCAGGCAAATTCAAAATGACTAACCACGTCTTACTGAGTTGCAATGTTTTCTTAAAATTGTTCGTTTTGATGAAATTCCTTAAAATGGCCTCAACCCTCAACCTTCAATTTTCTAACATCTCATCTCCCACAGTATTAGGTAGCAAGTGAAAAATCCTAAATATATAGGATTACCAAAGTGAAGACCTCAAACGAAGTTAGCGATTACAAATTGTCCCGGATGTCACTTCAGCTACTGAATATTCAACACATTTACTGCATTTTTGCAGGGCAAAAACAGAAAAAGATACATTGACCCCCCAAAACTATATATTTTTAATATTTTACACATTCTGCCAAATCCTAAATTGGTAACCATGTCTTTCTACTCTAAATTATGGAGTCGCAATGCTTTCTCAAAATTTTTGATATTGATGAAATAACTCTAAATCACTTCAAAGCTTTGACTTTTAGCATCTTATCTCCCACATAACAAGTACCAAGTGAAAACATCCTAAATATGAAGACCAGGGGTCCACTGAATAGTTTGATGTTCATTGTGCACAGGATTACACATTCAGCCAAATCCAAAATGGGTAAACATGTCTTTCTACTCCAAACTACAGAATTGCAACATTTTCCCAAAATTGTCTGTTTTGATGAAATACCTGGAACATCACCTTAAAGCTTCCACTTTCTAGCATAATATCTCCCACATAGCATTAGGTACCAAGAAAAAACATTCTAACACAAGTTTCTGCTGTGCCTATGGGGCCCCTGGGTGAACGCTCCACACGGGCCACTTCCACCATGTGGGGTAACATTTTGATTTTTATGTCCTAATAAAGTTGTAATTCTTTACAGCATGACTTTTATATTTTTATATTTTTTATTATGTATGCACTTCCCCCCTGTGCCATTCATTGCCTTGGGGTTTCTGGGTAAATGGGGAAGGAGTGAGTGGCTTTAAAAGCTTCTCCTTGCTCCTGTGCTGCAGAACGTAGAATCTACTTGCTGTGGCACTTTGGCACTTTAATCCACTGAACGTAGATTCTGCTTTCTTTGGCACTTAAAGGGGTAAAGCTAAACATAGCATATAGCAATAATTGCTATAAATTATTTACCTTTGTTTTCCTCACCTACTTTATACATATAATAAATTCCTTTTTATGAATAAAATGTTTGCTTTGTTAAAATCCAGTGTCCGTTTGTTTTCTTGTCTATATGCTTGCGTAGCTTTTATAACTGACAACAAGTCAGAGAGAAACTGACTGTATAAAGATGCTACAGTATAATGTTACTGAAAGAGGTGTGGAATAACTATTTGTGAAAATAATTGATTATTTATACTCTATAATATCCACATTCTAATACAGTAGGACTCCCATTTTACTTTTTTAAGGGACCAGAAAAAAATTGTGGAATATCATGGAAAATTATATATTGGTGGGACCACAAAAATCATGGTATATAAAACAGAGTTTCACTATACAGTATGTAACCAAAGAAAATGAAGCACAAGTTGATTTTATCTAAACCTAAAGAAAAATAATGAGTAAAGCTTGTTCCCTGATTTATTCTGTACATCTTTCAACTTTGCCTCTGTGTTTTTTATTGTAGTTAATTTGTCCTGTCTTACAGCTATGAGGACAGTGGGAAGAACCATAATTATAACAAGCCCAACAATATTAAGTTTCATTATGGCAGAGAGTACTGTAAGAATTTCTTCACAGACATCCATTAGATCAGTCACTTTAAAGGGAGTGTGTTGCGGCACAATTTTCAGCTTCAAAGGCTTAGAAATAAACCAAGGCAGAGTTTTTGATATACAACATAAAAAAACACTAAAGAAGCAATGCATTTAAATTTAATATTCAGCTGAGCTGACATGAAGGAAATATTTTTTATATTCAGTATGTAAGATTTACTATCACTTAAAGTGAAAAGGAGAAACTACCACACATAAAAAATAGATATTTACTCACTGTCTATAAGCATAATCCTGTTCAAAAACATTTTCCAACTGATTTCTCCACATTTCTCCACTCTTTCATTATTCAACTCACCTCCTGTTTAATAAAAGCTTCTCATAGCCGATTAATTTTAAAAAGAAAACACAATGTAATGAGAAAGGTAGATGAGAAAGAAGCCCTTTTTGCACTTACGCCACAAACAGTCTCTTGTTGAATGCAAAAGCTCATTTAGACAAGCCACAGTGATTTTGGAACAAAGTGCTTTGGACTTATGAGACAAAAAAGTTATTTGGTCATAACAAAAAGCACTTTGAATGGCAGAAGAAGAACACCGCATACCAAGAAAATTTGGTGGAAGTTCCATCATGCTATGTGGCTAGTTTTGGGACTGGGGCCCTTGTTAATGCAGAGGTTCAGATTAATCCATCCAATATCAACAAATTCTTTATGACAATGTTCAAGTATCTGTCACAAAGTTGAAGTTACGCAGGGGTTGGATCGTCCAACAAAATTTGAAGTCTCCAAAGGCATTTCTGCAGTCACCCGACTTGAATGTCATTGAAAATCTATAGGACAATTTGAAGCAGGCTGTCCTTGCTCGGCAGTCATCCCATTCAACTGAACTGAAGAGATTTTGTATGGACGAATGGTCAAAAATACCGCCATCCAGAATCCAGACACTCATCAAAAGCTAATGGAGGCTCAACTAAATATTGATGTAAAATCTCTTTTGGGGTGTCCAAATTTATGCACCTGTCTAATTTTGTTATGATGCATATTTTCTGTTAATTCAATAAACTTCACTGCAGAAATATTCCAGTTTCCAAAAGGCATGTTATATATTAAAAGGAAGTTGCTACTTTGAAAGCTCAGCCAATGATAAACAAAACTCCAAAGAATTAAGAGGGGTTCCCAAACATTTTGACTGTATTTATGTAACTATTTCCCTTTTGCATCTCTTGCCTTGAACCACTATTCTGTGATGGTCTCTGTACTACAACTGTAACAGGAAGCAAAAGACCGGACTCTGTCTGTTAATTGGACCATGTTTGATTTGTTTATGTGTACCATGAATCCTAAGATCCCAGGGGACAGTCCTTATTTTTTACAATTTTCTATTTATGATTACCCAATGGCACCTACTACTAAAAAGTATATTATTATGAATATGTTTTTTTTTAAATGAAGTAGGGGTTTATGTATGAGCTATTTTTTGTAATATATTTTTATAGAGACCTGCATGTTAGGAGGGTTTAGTTTTAAGAAAAAAAATCATGAATAACTTTAATGCCAAACTTCAACAAGTAAAAGTTGCTGCGGTGCTATAGAAGTCATTGGAAGCTTTATCTTATTGAACTGCTTTAAATCAAATTATAAGGAAGAATGAATAATGTTGGATTCACACACTACAGGCATTGCAGCCCCAAGGTATGAACAGTTAATGTGATCTCAGAGCATTTATAAAGGAGCATATAGATTTTGGAGAAATTAGGCTTTTCTCTAATGTTACATAATCAGTTTATTTGAAAATGGTGTACCCTTTTGTACAGACATGTAGAAAGGTGTTTATATTAACTTGCATGCTTCAAAATAAAATTAGACTAGCATATAGACTAGTTATGGATCCCACACCCCCAGGGTTTTACAGAATAATTTTGTTGACCTTTGTGAATAATAATGTACAGCTTCAATTTAGGAAATCTTTTATTAGTCTACCAGCAATCATTCAATGTAACGTAAAGCACTTATTGATTAGTGAGTAATGTGGAGTCAATAGCTTAATTAAAGTAACCTATTTTTTAAACTGTACTGAGTTAATTACTGGGTCCAGGTATAACAAAAGTGAGCTTTAAAGTTTTTGTTACAGACATTCCTAGTTTCGCTTGTTAAACTTTAACATTTAGCCATTTACTTGAGCACCAAGGAAGAGATTAAAGGACCAGTAACATTATTTTTTTTTTAAAAAAATGTGTTTGTCTCTAAAGAAAAAAAACACTAGTCTTTATTAAGAAATAACTTACCAATACTCTGCTTCCCCTCCTCTTTAGAAAAGGCAATCTGGCGACAACTCATCATGGGGCACTCGATTTCTCCTCCCTGCCTTCTATAGGAGATAGGCAGGGAAGAGAAATCGAGCGCCGCACAATGGATCGTTGCTGGATCGCCTTTTCTGAAGAGGAGGGGAAGCAGAGTATTGGTAAGTTATTTCTTAATAAAGACTATGCAAATTTAAACTGAAATGTGAATTGGTGTTTTCTTTTTATTAGGGACAAATAAAAAAAAAATGTTACTGGTCCTTTAAAGCTTTTTTTTCAAGTCTTAACCAAAAGGTAGTGTCCTGACATTGGTCTGAAGCAGGAATATTGTTAACAGTTGTAGAGAATCTAAGGGCTTAAATGTTCCCTACTTTACAAAGCAGTAACCTAAGCCTGTAGGTGGGAGATATTCCTATTGCCCCAGGGTATAATATTGGTAGTTATTGTTTCCTCGTAATATTGATTGAGGCACATTCACACATTCTTGTTGTCCTTTCTTTAAAATCACTTATGCGTTTACAAAACGAACAACTTCATTAGATTGGTTCCCTCTCTCATGAACACTGTACTTGTGTATCACTGTTTACTTTTTGTTCTATGAAAAAGCGACAGTTTTGAGACTCTGCAAGTGTTGGTTTCAGATATGAATAATGGCTCCATTACTGGCAGGAATCATTGGCAATGGTTGTTAAGTATTATTCATTCTAAGGCATTGCCATAGTTGTGTAGGATGCACTGATAAAATGCTGAACAATACACTAATCATTCATATTCTACATATACAAAAATAACTTACCATGAAATCGAAGACACAGCAATATGACCTTTTGTTAGTGAGGTAAGAATACAAATCACCTGGCACAATGTGCATTGTAAGGGAGACAGTACTTTCACTTCAATCATAACTACAAGTACAATAATAATAGGAACAAATGCTACTCCTAAGACATTTTTTTAAATGACCAACATATAAACATAAGCTACAAGAGTATAATTTAATACTTCTGGTGTTTATTCTTTAGTGTAGCAATAACCAGTTGTTGAAAGGATGTTTGGGATATGTTTAGTGAACACATTTCACTAAGTAAGGTGGATGAACAATAATCCTTGCAGTTCTTTAAAGTGCCCCAGTGTTCTAAAAATCCAGTCATATGAACAAGATGTACATATATTTTACTGCTTATATGCTTACTTAAATTAAGCATAGTGAAGAGAAACGTAACCCTTACAAATGTATTTACACATTTACACATTGAACAACAGATATAAGATTTGATAACTATAAACAAAACATGTACTGAACTGCGTCCTCAGTGGGAAACGGTCAGTTTGTATTAATATTCACCCATCTATAATGGATGTAGGATTTATTTATGTGTTTCGGAATAATTTTTTATTTGTCTTTTGAGATTGTACAATTATTATTACTTTGGGGCCATGTTGCAAGTGTAGCGCTATAGTAAACTGGTGTGACAATAATCAGTTAAAGCTACCAAATGGTATTAAACCACGAATGAAACTCTCTTTCTCAGGGATGAGCCCTCGCAGCGGGGTGGAGGAAGGATATAGTTGAACTGTAACCATGTGCAATAAGCACAAATAAGTTGGGCGCCAGTGATTCTTTATGCTTAACCAAAACAGCATTTATTGAACAGCAAAGCAAATAGAACAATCACCACATTGGAGTATAGAGCATCTCATACAGTTACACAGCATAGATATAGAACACACAGCATAAAGGAGCAAATACTCACAGCACCATACATGGGCTGGATCCCTTCAGGCAAGGAGTCATGTCAGCAGTAGTTGAGCTTTGAATATGAATAGATATACACAAGAATTCAGCAGTTGTACCAAGTGGAACCTTCTTAATCTTAATCCCTCTAAATCTCCTAAATCGGAGCGTGAGATGCTCAACTAGCTACCTTTCTATCACTCCTAGAGTGATCTATGACAGAGTATAGCTGTACTTTACTAGGGCCTTTTTGCTAGGGATCATGCCCATTTCCTTCCAGCCTGCAAGGTTGGGCTAAAGCAATGAACACTGACCGCATGGTTCCCATAACCTTTATACTTTTACACAGTTCCACCTTGTGTACACTGTGAGAACTACAGGGGTTACATAAGCACAAAAGGTCCCCATTAGGACCCATTAGCCGTCCATAATACTAGGGATGTGCCTGTCAGAAATATGTGAGGGTGTCTAATTTTCACATCCCTACACAAGCATAAGAAAACATAAGTTTATTCTTTGCACACTTGTGAACTTCCTTTACAAAAACCCCTTTAACACCCTCCTTGGCAGTGGCAATTTCCATACATTGCTGGTTCTTCTCACCTGTCTTATCAGCAACATAGACTTTAGGTTCTTGTCAAGGAAGGAGTTAAATGCATATCAATATTTCTGTTTATTTTCATAACTACTAGAAAATATTTATAATTACATTTTAAAAAGGTACACATAAGAGATAATTTAAAAAGGGACAAATCTGTTCGTTGCTCACGTTCCCTTAAGTTCAGATATTTAAAGAGGCTTAGATGTATTATTTTCTATGTATGAACACAATGTGTCATTATAAATACTGAGTATAGTTTGGTCATGAGTGTGCAGAAACAGTTTTGTCTTGTTTTGGGCAACAAAGAATTAATCACCTATAAGAGGCATACCTCCAGTGGAGTAGTCCTTTCATTTAAGTAGTCCCTTTTTTAAGACATTAGTGGAATCTCTAGTGCTAAATTTAAAAAACAGCTAAGTTCCCGCAGCAAAATACCCATGTCGCAATGCTCCTGCGCCAAGACCAAGACTAGCATACATGCGCAGTCTAGAAGGCAGCACATGTTAAGGGATCGTGAGTGTGCTTTCACTGAATGGAAGGAGTGCTCACACTCATTAGCTTGGCGTATGCACATTTAGTAAAGCAGGGCCATGTTTAACATTTCACCATGTCTAATATGGCAGCCGCAACGAAGGGGGAACATAGAAATGCTAGGGTTTTTTCAGAATAATAAAGCAGTGATCAGGTACAGTAAAGGGAGGCCTGCAGTATAGTATGTTATGCATCAGAACTAGGGATGCACCGAATCCAGGATTCGGCCTAATCCTTGTGTCAGGCCGAAAGAAATCCTAATTTGCATATGTAAATAAGGGAAGGGCTGTATTTAGGTTCGAGCCACCCTATGTGCAAATATGTAGCTAGATATATTATTGTCACGGCCGGCACCCTGAACCCAGAACCGATGTCAAGCACCCTGGTCTAGGCTCATACTTCTGTCTATAACAGCCGCCTTTCACCTTGGGAGGACCCCTCGGCTAATCGAATGCCGCCAGGTCTTAAAATGAGAGGTGCAAGACGAGGGGTTCTGAGCAGACAAAGGGGCACAACTGTATAGAAAGGCCAAAGGTCACAGTACAGGCGAGATAAGCAGATTCGTGGTCAGACAGGCTGGGTCGAGGCAGGCAGATAGTTAGGAACGTCAGACAGGCAAAGGGTCAAAACCGGGTATTCAATCAGATGGGATGAGACAGGATCTGAGTCAATAACAGGCAGGAATCAAACCAGGAAGTCAACCAAGGGTTAAGCAGAATCAAAGTCGGTTTCAGGCAGGGGTCAGGTTTTCAGAGGACAGAGTAGTCAAAATAGCCAGGCAGGGTCAAACACAGATAGTCAGTAACAGATAAGAGGCTTTACAGCACAGTACTAGGTACCAGGAAATTAAACCTATAACAGGCAGCGCATTGCAGAGAAAAATCCCTTTAAGTACTTTTGAATTTGGCGCCATTGCGCGCTGACGTAATCACGCCAGCACCTATAAAAGGCGGAAGTGCGCGCTCACGGCATGCACTAGGAAGCCGGCAAGCCGATGCAAGCCGATGGCGCAAGCTGTGACTTTGGGAATCTAACAGATAACATGCTAAGAGAGCAAATAATGGGTAAAATAAACTCAACTCACTTTAGAGAGAGACTGCTCCTAGAGCAGGATTTAACCCTTGCCAAGGCTAGGTAGCCAAATTGAAACAGCTGTGGCAGAGGCTAAAATTATCAGTCAAGGAACTGCTGGGAATGTACGAACTGTGAATCCAGCACTGGGACCTATTTATGCACAGTCACAGGCAAAATACAGTGCTAAGGAATGGGATTCACCCACACTACAAAACCGTGCAGCAAATACACATAAGAAATACTGCTTCCGCTGTGGTTCAACACAGCCCACTGCAAATTATGCTACATATCCTGCAAAAGCTGCAAATGCAAAAAAGTAGGACATTTTGCTAAGATCTGCCATAGTTCCGCTAAAGATGTTCATGAAGTCACTAGTGATGGGCAAATCTCCCGAGATTCGCTTCGCCGAAAAATTTGCGAATTTCCAGAGAAATTTGCAAATTGGCGAAAATTTCGCGAAACGAGTCGCGGGACGCTTTTGACGCGCGTCTCGTCGTTTTCGGCGCGCGTTGCATCGTTTCCGGCGCGACGCATCAAAAACGACACGCGACTCGTTTTTCCAGCGAATTTTTGCTAAGCGAAATTTCGCTGGCGATTCGCGAATTTATTCTCCAGCGGCGAATCACGGGAATTTGACGCGAATTCGCCCATCACTAGAAGTCACTGCTTCAAATGTTACAGTATTAAGTGTGGATAAAACTGATACATTTATTCTAGACAAGTTTATATGCACTGTCAATAATGCTTCTGCTGACAAGGGACACTCCATTAACCTGATGCTTGATACCAGTTTAGCTGTTTCTATACTACCAAAGGATATTTTCTTGAAAAACTTTGCAAAAGATCTACTTGTGGCACCTGCCCTGAGACTGGTCAGTTACTTAAAGGATCCAATCCCTGTGCTTGGTTGCTTGCCAGTGACTGTACAGTTTGAATAAAATACTGCAAAATATGACTTTTACATTGAGAATAAGGCTAATGCTATACTTGGTGGGGATTTCTGTGCTGCATTAAAGCTACAATTAGTTGATGGTCTCATTACTACAGCCCAGTGCCTGCCACACAGCCAGTGGCTAAAATTTCACCAACACTTCACTGGGTTGTGCAAAGAACTTTGTACGCAAAGTCAAGCTGAGACCAGATTTAAAACTGGTATTCCAGAAACTGAGGTGATTCCCCTACACTATAAGGAAGGCTGTCTCTAAAGAAACTGGTAGAATAAAATCAGAATCCTCCAAATTGGTTTCATCAATTGAATAACAAGGAAAACTGGAGGTATTCCATTGTGTGTTGCTCTCTGTGAACCTAATAAAGCAGTTGTTATGGATAATCGTCTTTTGCCACACATAAAGGAAATATTTTCAGACTTCCGAGGAGCAAAATTCTTTTTCCACCCTGGATCTTCAGAGTGTCTATCATCAAGTATTACTGCATGAGGAAAGCAGAGACCTCAATGCATTTATCACCCATGATGGTTTGTTTCGGTTTAAGCGTGTACCTCATGGACTGGCTTCAGCACTGAGTTGTTTTCAAAGACTGATGTCTTCTATACTCCATGACAAACCTGGTGTACAATGCTACTTAGATGATTTATATGTCTATGCTACAACTATGGATCTTCATGACAAGTACCTAGAAAAGGTTCTGAAATGCATTGATTCTGCAGAACTGAAACTGAACCTTTCCAAATACCACTTCAGACAAACTCGGCTGTCATTTCTGGGTCATATAATTTCACAAGAGGGATTATTGCCTGACCCTGACCATGTCAACCCTGTTACACAAGCACCTACCCCATCTGATTTTCAGACCTTATGAGCTTTCTTAGGTATTACTTCATCGTATTTTAAGTTTATGCCCAACTATGCTTCAGTTGTGGAGCCACTTAGAGCACTACTACATGGAACTTCAAGTCTGGTTTGATCAGAGACTGCTCAATATAGCTTTGAAATAGTGAAACGGTTAATTGTGAACAGTCCAGCACTAGCTTTATTTGAGCCTGCACTACCCACTATGTTTATTACAGATGCTTCAGACTATGGGGTTGGTGCAGTTCTCACACAGATCATACAGAGAAAACTGTTGCATTTGCATCCAGAACACTTACAGAAACAGAATGTAAGTATTCATCTGTTAAAAAAGAAGCTCTAGCATGTGTTTAGGAACAGAAAAATGGAGATCCTACCAATGGGGTAAAGAATTTACCTTATGCACGGATCATAGCCCTTTAACTATAATGCTTACAATAAAGGGACTAGGAAGAGCTGGAATGTGTATAGCTCTGTGCACAAGTGTATACGGTGCATACACTGTAGTTTTTATACGGCTTTAAAGGGCTAGAGTTCCAGTTACTGTAGAAGTGTAATGGCTGCATGAACCTGCTAATAAAGCACTGTTATACTCTGCTTATTCTCAGCTACCAAAACATAACTACGTCCATTGACTTCAATGCGTTCAGTTCATTTTTCTTGGTTTTGCCAATTACGCAAGAAATCCCCCGTCACTAATTCTTTACTGTCCTTTCTTGTGAATTAACGCCAACGACACTCACACATATTACCTGTTACAGAGGCCTCATTGATGAATTTATAAGGTTATGTCATTTATTTTATACCAGACTTGCATAAACATAATTTCCAACTTTTTTAACATTTCCTGATGTGTGGAGTATCACAGGGTTTTGGTAAACCAACACTAACACTGAAGCAAAAATTAACATTCCAATGCTGTATTTTATACCATATGTGCATAAGTAAAGTATTAATTCATTAGCAGCATTGGCTACACTTTACTCAGGCAT
Source organism: Xenopus borealis (assembly GCA_024363595.1). Taxonomy (NCBI): domain Eukaryota; kingdom Metazoa; phylum Chordata; class Amphibia; order Anura; family Pipidae; genus Xenopus; species Xenopus borealis. The sequence goes on from CM044440.1 coordinate 74,157,244, forward strand.
ATTATTGTAAAGGTCCATTGAGCAAATGAGTCAACCACATGAAGCTGGAAGTAGGTCTTAATTGATATGCAGACAAAAAACAGAACATCATTGAAAGTGCATTATTAAGCACCATGTTCTATCCTTAAACTAGTGAAGCTTTTTTCCATCATAGAATTTATAAAATATTCAAAGGTCATAGGAATAGAAAGCATTTTATTTTGAAAAGATTTCCATAAAACACTTGGGTAATATCTCAGTGCAGAAGGAAAAATACAAAATATCAAGAAATTACATAGATAACTCAAACTGTCAGCAGTTTTATTCACTAGCCAAATGCTACATAATGCTTTTTTTGCCAACATTATATATTTAGAAAATAGTTTCTATTAAGTACATTATACAGATATTAGAGGCTGTTGAAGACCATTCAAAGGCAAAAGGTCAAAGACCAGGTTAAAGTTTTAATGTATTTATATTAGGGAATGTAACTACATATAATACATAGGTTTATATTTTTATAATTGTTTGAACAGAACCATTTGAAATTTGAATATTCATATCTTACAAACATAACTTTTTTTTCTATAGTTGTATAGAGTACCCTGCATTTGTATTGCTTATCTTTTTGTTTTGGCCTAATCAATCATTCTATAAGAAAATCCTGAAAAAGAGCTGCATATGGATACCTGATACCTTAAGGCAATATCAGGCAGGAAAACATAATTTTTGTCTGGAGATTTTAGTTGCTTGCTAGGATACTAGGCACTGATATTATGGGGCAGATTCAATCGAACTTTCAAAAAGATTCAAGTTCGAATTTTCGCATGTTTTTGAAGACCACTTCGACAGTCGAATTTAGAAAATTCGATCGAATCGAATGATTTGAATAATTAGAATAAAATTCTATTCAAATATTAGAATAACTTGTCGTTTGAATTTTTATTCGACTGCCTAGTTTGCCAGATTCAACCTACCGAATTTGATTTAACTATTTTATATCGATCAAATTATTTCTATTCGATCGATCGAATTGAGGTAAAATCCTTCGAAATTCGATATTCGAAGGATTTCGATTCAACCACAATTCACCCTCGAATTCGACCAGTAGTAAATCTGCCCCTAAGTTTCAAAAGTTCTCCTGCTCAGATCTCTCAGAATTTCGTTAGGTGCCATGCCCAGGATCTAACAAAACTGGCATTAGCTCTCAAAAGTTCCCATAACGGCAAAGATCTAAGACAATGTGCCCTGTGCATTTCAATGCAAAGCACTATAATTAGCAGTGAGTTAGCAAAGGCGAAGTTGCGCACTGACGAAGGGTCGTTACTACGCTAATTCACTAAGATGTCCATTTTATTGAACGTTACCTCTTGCGCTAAACTTTACTTCGCCAGGGTCAAACTTCAATACAATAGATAAGAGATTGAAAAAAAAGTTAAAATTTTTTCTAAGTCCCAAAAAACTCTGGCGTGTTTTACTTTTTTAAAGGGGTTGTTCACCTTTGAGTTAACTTTTAGTATAATGTAGAGAGTGATATTCTGAGACAATTTGCAATTGGTTTTCATTTTTTATTGTTTGTGGTTTTATAGTTATTTAGCTTTTTATTCAGCAGCTCTCTAGTTTCCTGTGTCAGCAATTTGGTTTCTAGGATACAAATTACCCTAGCAACCCTGCATTGATTTGAATAAGAGACTGGAATATGAATAGGAGAGGGACCGAATAGAATGATAAGTAATAAAAAGGAACAATAACAATACATTTGTAGCCTTACAGAGCATTTGTTTTTAGATGGTGTCAGTGACCCCCATTTGAAAGCTGCAAAGAAACAGAACAAATACTAAAAGTTAACTTGAAGGTGAACCACCCCTTTAAGGGTGATAGTCTGAAAAAGATTGTAAATTGTAAACACCTAGAGATGCACCGAATCCAGCATTTGGCCTTTTCCAGCCTGATTCAGATTTGGCCAAATCCTTGTGCCTGGCCTAACCGAATCCTAATCTTAATTATCATATAGTTACATTGTTAAATTGGGTTGAAAAAAGAAAAAGTCCATCAAGTTCAACCCCATCAAATTAAAAACCCTGCATACACACACATCTCTACTCTTTCACACCTCCACTCTTTCACACAAACCATACATGCCCTTAGTTATACGAACTGTAGAGTTTAGTATCAAAATAGCCTTTGCTATTATGTCTGTCCAAACAATCACCCAGGCCCCTCTTAAAAGCATCAACAGAATCAGCCATCACAACATCACCCGGCAGTGCATTCCACAACCTCACTGTCCTGACTGTGAAGAACCACCGACGCTGCTTCAAATGAAAGTCCTTTTCTTCTAGTCTGAAGGTGTGGCCTCTGGTGTGGTGATCCTCTTTATGGGTTAAGAGGTCCCCTGATATGTGTCTATAAAGTCCTCTAATATATTTGTAAAGTGTAATCATGTCCCCTCGCAAGCGCCTACTTTCCAGAGAAAACCCCAATCTGAACAGTCTACCCTCATAATTTAAGCCTTCCATCACTCTAACCAGTTTAGTTGCATGTCTCTGCACTCCCTTCAGCTCATTTACATCCCTCCTAAGGACTGAAGTCCAAAACTGCACTGCATACTCCAGATGAGGCCTTACTAGGGATCTATAAAGAGGTATAATTATGTTTTCATCCCTTGAGTTTATGCCCTTTTTTATGCAAGACAGAACTTTATTTGCTTAAGTAAAAACCCCAAGATCCTTCTCACTTAAGGAAACTCCCAACGCCATTTAGTATATAGCCTGCACTTATATTATTTTTTCCAAAGTGCATAACCTTGCATTTATCAACATTGAACCTAATTTTCCAGATTCCTCAAGTTTCCCAACTTAGACAAATCACTCTGCAAAGTGGCAGCATCCTGCGTGGAACCTATAGTTCTGCACAATTTAGTATCATCTGCAAAAATAGAAACCGTACTTTCAATGCCCACATCCAGGTCATTAATAAACAAGTTGAAAAGCAAGGGACCCAGTACAGAGCCCTGCGGTACCCCACTAACAACACTGGTCCAATTAGAAAATGTTCCATTTACCACAACTCTTTGAAGTCTATCTTTTAGCCAGTTCTCTATCCAGGTACAAATACTATGTTCCAGGCCAACATTCCTTAATTTAACCAGTAACCTTCTGTGTGGCACTGTATCGAATGCTTTAGCAAAGTCTAAGTAAATCACATCCACTGCCATCCCAGAATCGAGGTCCCTGCTTACCTTCTCATAAAAAGAAATTAAGTTAGTCTGGCCAAGTTTATCATCTACAAGGACTCCAAGGTCCTTTTCCATAATGGATTTGCCTAGTGCAGTCCCATTAAGGGTATAAGTGGCTTGAATATTTTTACATCCCAGGTGCATGACTTTACATTTAACAATATTGAATCTCATTTGCCACTTATCTGCCTAGATTGCCAGATTGTCAAGATCCTGATGCAAGGATGCCACATCCTGGATGGAATGAATTGGGCTGGATAGTTTTGTGTCATCTGCAAACACTGATACATTACTTACAACACCCTCCCCTAAGTCATTAATGAACAAGTTAAATAAAAGTGGACCCAACACCGAGCCCTGAGGGACCCCACTAAGAACCTTACTCCAAGTAGAGAATGTACCATTAACAACCACCCTCTGTACCCGGTCCTGTAGCCAGTTCCCTATCCATGTGCAAATGACTTCATTAAGCCCAACAGACCTTAGTTTAGAAAGCAGTCGTTTGTGGGGCACGGTATCAAACGCTTTGGCAAAATCCAAATATATCACATCTACTGTCCCCCCACTGTCCAGCATCTTACTTACCTCATCATAAAAAGCAATCAAATTTGTCTGGCATGACCTATCCTTCATAAAGCCATGCCATTCCCTAGGACAAAATTTTGAATGTGATCCCTTAACAAGCCTTCAAATAATTTGCCCACCACAGATGTCAAACTTACTGGCCTATAATTGCCAGGCCGAGATTGTAATCCCTTTTTAAATATTGGGATGACATCAGCTTTCCTCCAATCCATAGGCACCATACCAGATGAAAGTGAATCTGAGAAAGTCAAAAATAGGGGATGGTCTAAAACTGAACTAACCTCTCTTAGAACCCATGGATGTATACCATCAGGCCCTGGTGCCTTGTTTACTTTAATGTTTATTAAAGCTTTATGAATCATATCCTGAGTCAGCCACTGACTAGACTGAGCTGAGTCAGTGCATCTATGAAGCAAGCCTGGGAACTCAGACTCTATTGTATACACTGAAGAAAAAAACTGATTTAGCACATTCGCCTTTTCTGTATCAGTTACAACCATACTGGTACCATTATTTAATGGAGCAACACTCTCAACGTGCATCTTTTTACTATTAATATATTTAAAAAACTTTTTAGGGTTACTTTTCGCCTGCGCCGCAATTAATTCTTCATTTCCTTTCTTTGCCTTCTGGATTGCTGATTTACAACATTTATTACAGTGTTTATATTTATTAAATGCAGCTTCTGTCCCAACAGATTTGTAGTTTTTAAATGCTTTTTTCTTCTTTCCCATTATCTTCTTTACATCTGTATTAAGCCACATAGGCTGATTCTTAGAGCTTCTACATTTACTCCTTAAGGGAATAAATTGAGAACAGTAATGATTTAATATCATTTTAAATGACAACCATTTCTGTTCTGTGGTTTTAGCTGAAAACATAATGCCCCAATCAATACTCTGAAGGGCAGCCCTAAAGGTACTAAAATTAGCTTTTCAAAAATTCATGGTTTTTGTTGCCCCAGTATATATTTGTTTTTTGCACCAGACATTAAATGATTATAATTGCGCATTCTTAAGAAGTGCTTGAAGGTGGCGTAATCTTTTGGAGCAAACATTGCGACTTTTTGAGTAAGAAGTTTTATTACATTGATAGAGCATTAGCGCAAAGTAACATTTCCAGTTTCCGGGTTCGCAAAAGGTATATTGCATTCATGCAAAGCAAAATTTGTTCACGCAAAGGCTTAACTTTTCGCATTGCGAATAATTTTTGCGTTACAGACGTATATTACCTTCTTCCACTAATTGTGTTTTTACACAGTGCCATCTAGTGGCTTTCTCACATATTGTATCAACAGATCCACAATAAAAACATACAATGTTGCAAAGAAAACTGTCACTTATCTATTTCTTGAATTGCTATCCCTCTATTCATATTTCTAATTTGAGATGTTTTCATATCAATTTGTCTTGGTAGTCTGTCTAGACTCATCCATAATCTGCAAAAGATAAAGTGACAACATCATTAAAATCCTTAATCAAGAGTTCTTTTGCTCTATCACCTCCCCGGTGTAATACAGGTACACTGTCTATTACCTGAAATTTTAACTGCTGAACCCTATGGCCTTTTTCAGTGAAGTGGGCAGAAATGGTTTGATCCAATTTCTTTAGCTTGATAGCTGATTTATGTTCTCTGATCCTTTCCCTGACCATCCTAGTAGTTTGTCCCACATATAGTTGACTGCAAGGGCACTTGATCACATATATTTATATATGTGGATGTACAAGTGTAATAACCCTTTATTTTGATAGGGGTGCCCTTATCTCTTTTGAGACAACTGGAACAACAACTTCTGAGGAAGTGGCATGTACAGTAAACAGTATGCCACACGCTATTATGATTTTAATGTTATCCAATAAAAATATTTTAAGTGGCTATTTTTTGTCATATTTACAATTTTATTACATTTATTACATAATTTAGCCTAGATACATAAAAAAAGTGTGAAGCTAGATTGGCAGGGCTTTCTTTATTTTTGATTGCTTGATAATTTCTAAAATTACAAACGTTATCACTAGTAGAAAGTACATATTGTGTAACAACACTACATCATATTACAAATATCACTATTTACAGCATTTTGAGTTTTGTTTTTTTATAGAGGTTTTCCAACAAGGTGATCACTTAAAACCAAGTTAATGATCTGTAAATTATAGTGTTAATTCTGCATATTTTAAAAGATGCAATCCTTCTTTAATCACAGAGCTAGTTGTATATATACAGCAATGATTGTGTGGTTATATGTATGGAGGAAGAAACACATTTCCTTGAAATATATTCCCAGTTTTTTTCATTTGATTTCTGTAACTGCTTCTTTGGCTTTATGGCATAAAACAATTGTGCATCCTCTTCAACACACTAAACTAAAACTAGCAGCTACAGGCCACTGAGAGGAAACAGATAAATTTAATTTCCGTGACAGAATAATCCATTATTCATTTTGCACCCCAGTGGAATTCTAGCTTCAACCCTGAGGAACTGAGTAAAACCTACAGAATGGAACGGTCAAAATATATTCTGGCTAAAACATATTTTCAGAGAGGCAGTTTTAGAGAGTGGTTATATTAGAGCCATCTGCATGAAACTGCCAAAGGCAGTACACTACAGCGGATAATGTGAATATTGAATACCCAGTCTTGAAAGTATTTCAGACTGGAAACACAAGAACTGTGTAGCAAGAAGTGTTTTATATTTTGAGTGACCGCTACATACACTATATAGTTTTCTCCTTTTTTCGAATATTCATGAATAAATGAGCCTTTTTTAAACAGGAAAATGAATGTAAATATGAGCTTGTTTCCTTCTGTAACACAAAGGGAAATGCTCATCTTTGGTAATTCCTTTCCATTAAGAAAGAATGAACCATTACCTACACTATTTAAAACATCCTACCACTTAATTTTTAATCTTCTTAATACAAATAAACAATCCAGGGAAAATGCATGGTTCTGCCACAAAACCTTGTGAAAGAGAATTTGTCAGTTTTCCAGTTATCTCTGTGGGTTATATCCTAGCAGTAGACATCTTAGGAACGGCAGCATAAAACACACAAAATGATATACTAAAATTGATTTATTATTAACAATTGCAATTGGTGTAGCTCAGAAATGTGCCCATATTAAACATATCCCTGATAATATAAAGTGGTAACCTTAGGGCAGGTGGTAAGGACAGGGCCCCAATGTGGACTGCTCCTCTAGCCACTCTACAACTGTAATATTGAAGGGTTCCACAGGTTCTGTGGCTATTTGCACAATGCCCCACAAAGTGAGTAAAGTGCAAAACAATGACTGATGTGGCCTGGTTTTGCACTTTTTTTTTTTTTGCACACTGCGTGAGGAATTGTGGATGGCCTATTCTGTTTTCTGATTCTACTGCACATAACTCATCATTTCCAGACTTCAATTACTTGACTCGTTTTTAGCATTATTATGCATTAAACTATTTGATCTTGTGTAATTTTAAAGGTTTTCTCTGCTTCGAATAAACAATTTGAAAACTGTAATGCTTGTGTATTATAAATTCCAAATATAAGAAAGCTACAGAATAAAATTGTGAAAAAAATACAAATGCCTTGGGGCAGATTTACTAACTGTCGAAAATCCCTAGCATCTGCTTCGCACCCACTTTGTTGCCAGGGGAAAATTCACAGATAGAATGCTAATTTACTAATAGTGAAGTTTTATCCCGGCTGATGGACACTGGCAAATTTTCTTACTTCAGCAATGCGAGCAAATCAAAGTGAAGATGTGCTAGTGTTCATTTCAGCCTGAGTCTTGCATACGGTGGGAAATTTAAAGTTGAATGGACGTCTTTATGTTACAAGTTGCATCAAATACATTACATTTACACTAATAATTACACATGTCCAGGGAACCTTAATAAAGTCAATAGAGTTGTTATAATATCCTACACATGAGCCAAATGTAAATTAATGTTCCATATGCTAGAAAATGTATAGGGGAAACAAAAATATTTTTAGGACTTTTTCAGCCTATCACCCTGAAAAAAAAAGGCCCCAGCATTTTTTAGGTTTAGATGCTTTTTCCACTCACAGAATATGATGTAAGTAACTGGAGATTGAGGAAGTTCTATGCACTCCATTGCACTTTGCCTGGTCTGAGCTGGTGAAGGCAAGTCTGGCGAAAAAGGTAACGTTCAGTAAAATTCACATTTTAGTGAATTTGAGGAGTAACGTCCATTAGCCAGAGTGAAAAGTCACCTGGCATTAGATTGAGAATGACTGCTCGCATCTATCTCTTTTGCTAGTTAAGTGATGCCCTGCGGGCAGTAATGATGGCGAATTGTTGCCAGTGTTAGTCACTTTAGTAAATCTGCTACCTTGAATATAGATTTTATTCACCATTTTCAATGGGTTGACAAACTCCCATTGAATTCTACATGACTCAACAAGCTTTCAGATGCTTAATATGGAAAACGTGTGCTTTTTTAAAACCATTTTTATAGTTCATTGTTTTTGGAGCAAAAAATTTAACTGCGGTAAAAAAAAAATACAAATATTGACAAAGAACCTCCAAAGAATGTATAATTTTCATTATATTTACCAGTAAAGCAATTGATCCTCCATTTCTGTAAATGTTTAATCTTTCCCAGTGCTCTGTATCAAAATGATATCTGCACCAAATTCTTTAAGCAAATGATGTAGGCCATTGTGGCGAACCTTCCTAATGAAGTCCTTTAATTGAGGGATGGTAAATGCAGCACTGTTTTCAGGTTACAGTGCTTGTTCTTCATCTCTCCCTGGCTTATCTGTTATCTCACAGGCTAAGTGAAAGTTGCTGTATTGTTAGACATAGAGTTACCCCCCCCCCCAAAGGTTAAAGCTTTGATACAGGTCATGAGGGGTACATTATTTTTAAAAGACACATACAGTATTTAGCAGGTTATGCAACACAAATAACATCTGTGATCATTACTTTTTGATGACATCACAAGGATATAATTTACAAGAAATGCATGGATGTTGTATATCATAAACAGTACTCATAATGTTTCCCAGGCCAAAAAAGTAAAGCATTTGCAATAACAGATATACAAATAAGCCAGGTGGAGAAAGGGCATATCCATAACAGCCTAAAGACAACAGTGACTTATTCTTCCTGATGAAAAGCCATCATACTCTGCTTTAGTACCTCTCCTCCTCTGAGATGCAACAAAATTGGAGCCAAAGGTTTGCTGGTAAATATGACTACAATGTTAAGTTTTCAAAATGGTAACATGAATATCTACATACTATCATTATTTGAAGACCCATAACCCCAACTAAACCCCATAAACACTATAAGGCATAACATTTGTCCAGGTCTAATAACTCACAGCAACCAGCAACATGTTTCCTTTTAATCAGGTGATCCATAAAGACTAATTACTGATTGGTTGATTGATCAGAACTGTAACAATCTTTGCAGCTTTTATTTCATAACCCCATTACCTTTTCTTTATGCAAATTAAAGAGGGTTATTTACTTTTTCACAGTAAAGTATTTCCCTACTAGTTTAGAGTAGTGATGGGCAAATCTAGGCAGGTTCGCTTTGCCGAAAAAATTTGTGAAACGACGCACGTCTAGTTTTTGACGCGCATTGCGTCGGTTTCGTCATGTCGTTTTCGATGTGCACCGTGCCTTATTTGCTGTATTTGCTGTATTCGCCGTGTCGCATCATTTTCGGTGCACAACTCGTTTTGTTTTTGGGGGAATTTTAGCCAGGCAAATTTTTTCGGGCGTTTTGCAAATTTATTCGCCGCGTCGAATCGCGGGAATTCGCCGCAAATTCGCCCATCCCTAGTTTAGAGGAGACTACTGTGTTAGGAGAATAGCTCTTACTAGGATTGAGAAAAAAGATCAGGGTAGTTAGTAGAGGAGGCTAGAATGGTGGTTAGGCTCAGGAATAGGAAATTTCCTGGAATATGATACCACTGCTAGTAATTGGGACTAGTTCACCTTTGAATGAGTACTACCCCTGGTGTCTGCAATTGCCGTGCCTATTAGTGATACAGTAGGTGAATACATTTGCCTGGCACAAATTCACAGTGAATTTCAGTGTTTCACCACAGGTGAATAAATTTTCTAATCTCCAGCAAATTTTTACCTGGATCAAAAATTTTTTGATGCTTGTCGATTGACTTTAATGCCAACGGCAGCTTGGACGGGGAGTCAATTTCCGATTTTAATGAATTTTTTGTGAAATGTCTGATTTTCAAGAATTTTTTGTGAAAATATCCAATTTCACAATTTTTCTTTTCACAAGTGCTAACAAACCCCCATAAAAAAACCCCTACCAGGCTTATAATCCACAGGTAGAGTAGGATAGGCAAAGGATGGCCCACACAGGGAGCATAGGGAAGGCAGAATATGTCACACCCATGGAGCATAGGGCAAACAGAGTAGGGCACACACAGGGATCATAGGGCAGGCGAAGTAGGGCACACAAGGAGAACAGGGCAGACAGAGCATGGCTCACACATGGAGCAGAGGACAGGCAGAGTATGGCACACCCAGGGATCATAGAGAAGGCAGAGTATAGCACACACCATGAATATAGGACAACATAGGGCATCCAAACAGAGTAAGGCATGAACAGGAAGCATAGGGAAGGCAGAGTATTGGTCACCCAAGGAGCATAGAGCAGGCAAAGTATAGTGCACACTGGGAGCACAGGAAAGATAGTATGGCACAAACAGGGAACATAGGGCAGGCAGAGAATGGCACACACACGGAGCATAGGGACGGTAGAATAGAGCAGGAGACAGATAAACCTATTAGGTCCACTGTAAGATGAACAGTTCACATTGTACTACATACAATGACATAATGCTGGTGTCCCTTCAGCAGTTTGTTTGAGGTGTGGACAGGTGAACAATGTGGACACTTATCCTCTGGGTCTGAGGATCCATCCCATGGCTTTACAGCTATGAATAATGCAGGGGGATTAAAGGTGAAACGATGCAGGAGTTTACATGTGAGGTGTAAACAATGCATGGGACAATTAATCTATGTACTAATACCTTTGAAATCTTACTCAAGGTAAGCAGTCACAGCAGTCAGACTTTCATGTGGGGGGCCACACAGGGGGGGGGGGGCTGGACAGCCAATTGTACAGCAATGTACTAGTGGAAACAGCTGTATAGCTTTTATTTGTATTCTGCAGTGGGTTGTAATATCAAATAAAGTAAGCAATTCATTTTATTTGATTTCTGTAGTGCATATCATTTGATTTACTCTTTTAAGCATCTAAAAAATATTTAGATTAGCATAAGAATCTAGAATAAACAACCAACCAAATATAAAACAATCCAAACTTTCTTTTATAATGATTCTGTGAAACGATGCAGTAGCAGCTTAACAAATCAAAAGGACAGATGGAGTTGTGATCCTCTACTGCCTGGTTTATTATGCAGAAAGTTCTACAGAATTCCCATAAATCAACCAGGACTGCTATTCATAAACAAATTAATAAGGCATCTTACTGGTGGTGTAAAACATCAACAGTACTATCAAATTATTCAGATGGCAAATTCACAATAATTTCCCTTTAAATTATTAAAATTGTTAAATAAGATGAATTTCCTTCAGGGCTATGCTACAACAAAATCACAGAAAACCATGTGGTCCATCTTATGATTTGCAACTCTGTACTATAAAATTATCATGAACTTATAATTAAATAGCCATAATAACTTACATATTAGTCGTTTTATTAACTATAAATGTTGTCACACAGGTACGCTTTCACAAACATGCACAAAAACATTGGTGTCTAAGCATAAGTATATAGGCAATATGTAAAAAGCAGCACACAGGATTTGTGTATGGTGCAAAAAGAAAATATTTTATTGGTGAAAAAGTTGTTCAGCATTGTTGAAAATGTAAAGCATGCAAGCTCCCATTGTAGAGAGAAAGGAGATTGCCCTAGATATTTGAGAAGAAGGATTTGACCATCTTGTTCACCAAGTAACCATGCAGGTTTCAGGATGCTGAAGTTTACTCAAAAGAGAAACCAAAAGAATGCCAGGGAATAATAGCAGAGAAGCAGATGGACTGTTTCTTTTCAAAAATATATGAAAGTCTTAGTGACAATTTAGTGATTTGTAGTGATGGGCGAATTCGCTGCAAATTCCCGCGATTCACCAAACACCAGCAAAAATTCACCAGTGAAAATTCGCCCGAAAAAACGAGTCGCGCGGCGTTTTTGACGCGACGCGTCGGAAATGACGCGGCAAAAAAGACGCGTGACTCGTTTTGCTAATTTTTTCGCCAATTCGCGAATTTTTTGGCGAAACGGGTGAGATTCGCCCATCACTAGTGATTTGTTTTACTCCACTGAGGTACTTGCTGCTTCCTATAAATTGTTTATTTGTACTAAGAATTATGGTGAAAGTAATTCATGGAAGATAATATTTGCCTTTTCAGTATTGGTGGTACTTTAAACTTGGCATTTGTATAATACTTGCTAAGCTGGACTTGGGATTGTGTGGCCTGTGTGGCTGTATGGATAAGATACTGTAGTCATGTTTGGCCTGTGTTTGAAGAAGGCAAAATAAACATTTTACTTTAGAAATTCTATACTTCTTCTGTGATTAGTACTTTCTTGTAGACAAGGTGCTACTTAAGGTAGCATGAATGTAAGGATTAATGCAGAATTGTTTTTAAAATCTGGGAGATAATGTAAGTCTCGGTGCAGAATTATTTGCAGCATATAAAATACATATTTTTGATTCAAAGAATTAAATTTGTTTCCAGATGTAATGTGCAGGACCAATTAATAGGTATTTTAAAATTGTAATATGATGTCTTATTTTGGTTCGAGATTCTGGTTTGCCTTGAAAGCAAAGAGAGGTTTGGGTGTCATATAGCTAGATACCTACATGTGACTGTTCTAGGATAGAAAAATATAAATCACCCAGAAATACTGTACACTGTACAATTACGCAGACCTTTTATTTGAGTATACATAAATCCATTCATGCTTTGTAATTGGAGGATAGTTACTGACATTGACAATATAGCCTCCCAGCCAACAACCAAGTGCTTAAAACCGCACATAGATTTAGAACCAATACAAATTATATTATATAAAACTCCATGGCAGGTTAAACCATAGAACAGAAAAATACAGAATGATGTTAAATCACTATTGACAATGCAGGACATTGATTACATTATAGCTCAAAATATCCCTCGGGTCTTTTAGAAAGATGACCATTTACATATACAAGTATGTAATAAACCGACAGAGCCAGAGTTTAACAGTCCTCTGAGATAATTATTAAAACGACATAGCACACTATGGTATTCCCCTTCGACTCCAACACATTGAAATAAAATAAGCAACAACATGCAGTTTCATAGGTCTGAGTGATTATTTTTGAATTTTTGGTTGTTAGAATAGACTGATAAATAGTGAAGAGCAAATTTTTTCACCAGGCATGGATTCTCAGTGAATTTCAGCATTTCACCATCTGCAAATCTTTTTGTGAAACTGCAGCAAAAATTTGTAGAGACAAAACATTGGCAGAGACAAGCATTGGCAGAGACAAAATATCGTCAGAGACCAAAAATTCACAGAGACAAAACATTTGCAGAGACTAAAAGTTTGCAGAAACAACAACGTTACTAAGAAAAAAAAGTCACTGCATTAAAAAATGCCCATTGACTTTAAAGTATTTGAAGTGAGAAAAAATGCCCAATGACTTTAATGCATTATAGTACGTGAGAAAAAGCACCCGTTGAAGCCTATTGACTTAGCAATTGTTTTGCCGTTTAGCAAGGAAAAATATCTGGAGAGCTAATAGGAACAGGAGCTGGAAGAGCATCCAGAGCAGGCTCCCAAGAGCCACCAGGGGCAGTAGCTGGATTTGGAGGACCACCTGAAGCTAGAGGGACACCAGGATCAGCAGCATAAGCTGAAAGTCTACCCTGAGCAGGAGCTGGAGGACCACCCAGATCAACAGTAGGAGATAAAGTTGAAGAACCACCCAGAGCAGGAGCCACTTGCATCAGAGTTAATTGCCTGAGGACCACCTTGATCAATGGCAGGAACTGGAGGACCACTTGGAGCAATAATTGAAGGACTACCCAATTCAGTAGTAACAGCTAGAGGAGGCAGGCTTAAAATAAATTGCATTTTAGGTTTCCTGTGGTTCAACATTATGGTAAAGCACTAATTAGCAGGCCTCTGGTTTTAAACGAGTGTAAAGGATCCGACAGATCCTTCCCCTGTTTTTCTGTCTGTGACATCCGGTGAGACATCCGATTGGCTGGGTGACCCAGTGCATCCTTGGGAGTGGGGGTGTGTCTGACTTTGGAGCCAAGTGTACAGGGTCTCCAACACAGCTTATAAAGATTTCCCTACTGCAGCAGCCAGAGAGAATCAGATCTGTGGAGAGTGACAGTGCTGCTTGAAAGGATTTTCTAGGGTGAAGGAAAAGGAAAGGCTGCATTTTGTTCTGCTTGAGGAAGTATTTAATCAGGGAGACACAGAGTCTATCTCCTGCCTGTGGATACTTTGGCCACTGTGTGTTCCCAAGGGTTAGGACAGGTCTTGCTTGTGTACCTGCCACGTGGGAGCAGCTACGAAAAGGTACCTTGGGGCAGGTAGCACTACCTAGGGACATACAAGCTCTTGGGGAAGGGACATTGAACTGGCCGGATTTATTCTGCATTTATCCACCCCGTGTGGAGTGTGGGACTGTGGCATTGAGAGACTGTGCCAGGGGTTGATAGTCCATACAGGTGTGATTTACATTTACAGTTATTTCATACAGTTTTACATAACGTTTATATTTATTTTACTGCAAACTGTTTGTGTTTTTATTTTTCCTAATGGGAATCCCGTGAGGTATGCTCCTTAGTGTTCCCTAGGTAGAGGCACTGCATTGTAAATCTCAGTTCCCAGTACTTTTCATATGCAAAAGGGACTCTGGACCCAAGATTGCCAAGTGCTATTTAAAGAGACTTTAACCAAATTAGGGTTATACATTAAAAAATCTAATAAAGAAAAACTGAAAAAGCATTAATTTGCAAAACTGTATATAAGGAGCTGGATGGAGTGGTCTCTGCAGAAAGTCTAATGATCCAGCACTTTGTTTTTCATTAAATTTACCACAAAGACTTCATTCTGACTGCAGCACCAAAGTGTCATACTGTGGCTGAACAACAAGGTGCAGTGGTTCCTGATTCTACCCGAGGGAAATCCTGACAGCTGTGACCCTTATATTACAATTAGGAAGCAAACTATTGCTTGAAATAACTACCAGCTTCTCTGTATACTCCTGTGAAGACCTACATGTTTGCCTGGAGTCTCTGCCACTGAATTAAAGCAATGGTAGCCAAGAGAGAGTTAGGTCATTTGTGCTATAAGGAACCAGAAAGTTATACATCAACATGTTTTACCTATTACAGAGGGTGTTCAAACTGTTCAATCTGATAAGAAGTTGCTAGGGTCACTAAGAGCCTGCTTTTACTTTACTGTGCTTTACTAAAGACAGACAGACAATACAAAGCAATATAATAAAAAAAACATAAAAAGAAAAAGGAAACCAGTTGTGAATGGGCTCAGAACATAGCTGACTATATCATACTACAAGTTAACAATAAAAGTATAGTTTGGTGTTAGCTAGCAGATGGTAAAAACTGTGCTTTTTACACAAATCAAAACAAAACTGGCACGTGTGAAACCTTTAACTGGCAAACAATAACGAGTAGGTTTGTGTTCACACTTTGATTTCTTTCCCTTTTGCTTATATTGTTTTTCCCTAAATGCAAAAGCCAAAAGGTTTTGTCTTGTTTGAAATATAATTTGGTATCTACTGTGTATGTTTCATAAAAAACATATTATGAACCACTTTTTTGTGGGTGTTGTTAAAATCTTTATTTTATTTGTAGATGTTGGGTAGACATTACACCTCCGAGGACCGGACTTTTGTGACTGGGGACTCGCAGCCCTGCTTGACAGTTCTATCCAACACTTTTACTGGAATTGCACAAAAGCACACACGGTGGCATGGAAATAATATCATACAAGCAATATCGAGAGAGGAAAAATTTTGGATCCACAAATTAAAAACCTACTCCCCAAATGGTTTAAATATCGTAACCGATTTACAGTGTTTTTTTTTATCACATATGAATTAAGTTAATTACTTTATAATAATTTTTATTTTCTCCATCGATCACCTACCTATCCATGAATTCATTCATTAATGTATTTATTTATTAATCTTAGGGTAAAATTGCTTCTAACTAATTTTACAACACTACTTTGCATGCATAATGAATTGTTTAACTAATTGATAGCACATTTATGCTCATTTTATCTCAATTGCCCAACTACCGGTATAAAAGACACCGATTATTAGTATGGGATATGTCCCTGTTGAAGTATAACCTATATGAAACGGGCTTTTATTGAAGTTTATACATTTAAGACCAACGCTAAACAAGGAAAGGAGTCACCCCCTCTTTTTATTTTTAATTCAACTGACCAGCGCCACCCATTAAAAATTGAATAAAAGTTTTGCATAGTTTACGAAGGCCCAGACCCGCTTTAGCAAGACCGGATACTCCTCATGGCTCTTTAGAACATGGAGAGAAGGATCACAAGAGGCAATAAAAGACCTGGGCATTCCGGAACCAGCACTTGAATCGCTCGAAGAACTGCCGGATTGCACACCGCCTGCAAAGCTATGCTTAAAATGATCCATGTACTGTGAGTTTAACTGGTATCTGGCATATTGTACTTCACAATTGCGGCTTTTTCTAAATAGATTGCAGCACTATCATGGAGTCCAATTTCAAAGTGATAAACATTAAGCGGACCACTGCTCCTAAGTAATGTGAGTAGATCTAATAGTAAGAAGGTTATTGAATTCTAAAAGGGTAATACACCATCAGCTTGTTTTTTCTTATTTAGGAATTTGGAAGCCTTAGAAAAGCACACTTTTGTTTGATTACCTTAAAAAAACACCTTCTATAATAAAAGAAACATTGGATTTGTTTGTTTCGTGAGGTATAGATTAAGTGGATACCATTGGGCCCTTGACAAGCCAACGCTTCCCATATATGTTTTTCAATCTTTTGCAATTGTCTCTTGAGATGAAAATGTAATACAGCAAGGCACTTGAGTGAGTAAAGCACACATCCCAATGGTTTATTTACTATTCAGTCTATTGCATTCTGATCTGATTACATTTTATTAAATATCTATCTTATGTATTGCTACCAATGCAATGTGAGAACAATTCTTTAAATCATTAGCACTTGACCCTTTGGACAAGAACAAGTCTATTCTAGAAATCAGTTATTTGAAAAAAGATCAGCTATAAAGATGTTATAGAGTAAGGTCTTGATCAGTTTTGCTTTGTGTGTATTATGCTATAATTCTTTATTTATACTAATGTATTTCTTCATGTTGAACACTTTGTCTAATAGCCTTCAACAATTTTATTTTGTATTTGTAATCTTTATATTTCATTTCACCCTCATGCATCCAGTGGCATTAATGCTATTTTGTAAACCTCTCCAACTGACTACTTTGTAAAAATACATTTTGTATACATGTAGTGTGGAT
>CM044440.1:74186541-74199977 GCA_024363595.1 Xenopus borealis
TGGGAGTCAGGAGGAGATTGCAGTAGTCTAAGCAAGATCAGATAAGGGCATGGATTAGTGTTTTGGCTGTTGTTTGTGAAAGAAACTGGCTTATATTTGCTATATTGTGGCAGAAGAAATGACAGGATTATTAATGTGATTAGAGAAGGAGAGGGAATGGTCAAAGATGACCTCTAAGCAGCCTGCTGAGTTAACCAGGTTAATGGCCATGCCATCAATAGTAATGGTGAAAGGAAGAGAAGGGCTCGGTTTGGGTGGAAAGACCATGAGCTCAGTCTTGGCCAAGTTGAGCTTGAGGTGGCATTGGTTCATCCAGGAAGAAATAGCTATATGGGTTTGAACGTCAGTGGTTAGTGAGGGAGTGTCTAAATATCTCTGAATGTCGTCGGCATACAGGTGATATTTAATAAGGTCTCCTAAAGAGATAGTGTATAAGAACAACAAAAGAGGTCCAAGTACAGAACCTTGAGGTACCCACACGTTAAGATGAACAGGAGGAGAGGATTTGTTTGCAGAAGTAACAAAGAAGGAGCGGCCAGTAAGGTAGGTTAGAGAACCAGGAGGCAGCTTGATCATTGATACCAATAGAATGGAGAACTTGTATTAGAGAATGAGAATAGATTAATGATCTTTGGCCTTAGCAGTCTGGAGATCATTTGCAACTCTACATAAGGCAGTCTCCGTGGCATGTGAAGGCCAGACTCCATAGGGTCAAGCAGATTATTTGAGCAGAGAAAGTTAATAATACGGGAGAAGACCAGACGTTCCAAAAGTTTAGAGGCTAGTGGTAAGACAGGACAGTAGTTAGACAAATAGGATGGGTCTAGTGTAGCCTTTTTCAGGATGGGCTTGACTCAGGCTTGTTTGAATAATGAGGGGAAAGTAGCAGAAGTTAGTGAGGAATTGAATATATGAGTACAGGAGAAGTTTAGAGACTTCAGGCTCAGGGTTGGATTTATTGTTATTTATGAGTGTATTGTAGAGCTGTTGTTTATCCTGGGATAGGGCAGTACCAAGGCAGGCCATGAGAACTTTATAGTGGAGGAAGTCATCTTTTGTTTTAATTTAAATGGGTAGCAGACTGAGGCACAGCAGCTGAATGGAAAATTACCTGTGAGTTTAGTTGTCCAAGCAGGCAGAATATGGAGGTCAGTAGTCAGAGAAAGATATGAAGGGTGAGGCAACAGTCCAGTAAAAAGGCCTTTGTTTGCTCTATTGGCTATGAAGGCTTCTATGTTTAGAGTTATGGAGTATGGAGTACTAGGTATATAGATGCTATTAAATAGAGAACTCCAGTTCTAACTCCATACTTACAGATGAAGCCACTTTGGATTGTCTGTTTGACACAGAATAACTAAACTCAGACTTCACACTTGTCTCATTTAACACAGAAAATTGCATCACAGCATCCCATCTAATTAAAGTGTTCATCATTGTGAACAATGGTGCTTTGGTATGCTAATGAAAAGGTTAAATGCATTAAATGAGTTAAGATAACTTTAGATACCACAGTTTCTTCAATTAACCCTGAGTGATGACGCATTTAACACACAAATCCAAGTGGCTGCATCTGTATACTTTAAGCCTTTAGACTGTCAGCCTAACAACCCTGCAAGTTTTTCCCAGAGTGAGTTATGAGTTATAGTTTGGTCTACCTTTGTGGAAGCTGCTGTTTCACTGTTTTGTCCTCCTTACATTTTACCTCAGTGCAGTGTGTAGTTCAACATGCAGCTAAACCTCTCTACAATCCAATAAAGAGACTGAGCTTTGAATCTGTAGATTTTACTGGATAGGCAAGTGGAATAGATAAACAGGTGTCACTGTAATACAAACAACAGAACATGAAATAAGTATGTTTTGCAATCAACCATATATAAACATGTAAAGTACACAAACACAGAATGAAGGCAAAACGTGTATGAATTCATTTAAACTGGTAAAGGTATGTCGGATCACTTAACACAATTAAAGGGTTTATCTATGAAAACTCGATTTTTCTAGTCTAGGTTTTTATTGAAAAAAACTTGAATTTTTAGAGCTCTGAAGCTGCTAAAAGTCAGAGTCTGTAAATACTACATCTAAATCCTGTCAAATTTTTGGATGTTTGACATCAGTTTTACTAGAAAACTCAAATTATTTGAGTTTTTCAGTGATAAATTCCATTTGTTGCATGACAATTCAGAAGAGATGCACAATTAGATTTGATGCTCTACTTCTCTATTATTTCTCTTTAATATATGGAGTGTTAGCTCCCACAAGGCACTCTGGTAGGTCACATGTTGGGAATATGGTAGCCTGATTAGTCCAAATGCATTCTTGTTAACTGCTGGATAGATCCTTGAAATGGCCAGCAGAGGGATGTGATGCCACTTCTTATCACTGACGCTATTACTATACCACAATGCTGTGACACTTGAAACCAAGTAAAAACACATTGAACCACACTGAGAAAGATATTTCATGTAGGGAATCTGTTGAGCAGCTTCAGATATATATAATAGGCTGCCATGTCAATTCCATCACAGATCCTGTGGCTAGATAAATAATTGATGAAATTAATATGAAATCCCTGCAATCAAAGCAACTAAACTGCGATCCAATATTAAGACCATTAAATCACAGGGGTCTTGTTTGATGTGTAGACCCTGGCATTCCCTATCCTATGTGTCTGAATGATGTTTAAAATAGGGGTCCTTCCAGATGATGCGGAATTACAGTTTTTTGTGCTTCATACTCTAATTTAATCCAGTATAATGACACTGGCTGATGATTTTTACAAAACATTTTATTTCAGGGGGATTTCCCTCCAAAACTACTAGACTAGCAATATTAGTCATTGCTTTCACACATTTATTCTGACAATCTCCCTTTAATTAAAACAGAATTAAATAAAATAATCTTATAAAAGTTAAACTATGACCTGCTTCCAACCCAGTATCAACAACATTGAAATAAAATAATGGCACAATAATGCATAAAAAAATAAATAGCATCACTTTGGCTGCATTGCGTCATCATTAATTAAGCTTTTTATACTGGCAGTCTCATATTAAGAGGAGATACATTTCCCCTTAAGCTACCATTATCTGAATATAATTAATTAACATATTACAACTCACTCTCTTGGTTTGAATTTTATGACTGCAATCTCAATTAATATAAAACCAATTATGTAGTAATTGCTCTACAAGCAGATGGTTCTGTGGTGATGCACTGAAAAAATCGAAAATACTAAAGGATTTTAGTGGTTCAAGGCATGCAGTAAATGAATTATGTGCAAATTCCCTTTCAAGTGACAATACACAAATACAAAAACATTCATTTGGAGCTTGGGTGCTATGTTGGGTTTATACTCACAATACTAGCTTATTTGTACAAAAGAGGCATGGGGGCCTGTTATGAAGAATGCTCAGTACCTAGTGTTTTCTAGATAATGGGTATTCCTTTAATTTGGATCACTGTACCTCAACACTACATGTTAAACCTCTACTGGGTGAATACTAACTTTTTTTGTAATGCCCTGTGAAACATATTTGTACTATATAAAGTATAGTATATAAAGTATAGCATCAGCAATAAAATATATTTTGTTCAAATTATATATCCCTAGACTATAGTGTGCTGCATGAAATATATTGCATTGCTGTTTCACTGTAGTAAATTATTTTATACAATGCTCATTACTATAGTAGAAAAAGCATACAAAGCCAGATTTTATTCTGTGATACCTTTAACTGGTCAGTAGTATCTTAAAAAAGATAAGAGCAAGGTTACCCGTATACATACACCAGAGAAAAAGCTCAAGCTCCAGTTTTCATATAACCCCTATAAAAAACCTAGCTGAAGCTTCCAGGTCCAAAAGGCTTAGCTGTGCTTTCTTAAAATGACCATTCTTTCCTTCTGACTGTGCCAGTTGTCTGCATTATGTGCATCAACTTTAATCATTAGCAGACTACAGTATATTTGTTAGGCTCACGTTCCCTTGTTCATGGTATGTTATCATTAGAATGAAGGCAAAACGTGTATGAATTCATTTAAACTGGTAAAGGTATGTCGGATCACTTAACACAATTAAAGGGTTTATCTATGAAAACTCAATTTTTCTAGTCTAGGTTTTTATTGAAAAAAACTTGAATTTTTAGAGCTCAGAAGCTGCTAAAAGTCAGAGTCTGTAAATACTACATCTAAATCCTGGCGGGTTTTTGGCTGTTTGACTTCAGTTTTACTAGAAAACTCAAATTATTTGAGTTTTTCAGTGATAAATTCCATTTGTTGCATGACAATTCAGAAAAGATGCACAATTAGATTTGATGCTCTGCTTCTCTATTATTTCTCTTTATTATTGGAAAATTACTCAGATTTGTGGATGGGGGTTTAGTTGCGTTTGTTTGAGTTTGAAAAAGTTGAGTTTTAGTAAAATAACCCCCCTAGTGTTACATATGTTATTACAAAAAATATAAATTTTTGAATATCCAGTGAATAATTTAAACATAACAAAGTATACTCATTGTTTTATATTGGACACTAGAAATTTATATTGTCTTTTTATTTATTTATTTTTTTTAAACAAAGGTTGATCACTCCACTTCACTTTATGGTATTGACCTATATAATGAACAAAGGAATGTGATGATAAAAAACATTTTTGGTGTTAATTACCCCAGGGAGCATAAATCTACCTATTCTCCAGCAGAACAAACAATACCATGAGAAAATGGCATTGCCATATTGTAATGGAAGCATGAATATGAGAAGGTTTACTAATACAGCTGTAGCAACATCCAGAATAAGTCAAAAGAAGTAGGTGTAAGAATTTATGACAGGTAGATAAGAGTAAGTTGAACCATTTTAAGAAAAATCTGATTCCAAAGACACAATGGGGTGCAAATACCCAATTAGAGAACCTTTATTTATAAAAAAGCAAAGAGAAAGGATGCAAAACCCTGTAAGTACTTTATTGAATATAAACTAATATCCTTGGATCACTTTATTTTAATTTAAATAGACCAACTATTCCCTTAAATTCACCTATTACCTTCCCACTCTATAAGACACTGTGAATCTTAATTAGTTCTTAATTATTTATTATCAAGCCAAAGCTGATTCGCGATTTTCATAAAATAAAAATAGTTGTAAATAATTGTGCTTATAAAAATTACTGATGAATGATTACCAGGTAAAATTAATTAGGTTGCTCAGCAACTCCTAATAACTTAAATCAAACCCACCCATCAATTCATTCAATACTCCCTTTAGAATCAATTCAATTATAAACGAATTCATCCAAAGTTAGAAATTTTATAACTAAATCAATTCATCTAGTATTGGTAATTAATTAATCAAAAAAAAAAAATGAATTCACCAAATCAATTCAATACATGAAAATCACCAATTGTGAGATTAAATTGCTACGTGCAAAAATTGATTTATATAATGATATATCAAGATTCGAGGATAATTAATTTCTTTAAAAATTCATTCAATCAAATTTCCCATGATTTACTACAAACCAAAAATTGTCATCCCCTTTAAAAATTGGAAAATTCTATCAGTTAGTTGGTTTCAATTATAATAATAGACCCAAGAAATGAAAACATCTATTACAAACTTAATTTGCTAGTTAGAGTGAATTGCGAATTAAGAAGATAGTGGTGGAGTCATCCCAAGAGAAACTGTTTTTTTATGCTATGGGATTGCCACAAGGGGAGAAGGCAGAACTTGGGGAACTGTGGTCTCAATTTTTACCTTCCATAACTTTTAAAGTACTGAATACTTTTCATATTTACATTTAAGTATTTGAACTTTATACAATTCAATCAGCTAAAAAATGTATAAACATATGAATGTATAAATAGTTAACAAAAATACCATATAAATTGCTAGAAATATACAAGACTGTAGTAGATGTCAGGGACACCAGAGCATTCCATCTGAAATACCTTGTGGCATAATTGTCTCACTGTGCTGTATTTCAATCTTAGTAATCTACTGTATATAAATGGTTTCTTTGCTGAAAGGTTGATTAGTTATATAATTGTTGGTTAGTTATAATTGTTGTATGATTATAATTGTTGGTTAGTTATATATTAGTTATATAATAGTTGGGTTCAACTCGACTTTGTCAAAATTGACTTTGTCACTAAAGGATTTTGCTTTGTCAGCATTTTATATATTTAGCAGTTCAGCTTATACCTTTGTTGAACCCATGTGAGCTACGTGCACAAGGTTGTCAAAAAAGTAATACTGTATCTGTATACTGTAGTGCATTGATTTTTATCATGTACAGTATGTATGTATGTATGTATATTTTTATTTGTATAGCACTCCTTGAGGGCAAAGCACTGTACAGCAACAATAATTTAGTAGTAACAAACAAGGGATAACTGCATTAATAAGTAACAATAAGTGCATTATTATAAATACAGTTTGCATAAATATAAAATATAATTACACAGTGTCGAGGAGACAAGATAATGGAGGACCCTACCCCTTGGGGCTTACAGTCTAAATGGGAGGGTAACTTACGGGATGGGAGGGTAATCATTTATCATGCATAAATAGAAATTTCTGTTTTCGTTATTGTGTTTTTTCATTACTCAAAAAAGTAATTTTATTTCTACATGCAGAAAACTTTATATATTATTTAGAAAGATAAATGCCAATACCAATTAAGGTTTTATGTTAAAGATTTATAGTAAGCTGTATCATTGATTTATTCTGCACCATACTGATATCTGTTAGGGACTTCTGTCTCTGCAGCTAGCTGTCTTAGCACCAGTTGTAAAACACCAGCTTTCAAAAATATAGCTCCTTGCTTCAATATGTGCTAAGTCTGAGTTGTAACATGGAAATGCAGTGTCTGTATTTATAGCTAAGGATTCCTATTGAGAATTTTTGACAGCTGGTGCGTCACCACAATCCACTATATGTGCAGTTGATGATGCAGCTGCTGAAGTTGTTGCCTGCTGAAACAGATTTTAAGAGTGCTGTCGATGGGGAGCCTTTGACAAGGTCCACTGATGTACTGTAGATAGTGAAAATAAATATGCATTGAGTTGTGTGGAAGAGCAGTAATACTTGGGATATGATAATAAGGATAACGCATTGGAAACATGAGAAATGTTAAACTGTTAGTGAATCCATAAAAGTAATTTAAAACTGGTGATTAGTTCTTTAAGTATATTATGAAGCTGCTGAAATGTGGATGTGGAAACGGCATGGCATGAAAAGTTGTTTCATTAAATATGCTAGAGACACTATTTCACAGATCAAGTGCATTTTTCCATCACATGGCTTCATTTTAGGCAAGAAGACATGATTAGCTGTGTGGCCCTATCCATTATAACTATTTCCCTGTTGAGCTTAATATTTTTTTTCAACACCCCATTGAATAGAATAAACACCTAACAAGTTAGGAGCGTCTTTGGCACATAATCATATGCATACAAAAAATCTAACAACAGATCTCAAGGGTACCTTGTGTCTATGAGTGCTCCACTCCGTGTGCTACTCAAGATATTCAGTCAGATATTCACAAAGCAAAGATCGCAGTGGCTCTGGGTTTGCGCCTCCCACTACCTGCCCCAGTTTATTTAGGCTAGAAGGCATGGTGCAAAGTGCAAAAAAAATGTCAGGTTGTGCTATTTTTTTTTTTAAGTTGTACCTGCCTTCAGTGTTGATATATATTTCACACTGAACATGTTCACACTAGCATTCCCACTACTAGATTGTTTTAATTATACATTTTATTAGTTAGTGCTTTCTGAGGTACATGGGTTATGTCTCCTAGCTATTCTACCTCCTCCGCCTCCCTCGTTAATAACACGTGTAGGCAATTTATAATTTAGCTCCAATATAAGCCTGCTTCTTACAACCCATGCTGCTTGATCATCTGAGCTCACTAGCCTGATCCTGCCAGTTTGCTAATGAATCACTTCTTGTTCCTGAGTTCCTAGACCATGTCCAGTTCCCTGCCTTGCTTCATGTTGATCTTCTGGTTTGACCTCGTCCTGTTCTTTGGATTCATCCTTGTTTTTAGCCTGCCCAGACCTCAGCCTTTTCGTTGGACTTTACTTGTTTGCCGCCAGCCCAGACCTCCCTTGTTTGTTTGCTTCCTGCCTCTGACTACTGGCTGGTAATAAGGGCTTATGTATTTTTTGATATCTCTCATTAACCCTGCTTAATTGCCTTCATTAATACAGTCACTTTTAAACTTTACAACATGTTCCCAGCCTATCCTCTAATCAAACCCACTTTACCTGTGTTATGCAGCACATGGGCACCTGTCAGCCGGCGACTCTCCTGTGGCTCAACCTGACACCTTGCCTCCCTTCTAGATGGTTCAGAAAACAGAAAGGAGGGAGATTGCCGTGAGATTCTCTTTGAATGTTGAAAGAGGAGAACAGATACTGTCAAGGGCCAGGGGCCCAATACCTCAGCTAATAGCCCAGCTGAAAGTGTTGCCATTCAACCTCATTTAGATAAGCCAGTTAGTGTTAGGGCGCTTACAGCTGACAGTTTATTGCTCTGTTCCCCTGTGGTCAGTTTTAATACACTCAACTGTAGGGGAGTGCAGAATGAAAACCATTTTATTCTTTTCAATGAGCCCATACTCAAACAGTCGCTTGTAAGCACTGAACACAGGTGGAATGCACAAATACTAGGGGGAGTTACTACTGCTGTACTCTCAAAGGGTAATTTCCTTCCCCTTAACCCACGCAGAGTGGATAAGATTGAAGCAAGATTTTTAAAAAATTACTTTGGAGTAATTGATTTCACACCACCTCACCATCAACAGGAGCTCTTCTATAATCGGAAACACGTCAATGTCTAGGTGGTGTGTGAATCCTACATTCAGATCAAAAATATGAGATCTGACTTTTCTGGTTGTGTCCACGATGCCACTATCCTGCGTCAGTCAGCTCTCCATGACCTCTTCACCCAAGGAAAAATTCCAGAGGGCTGGCTTGTGGGTAAGTTATATGTTCCCTTTTCCGCAATCATGTTAAAAAGTTCCATTAAAGGGGTATGCGTTTATTTAAGCAATATTAGTGACTAGGTACAGTCTTGCTAGAGTCTATATTCAATCATGTGGCTCCTCGGTTCTTTGTTTTGAACTGTTGCTCCAACTTTTTGTCCACGAGTCCAAATGGATATTATTTAAATAGTGTTTTGAACAGGTAAGTAACTGGAACATTACTTGCATCAAAATGTGGACAGTATGTTTTTTGTCCTTGTGTTTGACAAAAAATAAACGGCTAAGCGATTGGTTTTTGTGTCTTGAGTGTTTGGCACTGATTTTTGTGGCAAATGAAGTGAATGCTTACGTGTAACTATTGTGACAAGTTGGCTGCCTGTAATTTTTTGGGGGAAATTAGCTATGGTAGGCAGGTAAGCAGAAGATCAAGAGCTTAAAGACAGGGACACAGCGTCTTCAGGCAAAAACAGGTTTATTTAGGAAAACTCTTCCAACATAAAAGTCACTGGCGTACAGGAAAACACTTAATTTTCACCATACATGCTGGCTTCCACACTCAGGAATATTCAGGCTTCTCAGTAAACCTGCCCTCCTGGGATATCAAACTCACTAGTCTCTTAACCTTTCTTTCGCCCACCAGGGATTTAGGTTCACCAGTCTCTTCAAATTTCTTCCCCCACCAGAGATTTAGATTCACCATTCTCTTCAACTGTCTTGTTGGCAGCAAGACCCCTTCTGCCAGGCACTGTCTCTCCCAGCAGCACAACATTTCCCTCCACTCTAGGAGGTATCTGGAGAGCTCTAAACTGTGGGAACACAGCCCTTTTATCTTTCTTAGGTAGCTCCTCCCTCAGCTGCCACTTAATTACCTGGCTGAGAGGGAATATTAACCCTACCTGAGCTGGGTATCCCTCTGCAACACATATCATGCTGATAAAATGCACTCTTTTCAATGCACTTTCCTGCTAGACAGTGGCACAATTTAAGACTCAACAACTAGAGAGACACTCTCCTTCCTCCTCCAGCCTCCTGCACAGCCAAAAAGTTGTTTAGGAGTTTCAATAAACTCTAAAATTCACATAATAATAAAACTGGCATTTGACCCTTGTTTTTCTGCAAAATAACTAAAACAATATTCTACAGAGCTAACCTTTTTTTTTTGTGTAACTTACATTATGCCCTGTTCAACATGAATGACTGCTCCCATGGTTACATGCTGCTTAGCAGCAGTTTATTTGTATTATAAACTGGATCATTGTTTCTGAAGCACCGTTTTTGCCAGTCCATGGTAATAATACATTAAATTGAAGTACTGTACATATGAGTGTTATCAGACTTGAAAAGTAACACAGTAGTGCAAGCAAAACAAAACAAAAAACACTGTCAACAGCTGATAAAACATACATACCTTACTTTTATATTGGCAAACTATACAGTATAGTACATTTTTATTAATAAAAAATAATAAATGTACTAATACATACTAAGTACTATGGTCTATGTTTATTACCTTTGTAGCAGATTTATATTGCTGTTGTTGGTACAACTATTGTTCTCCTTTACACTCTGTCTTCATTTGGCCTTAAATATCACCTGTATGCAGATGACTGTATACTGTATATTTAGACACCCCTTCACTAACCACTAATGTTCAGACCCAGATAGCAGACTGCTTAGTAGTTATCTCTTCCTGGATCAACCAATACTACCTGAAGCTCAACTTGGCTAAAACTGAGCTCTCTTTCCACCCAAACCTAGCCCATTAGTGATGGGCGAATTTGCGGCGAATTGCCGCAATTCGCCGCTGGCGAATAAATTCACGAAACACCAGCAAAAATTCACCAGCAAAAATTCGCCAAAAAAACCCAGTCGCGCGTCAAAAACGACACGCGACTCGTTTCGCAAATTTTTTCGAATTTCGCGGCGAAGCGAAACGGGTGAGATTCGGCAATCACTATAGCCCATCTCTTCCTTTCACCATTTCTATTGATTGCACTCTGCTTGGGGTCATCTTTGACAGTCTGTGCCAAAACACTACTAGGGGAATGTAATATAAGTCAGTAACGCAAAAACTATTCACAATGCGAAAAGTTACACCTTTGCACAAACAAATTTTGCTTTGTGCAAATGCAATATACCTTTTGCCGTTTGCAAATGTGATACTTTGCGCTAATGCACTGTCAATTTTATTAAACTTCTTACTGAAAAAGTCGCAAACTCGCAATGTTTGCTGCAAAAGATTATGACACCTTCAAGCACTTTGCACAATTACAGTTCACACTGCACAATAATAATTTGCAATAACCGTTTAAGGAACAATATAGCATTGCGAGATGTGGATTTTTACCCTTATTGGTGTGCAATGTTTTGCTCTTAGCGACTTTAATTACATTCCTCCATATCCCTTTAGCCTATCCCATTTAGACTATTGCAATCTCCTGCTAACCAGTCTTCCTGATTCCCATCCCTCTCCCCTCCAAACAATCGTAAACTCTGCTACGCGGATCCTCCTGCTCTCTCCTAAGAGAGAAGGTGTTCTACCCTAGCTGTAATCCCTAGCAGATATTATACACTATCCTTTGCTTTACATTGAAAAACCTTCACTTCTCTCCTCCTCACTATATTTCTTCACTTGTCTCACTGTACATTCCTGGCCATCTTATTTTCACACCATCCACATCTACTGTCACCTCATCTCAACTATTTCTATTTTGCTGCTCTCTACCTCTGGAATTCCAGCCCTGAATTCCATGCTCTCTGTCTCTTAAAGCACTAGTCTAGTCCTGGTACCTATTGGACAATGCATTTAGCTTGTGCACTTGTTCTCTTCCAATTTGTGCCTATATGTTAGCCAGGGTCGGACTAGCCTACTTGGGCTACTTTAGGAAAAAACCTGGTGGGCCCCAGCTTTCTTTCTTTCTATTCGCTTAAAAAACATGCTTCCCTGATTAAAGTTTTGGGTCAAATGCAAAAATTTGGGCTGTGCGCAAACATTTATGCCAGTCCAATCACTGCGCTGTTAAAAAATATTAAGAAAAGCCTGCAGTTTGTAGCATTTCTTCTGCAAGTTATGTGACCGCAAAGATGGCTTCAGTGAGGGTTTGGAGAGCTGGAGAAGAATTAAAAAATTTGGGGAGAGAAGAAAAGGGGAGCAGAATGACAGAAGGAAAGGGAGGGGCAAGATAACAGATAAGGTAGCCAAGGATGTTATTCTAAAATCTGTCCACATCTGTGTGGCAATGAAATGGTTTATTAGATAGCAGGAGGAAGTCCCTGTAGCACAGATTAACTCTTTACTAACTTTTGCAGGTCTTACCTGTGTTTCAGTTATACCCACCAGTATTCGCAAGTAGAATTTGCACTCTAAATGGCAAAGGGAAAGTTAACCTTTTTTTGCATCTTAAATGTAAACTGAATGGGGGCAGATAGAGCATTTTGCTTGTTTTGTGAACACAACCTGCATTGTTATGTGCTCTGGAGTACAATACAACAAACAGCATTAGACCTGAATCTGTCTGTGGAATCAGCCTCTGATTACCTTGATATCTCTGTATACAATATTTCCCATTGGCCTCATTGAAATGGTCTTTTAGTTTAGAAAACAAATTATTTTCAAAACTAGCCCCAGTAGGTTTTTACTATTGTAGTACAAATTTGACAATGAACTATCATGCACATACTAAATAACACTGATGTTAACCACCCACCCACTTCCTGACTGTAAGCTCTTACCACATAACACTTAAGCTCAATATGACTATGAAGATTCATCCTGGTCATGGTATATCTAACACAAGTAACTCAAAGCAACTGAACTTGCTGAGAAATTTTAATGAAGACGTTTCACTGCTCATCTGAGCAGCTTCTTCAGTTCAGCTGACTGGTGTAGGGGAGTTCTCGGCATATAGACTCTTCCAACAATCCAATCACAACAGCACATTGTAACTCTTCAGAGAGGTGACATCTGAAATTCACAGAGGACTTTATTCTGTTTAGTTACAGAGTAGTCATAGAGTAGTGATGGGTGAATTTGTGGTAAATTCCTGTGATTCGCACGCAGGCGAAATTTCAGATGCCGGCGTCGAAAAACCGAAATGCGCATCCAAAACGAAAATAACCCCCCCAAAAACATTCAATGGCCGAATTTCGATTTTTTTTTTTACATTCGAAATTCGACCCTTAGGGGCAGATTTACTAAGGGTTGAAGTGAATATTTGAATAAAATTTAAATTTCAAAAATTCATATTTCAAAGTAATTTTGGGCTACTTCGACTATCGAATAGTCCAAAATTCGATTAGAATTGAAAAAATTGGAATTTTCAAATTTCGAAGTACTGGCCCTTTAAAAATCCTTCATATTCGACTATTCACCACAAGAAAGCTGCCGAATTGCCATTTAGCTTAAGTTTTTCTAAGTCCTAGGAATACGAAGGTTTTTGTGCAAAATCATTCGAATTAT
>CM044440.1:74200839-74212916 GCA_024363595.1 Xenopus borealis
AAATCTCAGGGTCGCTACATGAAATTCAACCATCAAATTTTTTTGGGAGCAGGCCCAGATTTGTGGAGAGGCCACCTAGGCCCTGGCTTAGGGTGGCAGGATTTTAATGGGTGGCATGCTGCGCAGGCCCAGGGTTGCCACCTTTTCTTGAACAAAAAATACCGTCCTTCCTGTATATTTACCTTTTTTTCCTATTAATAACTTTTGGATCAATCATCAAAAATACCGGCCAGGCCAGTAAAATACTGGCCAGGTGGCAACCCTATGCCCAGCCACATTTGTTCAGAAACACTGGAGATATGCAGGCAAAATGATAGTTTTTTAAATTTCCCATGCACCAATCCCCATTGCTCCCGTCCTGATGATGAAAATTTGTGAATGGGGGCGACGAATAGCAGTGGGCCTAGGGGCACCCGCTATGTAAATCCTGCCCTGTTTGGGGGAGCAATTTTCGTTTGAAAATTACCTTTTTCGATTGAATTAGAATAATTTGAATTGAAAGGTTGCGTCGTTCAAATCTAAGATTCAAACGATTTCCCTTTAAAAAAATTAGAATTTGCAAAACTGCCTGTGTTGGCCTAAATAGTCAAGTAGCCCAAAATTACTTTTATATTCAAATTTTTAAACTTCTAATTTTATTGAAAATTCATTTCGACCCTTAGTAAATGTGCCCCTTAGTAAATCTACCCCTAAGTGTCCCTTTAATGATTATAGAACCTTGTGGCAGGACATCTCCTCACAAAATAATAGAAATACCGAAACTGTGAGTAGCCTGTCACATAATTACCATTAACTTATTGTACAAATGTAAACTGCAGGGAATTTATTAAGATTCTGTGATTTGAATTTAAAAGATATGCCGTATCCCAAAATTTTTAAGCTATTTGCTTAAAGGCAAATATGGACCCTATTACAAATATGATGTAAGGATTTATTTAATTGATAGACACTGGAAAGCTGGCTGATGGCAAGATAAAGAGAGCCAAATACAAGGATTTTTAATTGGAATTTTTAGAGGTGTATCAGTGGGTTAAAGTTATAGTTCACTATTTCAAAAATGTGCCAATCTGGAATCTGACCCTGTGGAGTTGGTTGAATGTTGAAGCATTTTGGCCACATCTCATACTAAATCCTTAATTCAATGCTGGTTTTAGAATAATCTTTAAATACAATATTACAAACTAGGTTAAGGAATGGAACAGTTAAAGAAATTTTGAATTATTGAGGATCATTTACATAATTAATATACAGGTATGGGATCAGTAGGCCATCTCCCATAGACTGTATTCTAATCAAATAATCCAAATTTTTAAAAACGATTTTCTTTTTCTCTGTAACAATAAAACAGTATCTGATCCCAACTAAAATATAATCAAACATTATTGGAAGCAAAACCAGATTATTGGGTTCATTTCATGTTTACATAGTTTTCTAGTAGACTTAAGGGATGAAAGATCCATTATCTGGAAAACCCCTGGTCCCTGGTCCTGTGGCCCATTCTGGATATCTAAGGATATTTTTTTTACTAAGGCGTACATTAGTTCCCTATTGTTTATCACTACTTCTTTGTTTTAGCCTCTCATGGCTTAAGAAAATGTATTTGTAACTGTATGAGCTTAGCATGCCCCCCCCCCACCATTACTTACAGTATGCTGTTTGTTACTATTTAGTTATAAACTATACTCTGTGTATGCATGGTTGTAACTACACTTTTCTTGTTATATAGGTTAAATAAAGACCTAAATAGTTGTGTTCTGTTCTGTTAGACATCCAGTCACTGAATTGTTCCTTTAAGAGTTATTGCATTATAAAAATGGTCACCAAAACTCATAACTCATCACTATCACACAGATTTGGAGCATTGAACTTTACTAAATAAAATATAAACACATACATTTATTTTACATAGTTTTTTAAAGGTTGCTACCATAACTATGATTTCCTTTCCCAAATTTAAAGTGCTATTTGCAAATCCTAGTAGATTGGCAAGTGAGAAAATCAACTTGTGGGGCTACAGCTGTGAGACAAGCCAACTTACCTGCAATTTTCTAATAACAGAATATTGCTGGGAAAATACAGATATTCAAGAGGGGTGATAGTTTATATGCCTTGTACCATAATTGTCTATCTATTGTAACAGGTGTATGGGTCAAGGTCTTCCTAATCCTTCCATTGGGTTACTATTCCCTGGTTTCGGCACTCGTGCAAGGGGTCCAACTCCCAGCAACTCCCGGTAGGCACAATATAAATAGACTCTTTAACCTCAAGTGGGGTCCCCGCTTATAGTATGGAGGAAGGTCTTGCCACTTGCGTAGACACACCAGATTCACTCTTTATCAAATAACTTTGGGCACCAGTGGTTCTTTAAAAACAGCAGAACATTTATTCAACTGGTGGTACACTTCTCCAGGACACAAGTAGGCAGCAGGTCATTTACACACACAGTCATATTACTCACAGTTAAATCTCTGCATCTGATGTTATTCAGCTTTGTGAATTGAGCAGCCTTTCCTGCCATGCACAATCCCCATTGAAGGCAACCTCACAGCTGGTTCTCCACTCCAAGGATCTCTCTATCCCTGAGCTTAACCACTTGAGTCCCTCTCCTGGCAGCTTTGTCACTGCAGGATGCTAACCCTTCACTAAACTCCTCGTTGAAGCCTTAGCTGCTCACTAACTTTTCTGATATCATCTGTCACTCCTATAGTGACCTATTACAGTTTCTGACCTGACACTTACTTGTTCCTATACTGAGGCCTATCTCCACCTCAGGCCTTGACAGCACACCCCAATGGGTGCACTGGAAAAGAGGCCCAAACACATGGAAGATCCCTTTTTATAACCTCTGGGAACTGCTCCCCCTCCCCTATGGGAAAAAGGACCCAGCCTAGCTGGCTAACACATTCACTGGAGCATAGGAAAACCTTTACCCTTTTAAATAGTGACATCTACTGTCCAGTCACTGAATTGCCAGCACAATACTTTCACATAGGAAAAATGAAACCAAAGAACATAAAGGTTGGCAAAACCTTTAACCTCCTACAGTATCTATAACTTTAAGAATTGTGATGCATCTAGTTTATTTACAGAAAATAATGCTTATTGTTTCCTTTTTGCAACAGGTTGATGATATTGGCCGATAGACAAACACCTGCAGGGCAGATTCATCAAAATGTAAGATTGCATTTTACATGATTTGAGAAAAAGTGGTGAAAAGCACTGTTATAAATCACTTTGTTTTGTATAAAAATGCATTTTGAAAATGTTCAGTAATACAGAAAGTAGTTTCCTTCTTCAAAGTTTCAGTTCAAGTCTTGCTGCAATACATAAACAATGTATAGCTAAACATGTAATGAAATCGCTAAAAAAGCAATGCAATCAAAGAAATAGAAATCAGTCAGTGTAATTAATGCTCAGACTAGTTTTAATGGGCAAAAATACTTGTTCTTGCAAAAAGTTAGCAGGCATGTTTACCAAAAATTTTAATTAGGTTTTTTTCCCCAAAAAACTCAAAAACGTGCCAAACTCAAATGTGCAGACATAATCATAATTTCCAGTGAATCTGTTAAATCTCAAATGTCTCAAAAACTCAAATAAAAATAGACTAAAGAAAATGAACCAAACAATTCTCGTGACAATTATCATAGCTTTAGGCAGAAATTAACAATAAAAGCGCCACTATTACTACTATTCTGAAGCGCTCACCCAATCCGTAAATTGGTTCAGGTGCCTATACCCCCTTTTGAAAAAAAAAAATAGGCAAATGCTTTTGCTCCCATCGTACATAAAGGAGGCAGCATTAAGATGCCAAATTTTTATATAAAATGTTTTTGTGCTTAAAAAAACTTTCAAACATTTCACCATCTTTGCCACAAAGAAACTTGTATTGTTGTAGAAAAATGAAATTGATTGTTAAAGAATATGCCCCTTTGTGTGTGGCATAGTCTTGGTAAGCAGATGCAAGATGCAGAAGGGCTGCACTGGATGAGTACTGTTTGCACCATCTGGGCTGCACGTTGCTGTCGGTCTCTAAAAGATTTGCTGCAAATTGTAAAATCTATTGTCTGTGACACTTCAAATCCTCTTTTAAGTAGTGTAAGTAGATTTTACAGGGGCCCACAGTGAATTATTTTTCAGGCCCCAAAATGACTAAAGTTTGACGTATTTTACCAATATCTTTTTAAACTCTATATGAATTAGGGCCTCATGGGGGCCCTTATACCACCTGGGGCCCTCTGCAGTAGTGATGGGCGAATTTATTCGCCAGGGGCGAATTCCCGGGATTCGCTGCTGGCGAATAAATTCGCGAAACGCCAGCAAAAATTCGCCAGCAAAAATTCGCCAGCAAAAATTCGCCAAAAAAAAACAAGTCGCGCGTCAAAAATGACGTGACGGAAACGACGCGACGTGCCGCGATTGACGCGATGCGCGTCAAAAACAACGCGCGACTCGTTTCGCAAATTTTTACGCCAATTTGCAAATTTCGCTGGAAATTCGCGAATTTTTTGGCGAAGCGAAACGGGTGAGATTCGCCCATCACTACTCTGCAGCCATAGAGTCTGCTTCTTCTGTAGTTACACCCCTGATGTCCGTTAATAAGAATGTTTCTGTTACATTGTTCCTTTATTCAGAGCCAGTAAAAAAGTAATTCAATATACAAGTCTGTAAACAGCCAGACCAATACAGCTTTCATTAAAAATTACAACAGTAAAAATGATTATACTGTACCTTAGTCCACAGACAATGGAGCATTAGAGATTTGGATATGAAGGCTCTCTTAATCTGATCTTCCTTCTCCAACCTCCAATATTTTCCAACAATTCACAAATATGTCTGCAACATAGTACTGTTCAGTGACTAATACATCCTTGTACGCTGCTGCATAGAATGCAGGAGTAATAAGAATTTAAAAATAACAAAAAAACAATGGAACCAGTGGGAATAAATAACCACTCAAGTTTAACATGCAAAAGTTGCTACACCTGTAGATCCTATCCAAGAACAAGGAATAGCAGCACACACACTTAGCCCACCTTCTGTTGATGAGCCTGGTGCACAGCGTAGACGCCGTAGAGGGTACGGCAGCCCCCAATGATCCACTGGAAATAGAAGACTCTGGCACTCAAGGCAATTGAAGTGCAGGGTTGCCCCTTGCAATTTATTTGTGCACGTTCACACAAATAAATTGCATGGGGCAACCCTGCACTTCAATTGCCTTGAGCACCAGAGTCTTCTATTTCCAGTACACCTGTAGATCCTGCCAAACAGGATTAATCTCTGACAAGCTGGGTCATTAACAGAAATGAGAATCTGCATTGCATGCTGCTATAAATAAAGATATATATACATTAATTCATTTTCATAATGCATAAATACACACAAAATTATATTGCAGCAGTACAGATTTTCACTACAAAAGTACAATTATTAAATAATCAAGTATTTCTTATTCTGTGCATAAACAAAACATTTATTCACCGTATAACCTTTAGCAAATCATGCAGTGCCTTGCAACATTTCTAGGGTTTTGCATTTTGTATTTTTCTAGAATATAGTACAGTTTGTTGGAATTCATGTATCATCATATCAACAAGCTTTAGAAATACAGTGCTACTTTGACAGCAAAATAATCAAATGCTTTTGTCCCTGCATTCTACGGCAAACTGCCGAATAAAAACACATCAGTTACTCTCAAAGCAGAAGATACATTTTTTCTGACATGTTAAAAATCAATTGTTAAAATGTATAATTCAATTCAATTCATGATTATACATGAGAGTAAAGTTCCACCAAACAATGGTATTCTAAACCTCTTTTGTCTGTTGAATAGCAGATGTATCCCACAACTGACATTAACAGATGTGATTTTAAAGTATCAAATACCAATATAAATTTGAATAGAGAAAAATGCAGTTAGTCACTGGGTAAACACATCTGTATATTTCTGAACTACAGTATACAGTATCTGTTACAATTGTAATTCACAATGCCAGTAGGAACAAAAGGTTTGAACGTGTTACATTTACATTGTGGTTTGAGGTTGTGACATTCTTATGGTTAATAAATATATATTTGTACTCTGAAAATATACTGTAGCTATTGAGTTTGAACAAACTCTCGCATCAGTAGCGTTAATCTTTTTATGTATTTTACATATACTGCATCTACAAGTTGATCTGGAGAAAAGGTTAACATGTAAAATTCAATCGGTGTGCCTTAGAAAGTCCAAAAACAAACTCACACTAGGGGTAGTAGTATTATATCAGTCATTTATGATTGCAAGAGCAATGAGCAAAGTGCAATTTCAAGTGAAATTGCAATGTTTTCCCACAATACAGCATTTTCCCCACAGAATTCCACTGTTGTTGCACCTGTGCCTAAAGCACAAAAATATTATAATTGAAAAAAATATTATAATTTGAATTCGACCATTTGCCATCTAAAACCTGCCAAATTGATGTTTTAGCCTATGGGTGACCTCCTAGAACCTATTTGGAGTCAATTGGTGGACTTTGAAAATTGGGAAAAATGCTGAATCGAATTTGATCGAATGCGCTATTACTTCGATTGGAACGATTCGACTTCTATTGAATAGGTCTGTATTCAAATCATTCGAATCAAATTAATAGTCGAATTACTGTAGATAAAAAATTTTTCCCAATTTTCAAAGTCCACCAATTGACTCCAAAACGGACCTATTCGATCAAAAAAAAATTTGAATTAATTTCAGTTGGTCTTTTTAATTTCGAATTTCTAAGTTTTTGCTATTCGAAATTCCACCCTTGATAAATCTGCCCCTCGTTGTTACATTATTATGACAGTTATTAATTTAAAATACATAAATAATTAGCTAATGCAAATGACCGAGAAAGCTGTTACTGAAAGGTAATAGGTTTGTTTTACATGTAAGGTATTTGTTTAAAGCAACCAACTGAAAAATAAAGGTAAAATAAATGCCAAGGAAAATAGTCACAAATTAAAATGATTAATATATATTCATATATATACATTAATTTTCTGTAATTAGTAGGTCACTTGCTGTATATAAATCAGTTTGCCCCTATACTGCTTAATTATGAGAGTGGCTGGTGGCTGGGGCAAATATCCCCAGGTTTAGATATACTCACACAGGAGCTTGGAGCATATCAGATATTACACAGGATAGTAGAATGTCAGCAGATATTCATACACACATCACAGTAATGAATATTCTTCAGAGTCAGGATAGTCAAGGTACATCAATTCCAATACAAAGATCCTGTGGCTATAATGTGATTGAGTGGAAATACCAGATAAAGCCGGGTGGCTACTGCTAAGCCCTAATCCCTATTATAATAATATCCCTGCACTAAAAGCATTACAGGGGAGCTTTGTAAGGAAGATCTCTTCCCTCTAACACTCCTCGTTGGAACATAGAACTGTTCATACTAAATACAGCTGACTATCTTTCTCTCTCTAGAGAGACTATTACAAATGCTAACCTGTATCTTGCTAGTCCTCGTTCACGGGGTGGCCTGGTCCCCGACTTGGTTCACTAACAGTGCAAGTCCTGTTATGGCATGTGGCTTACTGGGGCCTTGTTGATCCCAGGCTCAATGAGCAACCAGCCTGTTCAGTACCAGCAGCCAAAGAGGAAGTGGCCACTCCTTTCCAGCACTATAAAGCTGTGTGGCAGGAAGTGGTCATTACACTCTGGGCTGTAACTATTGGGTAATAATACAAGTTGTAACATATGCTTTTGCCTAGTGACAAGATGATCATGGACTTCATAGGTGCCAAATAGAAACCTATGGGTCCCTACAATAGCCTAGAAGAAATTGTTTTTATTTTAATACCTTTTGGGTCAAAAATGTATGTATTAGCTTGAAAATTGTGCTCAGCCCTCCCCTTTCGCAACTTCCTGTCCAGGACTTTTCACCATCTGACTGCATGGACGGCTAAGTAGGGAGGATTGAGACCTGAGGTTGGAGGGCTGAGACCTGAGGAGGGAGGCCTGAGGATGGAGGGCTTTTTAATGAAGGCTGAGGACCAAGGAAGGAAGGCTGAGGAATGAGTCAAGAGGGGGGAGATAGCAACAGCAAATGTGGGCAGAAAGGAATCGTGACTGCAGTTTCTTCAGATATGTGAGTTTAATAAGAGAGTCTGCATACTTCTTCTTTACAAGAGAGCATACAGAAGTATATGTTCTCCTGATGATGTCCTAATATCCGTTCTATATGCAGACATCTCTTAACCCTTACTGCTTGTTTTACCTTCCCTGAACTGCTCCTTTCTCTCCCTCTCTATCCTGTTCTTTCCACCCTCCCTACCCAGCACTATCCCTTTCTCTCTCTGCAGTTATGGTTGCCACAAGGCCAGTATTTTAACGGCCTAGCTGGTGAAACACCCGCCAAATCCGGTATTACAAACAGACCAGCAATTAAGTAAATTTACAGACAACTAAATGTAGCAAATTATAACAGTTCAGATTCCGCTTCTGGATCACTGAGATGCCAGAATGAAACACTAGAGACAGGAACATTAAACTTTAAACTTACATATTGGTAGAATGGTAAAAAATAAAAGATGGAAAGCAATTGAAAAAAGTCTTTGATTATGGTGAACAATCTGACAACAACTGTGAAAAAAGTGTTTGGGATGGGAACAACCCCTTTAACAACATTAAAATTGCTATGTCAAAAGAGGAAATATACATTGCATTTCCTATTCTTACCCTTTCATTTTGAAATTGAACTTTTTGCACTTTAGTAGAGGTATGGGATGTGTTATGCAGAATGCTTGGGACATAGGGTTTTCTGGAAAAGGGATCTTTCCATAACAATGTAACAAATTTTTACTATGGGCATAGTATTATTTTTCAAGTGTCAAGTTTGTGATAATAGGTACAAAGAGGAATAACAGTTGCAGGATGAATCCAGGCAGACGATTTAAAGCTGCATAATTCTTTTATTAAGGAAGTGAATCAATCACAACATGTTTCGGGCATCACCCTTTCAAACCTGACTAATAAGCCTACTGGTGACCCTTAACCCCTTAATGAAGTGCATATTGGGTAATAGGCTTTAAAGTGACAGTACCATAAACATTTCGCAAACATACATTGTGACTTAGTATTGAATTTCTCCAAGCAATAGAAAAGAGTTGTTCAAAGGCAATCCTAAAATTGGAACATTCCCTTGTTTGAGCTGTAATTGCTGTAATTCAGTTATGAAAGGACCTAACATAAATCATCCATTAACAGGAGAAGAAATCAAATTACACGAATATGCTACTTGTAATTCTACTTTTGTAGTATATGTTTTGAAGTGTCCCTTCCCACTATATAGACAATTAGACAAAAAAATTAGCACAAAAATGCCATACGCAATTTTAAAATGGATACACATAATGACACTTCGGTCTCTAGACATTTTTCTAATGCAAAACACAATGTGTGCCAAATAAGGTGTAAAGTATTGGAGGTGGTTCCAAAACCAGTAAGGGGAGGTGACCACAATGTACTCCTGCTACAAAGAGAAATCCGGTGGATTAGACGTCAGGAAAGCATAAACCCTAAAGGGATGAATGAACAAATGAATTAGTCTTGCTTTTTATAGCTTTGATTGATATATATTATTACATTCTGTACTCTTTTTTTTTCAGGAATTATTGATAACCAGCGTATTTGAATGTCACAGAGTCCATAAATTACAGGAGACTAGAATGTATATAATTGCTGGCATATTATTTATCAACATCAAATCAATTACAAGTATCATTCGTTATGTGTTTATATTAATTCACAACACATGGTTTCATGAATTTTATTGGTTAGGCTTGTAAGCATTTTCTTTTTATACAGGTTAGGCTATTACTATCCGTAGCCTGGTATTATGGCACAATGGAATATTGGAATGAAATTGGACTATTTACACAAGCGTATGGGGACTAATGCCTTTCATGGACTACGGCCTTTCATGAACTTGTAATGGACTCTCAATACTAAGTCACAATGTATGTTTACCAACTCAACACAGGATACCCCATGGGATGAACGATACCTGATCAAGCTACAGTATAATCTTTCTATAATAGATGCCAGAACATGTGAATTCATTAACTTGTCCAAGATGCTTATTTATTAAAGGGGACCTGTCACCCTTAGAAATAATTCCAAATTCCTTTACATAAACCTTCCATAAACTTTAATTGCACTGTATCAATTATTTAAATTGTGTTTCCTTCAGTCTTGGAATTACAAAATCAAAATCAAAGAAAGCAGGTGGCAGCTATTTTGTTGACACTGTTATTAAGATAAATTTGTATCAACCCAAAATTTTGTGTATGGGGGACTTAATGCCCATGCGCAGTGACCTAGGCAATTTTAGAGTCTGAGGAGAGAGGGGAATGTGGGGCGAGCAGTGACATCTAGAAATTGCTAAATCGAAAGTGAAAGTAATTGACTGCCTCACCTCTATGCCAGTGGGCATGTAATATTTCATTGACAGCTCAGGTATTTAAACACCTTTTTGTTAAATTTATAAAGGTCTTTCATTATACAACTTTTTATGTGTGGGTGACAGGTCTGTTTTAAACTCTGTGGGGGGAATGTAATTAAATTCGCAAATAGCAAAACAATTTGCACCAATAAGAATAAAAACCCACATCTCGCAATGTAATATTGTCCCTGAAACTGTTATTGCATTGCGAATAGTAATTGCACATTGTAAAATTTTAATGGTGCCTAAAT
This sequence comes from Xenopus borealis, assembly GCA_024363595.1. Taxonomy (NCBI): domain Eukaryota; kingdom Metazoa; phylum Chordata; class Amphibia; order Anura; family Pipidae; genus Xenopus; species Xenopus borealis. The sequence continues at coordinate 74,211,569 of CM044440.1, forward strand.
CTTTTGGAGCAAACAAAACTTTTTCAGTAAGAAGTTTTTTTACATTGACTGTGCATTGGCGCGAACTATAAAATCCGCATACGGTTTTCCACTGTTGGAAATGGTCGCTAAACAGTTTCCGCGTTCGCAAAAGTTTTTTCCGTTAACGACTTTTATTACATTCCCCCTGTATTTCTCTAATTAGAGAATAGAGAGGTCTAGATTTTTTCCCATGATTGGGGTTTTCTTTAAAAATAAAAAGCTTTCCACCTAGAACCTGGAAAGATTCCTATTATAAAAAAATCATTATGTGATTGTGAGTTAAAAAACTCATGTTTTCAGGCATAGGTTATACTGAACCCAGAACTCAACCAGTAATAAATATGCCACTAAGTATTAATGAACATCAGCACATGATTGTTTTTGCCAGGACAAACACAGAATGTTGTTTCTATATGAATGTGCAGTGTATACGCTACCGTAAAGTAAATCGTTTGCGAAAACATGGCAGCTTTGTACTTTATTCATGGGACAGGTTATATCTAAAATATCTATTTGTTTGAAACTATCTACTGTAATTCATTTTAATATTAATACTTCCAGATATAGATTTATACCACATAAACAGAATTTAAGACAAGTTACACACAACTCAGTTATGTTTTTTCTTTGCAGTTATTTTTTAGTGAGAGGAAAATCACTGATTTCTTTATCAAACTGTGTTTTTGTCATGGAAAAATCAGTTGTATAAAAATGGTCAATCTAGCTTTCAATAATAACAATTAATATAATTATAATTATGTCCCAGTTGTATTATTATCATTGCAGTATAATTTGGAGAAATTATGATCTTTGCTCATAAGGGGATAAAATCTAGAAAGAACCTGTGGGCTTAAATGGGCACAGTGCAGCTGTTTTTCTTTCCATTTTATATATGCTTGGTGTAAGTATGTTAGACAGTTCATTGGTTGGATGCAATATTATTTACAGGAAAAGATCTTAGAGCATATTAACTAAAAGGGACAAGGTGCAATGCTTGTTTCTCATCAAAAACATTGAGCCTCTGGTATGGGCAGTAGAAGTCAGCATTACTTCTTACTCCTTTCTTCTTTGTATTGTGGTGGAAGTTCCCCAGTGGCCATTCTCCACCGGCAGCAACAGTAATTGTAACAATTGAACAGCACCACTTAGAAAAGTAAAATTGCCTTTATTGCAAAATTCTGGGCATCACAGCAATGTTTCAATGGCCTTTTATCAAGCTAAACCAACAACCTCTGGTATGGGCTGCAGTGAGTTAGAATGGTGGCATGTAAGGGACAAAAAGTTTGGCAGCCATTTCCGTCCTCATGTACAACTTTTACTTTATCTG
>CM044440.1:74226255-74247757 GCA_024363595.1 Xenopus borealis
ATGCAAAAGAATAAGAAATCAGGAAGGGGTCAAATAGTTTTTCACACCACTGTATATATACAGAAAAAGATAAACCGAACAGAGCACAACTCGTAGCATGCATACTGCAAAAATAGAGGACTTCTGCTTTATATAAATTACTTTACATGTACAAATAGATACATACTGTATATGACATGACACTTCAAATACATAATTTTAATTTCTGGTGTTACCGATCCCCCAAAGAACACTTACATGTATTAGGGAAAACACGTAAATGGTATATACATTTTGGAGGCTTAGTGAAGCAGAACTTTTTTTTTTTTTTAAAGTTATTATTTGTTTCCAGAACATATCTCTGTATACATTTTTATGCATTTGTGTTACATTAATAAAATCGTTTTATACAGAATTCCTTAGTCCTGGTTTTTTAAAATTTATCCCTGGAAAAGCAGAACTTTAATGGGGACAGTTTTAACATGGAAATGTCTCTTTTAGTCCAGTCATAAATGTTACATAGGTTATAAGAGTTAATTGGCTAGAAGATAAAATAATGCTTGATAAATTGTTAAATGCTCAAATTTAAATCAGACATATCAAAAGGGTTTGTTAACTAAAAGGGCAACAAACACAATGCAACAGTTACATATTGTATGCCAATCCTAAAACAAACCTGGGCTGTGTCAAAAACACCAATATCTCAGTGCAGTAACAGAATCTAAGAGAGTAGTCAAAGGGCAACGGGTAATGGTCAGCAAAGGCAGCAAACTAGGTGGGTCATGGGGGTGAGACCAATCACTGTGTATTTGTGCATTGTACATTATCTTGCTAAAATTGATCCTAATTGGTCAGTCAGGGAAAGAGGAAATTCCAAGCACTGGCATCACCCCTTACTGTTTGCCATTTTATGACCAGGAGTGCATAGATTTGGCAGCTTCCCTTTAGCCTTCCCTTATGTTGCCATTGTTACTAAAAAAAAATTTCCATCACATTATTACATTTGCTTGTTTCCTTTTCTATGTTTTGAAAAAAAATTTCAATTCCAGATTTGGAAACAGTGACAAGGGTGCGATCGCCTGGTTCCGCCAGTGACTAGTTCCCACACTGAAAGTTTCTGTGGCAGATAAATTAAAGGGGTACTGTCATGATATTTATGGTGTCGTTTTTAATTCTAAATTACACAGTTTACACTGCACATAATTCAATCCATGTAAAATTTAATTCCTAACCCAACAAGTGTATTTTTTTGGTGTTTAGGCAGCCTTCTCTGTTTATTTTGACTGGTCATGTGCTTTCAGAATGACCCAGCACTTCTGGAAGGAACTGCTTTCAGGCAGGCTATTGTTTGTTCTACTCAATGTAACTGAAGGAGTCACAGTGGGACCTGGATTTTTACTGTTGTTTACTGTTCTTATATCACTCCAACTTTCAGTGCAGCAGTAAAGAGTGACTGAAGTTTATCACAGCACCATGACTGAGGGCACCTGGCCTTCTGACAATATGTGTAGCCACATGTCAGATTTCAAAATTAAATATTACAAAATCCATTTTCTCTTTTGAAAAATTGATTTCAGTGAAGACGTCTGCTGGAGCTGCACTATTAAATAATACATTTTGAAAAAAAGACGTTTTCCCAAGAACGTATGTATCCCTTTAATAAGCTTCAGTTAGTAAACTTTCAGTTAGTCAGCTGACAACAGCAGTTAGCATAATGTTTTTAGTTTGTCCATTAATAAAACTGTGGTCAATAATTTTCCTCCTCACAACATGACTTTTTTCATATATTTATTATGATTCTATTGGCTGCAGCTGGTTCTGTACTAGATTCTGTATTAGATTTGGTACTTACCAACCAATCATCTGCCTCTACATTAAAATCTGTCTTCTGTGACTGTTTACCTTGTGTAAGCTTTAAAATGATCAGTACTGAGATAACTGCCCCCTGCATTGTTCACAACTCAGATTCAGATTGTAGAATCCGCAAGGGGGAGAGGAATAAGCCTTTAGAACCAATGCTCTGGTTTTGGCAGGACCAGAACTAGGGGTAGGCAGAAGTGGCACCTGCCTAAGGTGCAAAGATGTGGGGGCTGCCTACTCCTAGTCCAGGTCACTCTCTCTCCTACTGCTCTCGCCAATGCCGGCCTTAAGCACATTGGACCAATTTGGCCCAATTGGGCCACGCTATTATGGGGGCCCGCTCCAGTGCAAGCTCTGATTCCTATTCCCTTAATCCCCCAGTAGCCCAGATTATCCCTAATCCAGATTAGCCCAGCCCGCTCAGACCTGATTTGCCCAGGCCACAGCTGAACCTGATTGGTCCAGCCCAACCCAACACAAATAGATTAGAAAAAGTGAGGGAACATTTTCTCCTGCTCCCAGAGGGGAAAGCAGGCACTATTTGCCCATCCAGCTCTGTGACCCTGTGGCAGACAACAAAGTTCCTTCTAGGAAAAAACTTCAGATTTCGAAGTTTTTTAACTTCAAAATTCGACCCTCAGTAAATCTGCCCCAATGTCTGTCACTGGTCATTTCAGTACAAACTTTTCATTTAATTTAAGCGAAATTCTCAAGCTGTGGAAAAGTATTAATGTGTGTCTGATCTTTGGTGTTAAATCACCCGGCTCTTCTGTATCACAGATATTTGCTTCAAAACAAATAAATCAGAGTGGTGTGATACCCAATGGACACCATTTATCCCCTGTAAGAATACATTTATCAAAAATGCCTTAAAAGTGCAAAAATATAATTCCATTTATACAAACCTTTATGTCATTTTATAATTAAAGTTCTTTAGAACATTTTTAGTAAACACAAGTAGACCATCTATGTTTTATTGTAATAAACATATTTCAAATTAAAGTAAATTCATCTTTATTTATATTATATCCATTTTATCAAGCAAGTAATTTAGCTCAACGTTTTGAAGAGCCCGCTTTTTTATCAAGCAATAATGTATTTACTGACGTCACATCCTTTTTAAAGTCACAGGTATAAGCCACACCCATCTATTGGATTTGTACTAGTATTTAAATGCAAAGTATAAACAGACCAATACCTCTAAACGTAAATGATGTAGCGCAGCCATGTAGGTTAAACAAAGTATACAGATAATCAAGACAAATATATTGGTCAAAAATTAACAAAGTGTTAAGCCTAATTAAGTTACAAAGAATGTATAGTCCCAACTCCACCCCCAATGAAAAGTGTCAATATTATCCATCTAAATGAAAGCATACAAATCATACTCTCTGTTGAGCCCTTTAGAGGAAAGTGTTTGTAAAGTGTGTATCCAAAATTTCTTTTCTGGAGTTGTAGTAGTCTATTGACCCCCCCCCCCCGACGTGGAGGGGACAATAGACTACAATGCAAGAAATCTGAGGGTAGCCACAGAATGCCGTGCTGAGTGGAAATGAGCTGGGACAGGTAATTTTAATACCCCCTTCCTAATAGTGGATTTATGTTATCTGATACGATCCCGTATCGGTTGAACAGTCTCCCTGACATAAGCAAGTCCACAGGAACACTTAAGCATATACACCACATATTCCGTATCACATGTAAAACATCTTTCAAATTTCCTCCCTGTATACGGATAAGTGAATACATTTGTACGAATAACACTGGAACATTCGTTACACCTTCCACAGGGAAATATCCCATTTGCCAAGGGTGCCAAGACTCTGTGTATTGCCTCATTTGGTACACAAAGGTTCCGTGGGAGCTTATAGGATAACAATGGAGGTTTCTGAAATTCCATAATATTTGGGTATGCTGTACATAATAGATTGTTTATAGATCATATGGTGAATTTTATGAGCACAAGGGTGGAATGTATGTACAAAAGATATACAAGTACTTTTGGGTTTCCTAGATGTCCTGTCTTGTATAATAGAATCCCGATCCAACTCTTTTGCCACTGCCTGTGTGAGCATCTGTTTAGGGTACCCTCTCTGTGTGAATTTCGTAGACATTTCTGTCAGGCATGTAGAAAGTTGTTCCTCTTCCATGACTATGCTCTTAACTCGTAGCATCTGTGATCTAGGAAGAGAGGAGATATTAGCCTTCGGGTGCGCATAGCAACCATAGCAAGTTATTAATGTCAGTGGGCTTAACTAGGAATGGGCAAATTTATTCGGCAGCAGCGAATTCACAGCGAATTCCCGCGATTCGCTGCCGGCGAATAAATTTGCGAAACACCTGGGATGGGTTCCTGAAATTCCATAATATGTGGGTATGCTGTACATAATAGATTGTTTATAGATTATATGGTGAATTTTATGAGCACAAGGGTGGAATGTCAGTGGGTTTAACTAGGGATGGGCAAATTTATTCGGCAGCAGCAAAATCACAGCGAATTCCTGTGATTTGCGGCCGGCGAATAAATTTGCAAAACACCTGAAAAAATTCGCCTGGTGAAAATTCGGCTGAGAAAAAAAACGAGACGCGCGCAGAAAACGACATGCTGCGCGCCGAAAACGACACATCGCGTCGAATACGACGCAATGCGCAACGGAAACAACGCAACAAAACAACGCCAATTTGCAAAATTTCGATAGAAATTAGCTAATTTTTCGGCGAAGCAAATCTGCCTAGATTCGCCCATCACTAGGTTTAACGAATAAATCCGTATAGAGAAATCTATCTTTACGGTACACCCTGTTGTCTAAGAATGTAACCGTCTCCTCACTATATGTCAGTGTATCCAATGTATTGTGAAGCGTGGGAATCACTCACGACAGCAGGTTACCTGCAATTAAGCTGTTTATTGTGTCACCACACGACATGTTTCGGGCCCATTGGCCCTTTTTCAAGTGTGTGAACATGTCGTGTGGTGACACAATAAACAGCTTAATTGCAGGTAACCTGCTGTCTTGAGTGATTCCTACGCTTCACAATACATTGGATACATTCACAGGGTGTCAGAGACGGAGCATCCAGGGAACCATCACAAAAAATAGTAAGGCACAAGCGCTAATCAGTTTAAAGCTCATTGTTATAGACACTATATGTCAGTGTAAACCCAATGGTTGGAATACAGGTATCTAGATGTGTTTTAAATTCCATCAAGGATCCAACATCCCCCTTCCATAACACCAACAAATCATTGATATATCGCCACCATTTTAAACAGTTTTCTTTGTATAATTTATGACTGTAAAGATGCATATTCTCAAATAAATTCATGAAAATGTTGGAGTAGGTAGGGGGCGACGTTGCACCCTATAGCAGTCCCCTGTACCTGGAGGAAAACTTTATCTTGGAACAAAAAATAGTTCTTATGTAAGATTAAATACAACAATAAAGAAATCAATCTGTACTGGGTTATAGTCTGAACCTTCCAAGGCCAGCCGTACTGCTGCCATCCCCATGTCATGGGGTTATAAATGTATACAAAATGTTAACATCAAAAGCCGCCAATAATATCCTAGCATAACCCAAATCAAACCTTAGATTGAGCGTAGGAAAGGGGAAGTTTTCTTTGTACAATTATGACTGTAAACATGCATATTCTCAAATAAATTCATGAAAAGGTTGGCGTAGGTAGGGGGCGACGTTGGACCCCATAGCAGTCCCCTGTACCTGGAGGAAAAATTTATCTTGGAACAAAAAATTGTTCTTATGTAAGATTAAATACAACAATAAATCAATCAATCTGTACTGGGTTATAGTCTGAGCTTTCCAAGGCCAGCCGTACTGCTGCCATCCCCATGTCATGGGGTTATAAATGTATACAAACTGTTAACATCAAACGCCACCAATAATATCCTATCATAACCCAAATCCAAACCTTTGATTGAGCATAGGAAAGGGGAAGTTCCCTTAATATATGAGATCCCCAAGGTTACTAAAGGGTCCAAAACTTTATCAAGAAAAATTGATAAGGTTGATAGAACCGAATCAACCCCTGCCACAATGGGTCGCTCCTGGGGGAAACTGAAGGTTCTTATGTACCTTGGGCAAGGTATAAAACACCTGTATGTTTTGCACACCAATATTAAAAGTTAAAAAATATACTTGTTGTTCAAGAATAAAATTTTATTTGGTGGAGTAAATTATTTGCAATGTGGACAATGTAATTTATAAATAAAAACTACACCAAAAAAAAAAATGACAGAATCCCTTTAAGGATTAATTCAATTTACTATACTATACTTCTCTTGAGTTTGAGTGCTCTCCTCTATGCCTGGCATAGAGTTACTTATTTTCAGAGACAGTCCCTGGCTGTTTGAGGGAGGTAGATTGCATAATATAATACTAATAATAAAGTAGGCTGCATCACTCATACATTACCTTTTGTTCAGATACTGTAAGTAGCTGTCATCACTTAAACTGGAAGGAATGCTAGATCAAATTATATCCACACCTAAAATATTTCTTTCTGTGTTACTGATATTGAATCAACTGTGGTGCAGACTGCTGTTAGTGTGGTTTTACGTGTCTGATAAGTGCACAGTTCAACTTAATTATGTCTCAAAACATGTGAAAGAGAAAGAAGTTCTCACTATACATTTTATTAAAAAGTTGCTGATAAAATGGAGTCCTGGGGTACAATATTGGCTTTCAACAAAGATCTCTTTTCACCGGTGAACTAATGTGCAAGAGAGAGAGTTACTACATTGGGACTAAGATGTTTGCAAAATTAGAGCATATACTGTATTGTATTTATGAAACGAGACTAGGGCCAATAAAGGCATTTTTTACAAGGTTAAAACCTTATTTAAATTATTCTTAAATAAGAATTTCACATTTAAATAAATGTTTAGTATTTTATAAAGGACCTAATCCTCGTAAACTTTCAAAACATTTTTATTTGAATTAATAGTATTCCTTATCTGCCTATTTATGGTCTGTAAGTAGAAATGTTATTTGTTTTTTGGGGGGGAAAGTGAAAAAACACAATGGCCAAAAAATGTAAAGCTTTCATTTAATTGTTATTCTACTTTTAATTGTTTATTTTTCTAATTAAATTCTCTACTCTTAATTTTCCATACTGAATATTGAACTGCTGACTGGTTGCAATTTCCAGATAGCTTTTAGAAGTATCATTCGTGACAGTTGCACCACTAGACATAATAAACATCAACAAAAAAAAAAACAATGTAGACCCTAACCATTTATCTTAAAGTAGCATTCTATAACTCATTTTTTTAGTTAATTTTAAGGTGAAATATATCTGTATCCAAGGTAGCCACATATATTTGACAGTACCTATACATCCACTAAATCAAATGCCATAGTGATAAATACTAAAGCTTTATTAACCAGTTTCCACAATAGTTTTAAAGAGGCTAACCAGTAATTTAATGCAACAGCCTTCCTGCAAAAATAAGTACATTTTAACCGAAGGCATCATTCAAGGTAACATAGTAACATAGTAACATGTTATAGTTATATTGTGAAACTATACACCGTATTTAGCTCCGTGTTCCATATTTAATTCCTTAAAAGCAAACACCAGTAATGTATACTGAATATGTAATTCCTTTGAATTAGGTTATTTAATTAAAAATGAGTGTTCACAGGTAAAGACATGGATGAACCCATCAAGTTTCTAGGTAATTTTTTAGACGTAGTAAACATTTTTTAAACAACAATGTTTAGCCAGATGTGCTGGAGAAAAACCACAGATCTGCATTGACCTGCTAATTCCAAGTGTTTATAGGTCAGCACTTTCAGCCTATGTAACCTCTGCGATCTACAGAAAGAAAATATACAGTAGTCACATTCAAGATAAACTTGAAACAAAATATCTGCCCTACAGTTGTAAGCAGACAATAGGAAGCACTGAGATTATTTCTTGTACTTGTTCATTTATCATTTTATGATTTCTCTACAATTTATTGCTTTGCAATTTGTCTTATATTGAAAAATATCATTTTTTACTGTCTCCCAAGAATTCATGATGGTTTAGAACAACATAAAACCTAAATGTGTGGAATAAAATGATGCTGAAAGTATATTTATAAGTTTGCACATCATAAAAATATTATTTAAAAATAATTCCTTATTGCTGCAATTGCAAGACAATTCTCAGTACATTCGCATACCCCAATTTTTGAAAACAGATGTTAATATAATATATACTGTATATTCCCTCTGTCTTCTGCATGATTTGTTTTTATTTGTGGCATTTTATTGTATTTTTTCCATACTGCCTTTTCTTTCTATTTATTTTAAATGGATGATATCATTAGTAAAAGCACCCGATAAACAACAGCTTGTTGAGTATTACTTTGGTTAACCCAAGATTCAGGAAGGGCAGATTTACTAAATTCGTGTGAAGGATTTGCATATTTGCTCGAATAGTCTCTATTCGGTTGTGCGACTATTTGTATATGCAAATTTAGTATTTTCGACTATCGAATATAGAATATTCGGTTGCATCGAATAGATCGAATAGATTGAATAAATATATATTTGATCATTCGACTATTCGCCAGTCGTAGAACTTAAAATTTTTATTCGACTGCCTACTTAGCCAGATTGAACCTACCGAATTGCAATAGAAGCCTATGGAAATCCCCAATAGGCTTTTTCTGAATTTCAATCGTACAACACTTCGAACGTTAGAGTTGTACGATTTTGGTGAAAATGCGAACGTTTTTCCTGCGACTTTCCATAGAATCGTTCGATCATACTATTCTGGCAAATAGTCAAAAACATGCTCAAAACCGGCAAACACTTTGTTAGATTTTGGCGAATATTTATTCGCCAAATATTCACCAGTCGAATTCTCGACTTAGTAAATCTGCCCCTCAGTGTTCCCATTATGTTGTGCACTTACGCCAATGCACACAATATTGTTAATTGTGTACATTTTACTATTCACCGCACATTGTTTATTTTTATGAATATGGCCTACAGGAATTAGAGGGATCATTTCCCAAGAAATGAAATGAAAATATTTTTGTGATAAACAGAGCAAGAGTAAAACCAACGTTCTACTGTATGATATAAAAATGAATGACTTCACAGTTGTACTGAAGCTCTAGTTTATGTTACTGTGCATGATTTTGCATTACATATTTTAATTTAAAAATAAACACTAAGGGGCTGATTTACTAAGCCTCGAATTTTAAAGTAAAAAATACTTCGAAAGTCGACCATCAAAGTGAAATACTTCAACTGCAAATATCGAGGTCAAAGTATTTTTCAACAAATTTGGCTATCCTGCGAGCAAAGTAAAATCGCTTTGATCGTATGATGCATACAATTGAACGATTTAACTTCAACAACTAAGGTCCCCATAGGCTAACATAGCACTTCGGCAGGTTTAATTTGGTCGAATGGTCGAAGTAGCCTATTTGGTGGTCGAATTATCCAAAAAAAAAACAAATCGAACTTTTTGAATTTGAATGTTCACTTCGACCCACTTCGACCCTTACTAAATCAGCCCCTAATTTTGCAGAATGTTTGTACCTTACAACATAATACAGGTATGGGATCTATTATGCAGACTGCATGGGACTTGGGGTTTTTGGGTATTAAAGTAATTTGGATAAATACATATAAACATTTAATTAATTCAATAGGACTGGTTTGCCACCAATACGGATTTATGCACCTGAGTTACCATCAAGTACAAGGTATTGTTTTATTATTACAGAGAAAAGGGAAATTATTTTTTAAAATTAAAATTATTTGCTCAAAGTAGACCTGTCACCTACACAGCTGCATAATGAAAGTCCTTTGCAACTTAAACATGGGACACCCATTATTTTTTCGTTTAAGGTGTTTAAATATCTGACCTGTCAATCAAATATTATCTGCTCCGCCTCTATGCCTGAGACAAAGAGGTGGGGCAGTCAGTTACTTTCACTTCCCTTTCAGCACTTCCTACATATAACTGCATTTCTCACATTGCCCCTTCCCTCCTCAGCCTCTATAATTAGATAGGGCACTGCACGTGGTCATTAGGTTTCCCATTCTGCTGCATACACACGATTTTGGAGTGATGTACAATTTATCTTAATAACAGTGTCCAAAAAATGGCTCCTACTGTACCTGCATACTGTGATAGTGTAAGCACAAGACCAAAGGAAACAAAATGTAACTAATAAATATAGTGTAAGTAGTATTACTTAGTTTATTTTGCTCAACTAACATTATGGAAAAGAATTTGGAATTATTTCTCAGGTTGACAGGTCCCCTTTAAAAAGGGCTCTTAAAAGGCATAGCATACTTGTAATAGTATTTATACTCTTTGATGCATAAAACATGTCTACAGTAACTGCATAAAAAACCATTATGCATTGATTCTGCTTCCTGATGTCTCCTTGATCTGTGATTTGCCTTACATGCCAACAAGGCAAGACCAAGCTGCAGCAGGGAACGTGTTAAAATTTTGCATATTTGTTTTTTTTTTCATGTTTCACATTAGGGCGGTTATTTATAAAAATCAAATTTTTTAAATAAAAAAAGTCTGAACAAACAAGAATCCATGATTTGACCTTATTTATTGAAAATGTTTGATGATAGAGGTGCGGAAATAAAAAACTTGAAAAATTCAGGTTTTGGTGGGAAAAAAAAACCTTGACTTCTACAGCTTGTAGATGGAGTATTTTTGGATTCTGACTTTTAGCAGCCTTTGGGTATAATAAAAAAAAAAAAAATCATTTTTATAGTAAATACATTTTTCGAGTTTTTGGCATTTGTAATAGGATTGTTTTGACCTTTATTATTGTGATATCCCTTATATTAGCTTATATGAATGTGTAACTTACTTCCCAGCACTGGCAATGATGGGTAAAGTCCCTGTTTCAATGTTTACTTAATTTTTTTGGCTCAGTTGAAGATGGAAAGTAATGATTTTGCACAGAAAGAGCATCATTACATTGCTAATGACCTGCCCAAAGACACACAATGACTGAGGCTATGCCAGCATATATTCTCTTCTATGCTAAGCATGGCATACAAAGAAAATTTACTATGTTGTGGATTGTTAACTACAAATCCAAAAACGTTTACATCTATGTTGGATTTAACACAAAAGCAATTTGATATTTTATAGAATCCTTTGTATTATTAATTTTGTAATGTTATATGTGTGCCTCTGCATGACACATATGGCTTCTTTATGTATGCCACATGCATTCCTAGATAACAAATTGCATAAGCTTCTTTCTTTCTTCTGTATTGAGCAGTATAATTAGCCAAGCATTGTACAGTAGTACTCATTAGTCACTGCAATGGTCCAATTTTACTTTTATGCTAAGAAATGCAGACATAATCCATGGTAATTACCTTAAGATGCAAGAACACCTTTTGACGGGGATAACCACACAACAATTGGAGCCAATAATTTGAGTTTTGTATACCTCAGCGCCTTAAATTTTTTAACTTTATTTTTTGGTATTTGTATAGCACTAACAATTCTGCAATGCTTTACTCGTCATGCTTTATTATTTCAGTTCCAATTCTTCCAGCTTCTTGCAGTCCAAAAGCATTCAAGCAGGCATTATGTTCTTAGACCCCAGATGGAGTCTAATTTAGAGTTAAATTCTATCATGCACCCACTGGAATCTAAGTGAATAGTTAATAGATCATTCTCCTTTTTAGGTAATGTATAATGTTTACATGTGGTTTTTTTGTTTTTTTTAATGGGAGACCTAAATTTGCTTTGGTTTTGCAGTGACATCAGGATATAGAACAACAGAATGCCTAGTGGGAGCTACAAACAATAATGTATTGTCCTCTCTCTCCTCAACAACAGTTACTGCTCAGTTTTACTATCAGGTCTGCAGAAACTTAAAAGAAAAAAATCAAGTCATCACAGGGAAATTCATCTAGTCACATCAATTTCCAAGCAGATGTTATGTATCATAGCAAATCAATTCAGCTTTATTTAATACTCAAAGTGCCAAAGCAAACCCAGTAGGTAACCATTCAATAAAGTAAGTTGACTTTAGAAGGAAATAGCATGAACAGCAGTTGTGTGGTCTCCCTTGTGACTGGTTAAAGAAATCAAGGTACATTTTTGCCCTTTTTTCACATTTACAGCGCTAATATATTGGTTCTAAAAAAATAGAAACAATAATGCAATGCTAATCATTGATGATTGATTAATTTTTTAGAATTCCCACAAAGACTTATAGGGGCCCGGTAGACCACCAGGGTGAGTCTTCACAATAAGTTGGTCTTCTCAACCTGTGAATAGAAGCACTTAAAAGACTTAAAGCTAAGACCAAAACTCACGTACCACTTTAGGATCTATGTTTGGTGCTACAAGCCCTGTCTAAAAAACCTTTTGATCCCATGGATTAAGCATTTCTTAAAGGACAAGGAAAGTCTAAAATAGAATAAGGCTAGAAATGCTGCATTTAGTATACTTAACATAAACATGAACTTACTGGTCAGGGCCTTGAGATGTCAGGGCCTATTTTGAGGTCAAGATCAGCCTGCTGCTTGGAAGTGATAAAAATACAGGTATGGCACCTGTTATGCAGAATGTTTGGAACCTGGGGTTTGACAGGTAATGGATGTTTCTGTAGTTTGAATCTTCATACCTTAAGTCTATTAGAAAATCTTGTAAAACATGAAATAAACCCAACAGGCTGGTTTTGCTTCCAGAATGTATTAATTATAGTATATCTTAGTTTGGATAAAGTACAAGATAATTTAAAATAAATTTAAAAAATGTTAATTATTTGGATAAAATGGAGTCTAAGGGAGATTGCGTTTCCTAATCCAGAACTTTCTTGATAAAGGGTTTCCAGGTTGTGGATCCCATAACTGTAATGTTTATGTTGGTGCAATAAAGAAATATTTCCAAATGTTTTTTTAGCAAGTTGTATGATAGAAATGGTTGAGTGCAGATATATTGCATACTGTATGTTCACCAGGCAACCTTTTGGAAAGTGCTGGAATGGAGCCTATTAAACCTTTAAAAACACTACATTTGTATAGAAATATCATTATTAGCATACCAACTTAACCTCTGCAAGATAATAGTCAATTGCATAAGGCTGTGTGGTCTAGAATGCACAACTGTACTCTCCAATATTATGATAAAAACTCTACTTCTGTGCATGTTCAGTGAGCCAACTTTGCCTTCAAACAGCAGATGATCAGTAGAAACATGCAGTGTCCTCTTAAGAGCATGCCGTCCTGCAAAGTATACAGTAGGTGTACCAAACAGTATGCATCAATCAAAATGTTTTTATGGGTCCTCAGCAAATGCAAGTGGTTATTGATGAAAGCTTCCATACAAATAATAGACCTATAAATAGACCAATTTAATTCATTTTTATTTCTTAATACAAACTAAAATTGCAACCATAATTGGGGTCAAAGAGCTAGGGCCCTCGCACTGCTGAGGTTGATAGGGAATATGATAAATGCAACTTTTCTTCTAAAGTGTCATGTACTGACTTATCTTTCAAAATTGTGTGAAATCGGAAGAGAAAGTCCATCTCCATGAAAAATGGTTTGACTTGATGAGCAATGACCTTCTTCATATTAAGTGGGTGTTCATTCACAAATTCACAGTCATTTGGGACTGCTGGGTGCAACTAGGCTCAAATATATCAACTGGAGTGCAACTAAAAGGGAATATACTGTACAGCTACAGACAACTACAGACATCAATAAAATCTTTGTCTATTTAAGTTCAATTTATAATGAAAAATGTGTGAAGCAATCAGCATACAGAACATCAGGCATTATTCCTTTACAAACTAAGTGCCTGCTGCGGTGGCTGGAATCTGTGGTAACCTGGGCTTGGTATAACTTGGCAAGCACAGGGTTATTGGTTTTTGGCAAATATGGTTTTAATAAAAAGCTGTGGCCGACCCCCATCCATGAAAAGGAAAAACTGAGTCTTGTGTTTTTACTTAAATGTTAACTCACAAGCTACTGCCTCCCCACAGTCTTCCAAATAAATAAATAATGCATGCTTATATTTGTTAATTGGAAAATTGGATATTGATAAACAATTCACAAAAAATATGAAAAGTGAGAGTTTGTTGTGTAATAATAACAACACAGTATAGTTATTGACAAGTTGTCATTATGCCATTTAAACTATTGTTTTTCTTGCCACAGCAGATGAGTCTGTATGATTGTACTTTTTTTAAAGGAGAATTCAACCTTGATGTTAAGTCCCCGTCTACCCCTCTCCATTGACCCAACTCCCTGCCTCTCCCCTGCACAGTCTTACCCCTGAATTCTTCTCCCTACAGAAATAATGACCACAAATGCAGAGTGAGCCAGTGGAGCTCACAGCCACCATCTTCTTAGCTTTGGTAATCTTTGTGTCTTTTTCTTCACTTCGCAACTCCCTGTCTCTTTTTGTGTGTGCGCAGCTGTCAAAACGCGGAAATTTGCTACAACTGCTCATGCACCAATACGCCGCTCCATTCATGAAGATTACAAAGATAAGAAAATGGTGGCTGGGAGCTGGGATCTCCGCTAAAGAAATCAGGGGTAAGACTGTGCACGGGGGATGAACAGAGGGGTGCATATGGGGACTTAACATCAAGGGGGGTTGAATTCTCCTTTAGTCCATTCTCAGTGTCCATCTACTATATTGCAAACTATAAGTTTGCAATCTTTTTTTCACTGGCAAAATAGTTTCTGGGTTTGCCAAAAGCTGTACATTCAGGTAAAGGAAAAAAAAATAGTGCAAAGTTCTACATTTTCCCTTTCCGAATATTTCCAAATCCTTTAATGACTTTTTATTTTTTACATTTCACCTCTTGTCACTATATTGCTTAAGTTTGTGCTATGAGACCTAGGGGCAGATTTACTAAGAGAGACATTTACTAAGGGTTGAAGTGAATATTCGAATAAAATTCTAATTTGAAAAATTCTAATTTCGAAGTAATTTTGGGCTACTTTGAATAGGCCAAAATTTGATTCGAATATAAAAAATTCAACAAGTCGAATTTTTGAAGTACTGGCCCTTTAAAATCCTTCAACTTCTCCACCTTAAAGCTGCCAAATTGCCATTGTAACCTATGTGAAACCTCCTAGAACCTGTCCTGAAATTCCTAGGAATTCGAAGGATTTTGCACAATGATGTGATCAAACGATTCAAATGATTTTTATTCGATTGAAAATTTACCTATTTGATCGTCAAATTTCTGAAATAATCAGGTTTATATGCACTATTCCTCTCTCATCATCCGTTTCTCTTCATTCTATCTCCAGGCAGTAGTTGGGTATCAGATTAATGATCCAATAAATCTTATAGGGGGGCTCCCTTTCCTAGCAGATGTATTAGAGCTCACTCAAATAACTGATTGCAGAACAAACAAAATCTAATAAAATACTTGCCTTTTGCACAAATTCTGCATGTAGAGAGACAGTATTTCTGGTGAATTAATAGAGTGAACTCTAATACAATTATAGGCAAAAGGAGCCCCTCTATAAGATAAATTGGATCATTCATCTGACTGAATGAAGACAGAATGAGACAAAACAGTTGCTGAGAGAGGAATAATGAAAGTAAACATGATTATTTCAGCGGTAAAGAATTTTTAATTGATTGTATTTAGAAATAGCGATGGGCAAATTTATTCATCAGGCACAAATGTGCGGCGAATTTCTGCGTTTCGTGGGCGGCGAATAAATACATTTGCAAGACACCCGAAAAATTCCCCGGGGAAAAAGTATCTCACGCCCATTGACTGAAGTGTGGTAAATTGTCGCTGGTGTCAAAATTCGTGAACTTTTCAGCGAAATGACTAATTCACCCATCACTATTTAGAAGGTTTCTTATTTCAGTGTGCAGAAGCTAATATTAAATTTTCATTTTCACGATATTTCCCCTTTAAATATATTTTCTTTGAAAATGTTTTCTGTAGGCATTTATCCCACTACAGAGAATCTCTCACTGAGTACATGAAATAGCAGTGAAACCATCAACTCACACTGTATCATCAACCATAAGACAAATAACCTAATTAAAATTATGTGGTCAAGTAGAGATGTGGAATTCAGTTAAACTAATAGGAAAGGGGGGTCTGTATTTCCCTTAAGTTAAATAATTAAGTTAATTATATGCAGTGATGCTGTTAATGTAATGTTAAACCTGTCTTGCAGTCATGTCATTTTCTATAATGATTATGGATTGGCCGTTAAAACACCATCAACTGAAGATAACATAATTTTAAAAAATGGTTAAGTGAATCTAATTTTGATACAGACAAAATGAAAAAGTTATTAGTCATATACTGAGGTGTTTAAAGTTACTGACAGTTCATGTTAAATGAGGTGACACCTAAAAATAAGTTATATAGAAATGGAAATATAGGGCATTTAATTAAAATTAATTCTATTCATGGTTTCTAGCTTTGGCTAAACAAATTCAGAAATATGGCATCCTTAGAAAATTATTTACAATTATCTAGATATACTATCTTCAAATATCTGCATACAAAAGAGGGCCAAAAAATATACTAAACATTGATTTTCCATACGGTACCAGTAAAACTCAAACCAAAATTACAATATAAGGTAACAGCTGACAACCCTTCAGTTTCAATGAAATCTGGATATCGACATGATTTCAATGGAATTTATTGATGCAATTATTTAAATGCATTGTTGTGAAATAGATGAGCTAATTCTATAATTCATGAAGCTTAAACCATTGAATAATAGACATGCAAATATTGGAAGAAACAGAGGTGAGAAGAAACAACAAAAATAAAGTATATGTTATGAGAATGGGAAATAAGCAGGGATTTGAATGTTAGGCATTTCCATAATTATTTATTTTCCTATTTTCTTTCAGAATAATGCAAATTTATCTGTATATAAAAACCCTACATTAATATGTATTAGGGTTTTATAAAATTAAAGTATAATGTAACGCAAGAAAAACTATTCAGTAATAGTGGGAGCAAGTAAGGAATTATCTTAGCAAGATATATTTGGGGGAACCTTATTTATATATGTCCCACTGCCTGGGACATATGACACTAAATGCTAAGGGGCAGATTTACTAAGGGTCGAATTCTTGAGGGATTTAGCCCTCGAATGTGACCCTAGTACGATTTTCGAAGTAAAATCCGACAAAATCGAACATCGAATTTGAAGGATTTTACGGATTTTTGATTTCTCTGTAAAATCGTAAGATCAAACCATTTTACGAAAAAGACGTAAAATTTTATTCGATTAAAAAAATTGTACGAATCGACCGATCGAATTGTTTGATCATACAATTTTTGTTCAATAAGAAAACTTTTTTTTAAAAAAAGCCTACGGGAGCTTCCCATAGGCATATATAGCAATTCGGTAGGTTTAATCTGCCGAATTGGGCCATCGAATAAAAAGTTAAAGGGCAAGTACTTCGATCATCGACTGGTCGAGTGATCGAATAGATTTTTATTCGATCTATTCGAATCATTTGATACAATTGAATTTTGCGAGTTCGACGATTGAAGTGGCCAAATTTAAAGGGATCCTGTAATGGGAACTTTTTTTTCCCCAAAATGCATCAATTAATAGCGTGAAATCCATTTCTCAAAAGCAAACAGATTTTTTTTTATATTTCATTTTGAAATCTGACATGGGGCTAGACATTTTGTCAATTTCCCAGCTGCCTCAAGTCATGTGACTTGTGTTCTGATAAACTTCAATCACTCTTTACTGCTGTACTGCAAGTTGGAGTGATATCACCCCCTCCCTTCTCCCCACCCAGCAGCCTAACTAAAGAACAATGAGAAGGAAACCAGATAACAGTTCCCTAACACAAGATAACAGCTGCCTGGTAGATCTAAGTAGACTCAATAGTAAAACCCATGTCCCACTGCATACTATTCAGTTACATTGAGAAGGAAAAACAACAGCCTGCCAGAAAGCAATCCCCTCTTAAAATGCTGGCACAAGCCATATGACCAGGGCAGCTGGGAAATTGACAAAATGTCTAGCCCCATGTCAGATTTCAAAACTGAATATAAAAATATCTGTTTGTTCTTTGGAGAAAATGGATTTCAGTGCAGAAGTCTACTGGAGCAGCACTATTAACTGAAGCGCTTTAAAAAAAAATCATGTTTTCGAAAAAATCGTAATTTTGCAATTCGATCGAATTTCGAATCCATTTGAATCCTTCACACAAATTTAATCTGCCCTTAATTGCAAGCATTACATAGCTTGGTTCCATTATGTTCACCTTGATATGTCAGTGACATTTTAGCCAATCTCACATTACCCAATAATATTAATATACATAATACCAATGTTGTTTAGTCAATTTTTAATTAAAAGGGACAGCTGAAAATGAAATTCAATAATTGAATTATCATGCTTTTATACATTGAACATTTCTAAGAAAACATTAGAGCTCTTTGTCATAAATCTGTAAAAGCAAACAACAATGTGAAGACAGAGACTGCTGATGTTGTAAAATGTAAATGTTGGTTGTTTCCATGCCAACTTTTTGTTAGGGCAGGCTACAGTTGCATCTTCTTTGTGTGTGTTGTATCATCTTGCCTTGTAAATAAAAAGGCTGTGATCTTTCATTATAACCACAAACAGAAACTCAGAAGAATGGCAACATACAGTGGAATATTATGAATCATAATGAAATAAAAAGGCAGAAAATTCAGTAGTGAAGTTAATAGTTTTATGTATTTTTTTCTGACGTTTACAAATTTTTTATGTGTAATCCATTTATTTCTGTGTGCTTTATTGAAAATAGAAAAAATGTTGTTTATAACAGGCCTTTGCAATGCAAGACATGCTACACACACAATGAATGAAATAAGCCCTGGATCCTAGAGAACTTTTGTAACATTCATCGACTGATGTCGCTTGTGCTTTTGCTCAGCCAACATTGTGCCATGACAGGCCTGAACCTACAATTCATAAATCAATTCCAGTTTCCCTCTGCATAAATGTATTTAATGAAATAATAAGATGGGAATATTAAGAAGGGAATATAAAAAAATATTGTTCAATGTACTAATTGTGTGCATACTGTAAGTGCATCCCACACACAGCAAAAGGAAATTGATTATTATATGCATTTTTTCAAGTTGCTCTTCAGTCTCCTTTAAATCAATACACAAATGATCAATTATAAATTGGTGGTTAGGGAAATAAACTCCAATATAAAATTTTTTTATATAGCATATATTCATTGCTTTGCTAGCAGTAGATCCATGAAACTGATATCCACTGGTCAAATCAAGCAGCATTGAACAGTGTTGCAGAAGAGTGGCAATGAGAAAGCTATCAACACTAATACTGTCTTCAGTATTTCTGTTATAATACACAAAAGCTGTGAATATCTTGTAAATTATATCCTCATAAACCGTGAGTTCTGATGTCATTTCTGTCACATGATTAACTCAAACTTGTGTATTATAATAAATAAAGTACCCCCAGTTGCAATATATGAGGATATTAGAAGTTACCTCGGAGTTCCATGACCTGTATAAAAACATGGTCATATATGGTCGTGAAACTCCTCAGTATCTTATAATATCCTTATATTTTACAAGAGGGGGTACTTTATTCACTATGTATTTCCAAGTTAATCCTCCATTTGCTATAAACATCTTAAAAGAAAGATAATCTTTTTTAGATTTACTTGTATTAAACTGTGAAATCTTTTTTTCCACAACACCAGAACAACCTTCATTTTCTAACTTGTAGTAGTCCAGTCGTAACTATTTGACTGCTATATACTGTGTTAAAGAATTGGCTATTGAATTTGCTTATTAAACTGTCAGTTGATCATTCACATAGCATTTGGGAGGCACCAATCGAATTCATTGTACTGTATACTGACCTAACTTGAGTTTTACATCATGGACATAATTTATATATATATTATATTTCTCTCTCTCTCTTATCTTTCTGCATGTTGTTTTTCCAAGTGATCTGCCCAAAGGCACACCTGAAAACATTTTTTACTGACATCTACTTGAATGGTGACCAATATTCTGCATTATGCAAGCATCCTTATACTACTGCAAGCCCTGCACATTAGTGCTGGGTAGCTTGGGTTTTACCTGACCTGCACCCGATCCTAGATCGCCCTCCCTTGCCCATCCGAGCCCAACTTCGGGCTTCCATTGATCGACCCATTCCGCCCTGATGATGATGTCACAAAACGGGGCAAAACCTGTGGGTATCAGGCTAGCCCGCACATCACTACTTCCCATGTAAGGAAACAGACTTGCTACTAAACAACTGACAACGTTATTGCTAATAGAAAATGTTCTTCACAAACAACTGCTACTGTAGTTGTATACTACCTTTACTTACTGTAGATAAAGAAGCATACAATGTAATCTACAACCCCTCTGTATGCCCTCATTATTAGACACTGCTGGGAAATATTTCTAAAGATTTAGAGTGATTTTTTTTTATCTAAGTCAATAGCAATAATGGCTGCACTGCTTGATACTGTAGTTTAGTAAAAGTGTTGGTGTTTCACTCATTTGTATCTCTAAGGTACTGTATTTCAGGTATTATGTTGAGCAGGTACACCAAAAATTCGATTGTCAAGCTGTTCAAGGATGAAAACAGTGGGACCGAATTATGTGTTATAAATAAAAACACTATAATTATTGTTACAAGAGTGTGCTGATCCTTCCGCCATGTGTGTGTGTGTATATATATATATATATATATATATATATACTTTGAGAAAGGCTAGATTGCTAACCAAAACGTTAGTCTCCAAGCAATGAATCTACTTTTCAGTGTTTATTCTTTAAAGACCTGTGAGTGCTGACTTCATTAGGTTGTGTTGTACTGCTGTGGCCTTGCACCCAGGCAAGTTAATTTTCCTTTTTGAGTGTGCCTGCATCTGTGAACAGTATTTTACAATTTTTGGTGGGATTTTTGGTGGGATTTTTAAAGGCGTATTTATCAAAGGGTGAACTTTCATTTCACCCATTGATAAATAGGCCTTTCAAAATCCCATAGAAATGAATTGAGAGCGGCGGAATTTCCCTCTAGTGGCGGAACTTCACTCTTTGATAAATTTACCCCTATAAATAGCA
Source organism: Xenopus borealis (assembly GCA_024363595.1). Classification (NCBI taxonomy): domain Eukaryota; kingdom Metazoa; phylum Chordata; class Amphibia; order Anura; family Pipidae; genus Xenopus; species Xenopus borealis. Next base: position 74,247,201 of record CM044440.1, read on the forward strand.
TCATATACCTATGTCTCGATTTGGTTTGGCCATATTAATTGAATATTTGTCCAATGAAATGTAGTGGTCTGGACCTATTATATATTATTGCAGACATCCACTGTAGATGTGATATACCATTCTAGTTTGGCTTAATATAAGATAACAAAGGGCTGTCCAGCCCACATGCTGCATTTTATGGCATGAGAGACTGGTAAGTGCAGAGATCATTACTAAATGCATATGCAAAATTCAAATGATTATAAAGGAACATACAGTATCATGCACATTTGGGATATTCTGCCATTGTGAAGTTGGTTCATATAGACAAATGAATGCAGCACAGGCTTGTTCTGCAAACGTAATATTTTTAAAAAAGATTATTTTCAAATACGCCAAATGACATCTTTTAAACTGTTATATAATTAAATCTATATCCTATTGAATCAGCAGTGTATTACAGTGAATGAACTTACAACCATTGAACAGATTCTTTGTTTTTTTACAAAAAAATTGAATTCTGAAAGATTTTAAAAAAAGGTTACGTCATGTTAATGATTGATATATATATATATATA
>CM044440.1:74251654-74275867 GCA_024363595.1 Xenopus borealis
AACAATCTTCTACTATATTTTTTTCTCCACAAAAAGTATGGAGAAAAAATGTTCTGAATTCATTCTAAAGTATAGAAAATACGTGGTCCTCTAGTGTGTCCTAAATATTCACTGTTGATGACCATGTATATGCTCAAGTTTCAGCTCTCCAATGGTCCATTAGCTCTTGTTAATTGACAGGTGATTTGATGTGACTTGTGCTCTGATAAACCTCAATCACTCTCTACTGCTGTACTGCAAGTTGGAGTGATATCACCCAGGCCCGGACTGGCAATCTGTGGGTTCTGACAAATACCAGGCTGCTATAAGGTGCCATAGAAAGTCAGTATTTAGTGGGCTGGTAGGGACTGTTTGGGCTTCTGTGTGGGCTGATTGGGCATCTGTGTACCTGAAATGTCAGGGCCTATTTTAACTCTCAGTCTGTACCTGATATCACCCCCTCCATCCCCCCCCCATAGCCTAACAACATAACAATGGGAAGGTAGCCAAATAACAGCTCCCTAACACAAGATAACGGCTGCTTGGTAGATCTAAAAACAGCATTCAATAGTAAAAACCCATGTCCCACTGTGACTCCTTCAGTTACCTTTAGAACGAAAAACAATAGCCTGCCAGAAAGCAGTTCCCTCCTAAAGTGATGGCACAAGTCACATGACCAGGGGCATCTGGGAAATTTACAAAATGTCTAGCCCCATGTCAGATTTCAAAACTGAATATAAAAATATCTGTTTGTTCTTTGGAGAAAATGGATTTCAGTACAATGTATTAAGAAGCACACACAGGGAGGACAAGTCACCTATATACAATAAATAAATACAATAAATATGCACAGTTCACAGAGCTTATATCAGCACATAGGGCTATTGTATACCACAGAGCTTATGTGTTGTACTTTCTGAGTATCCTGTGACTTTTCATCTTAGTCCAGCTTAAATGACAGCCCCCATGGCAACACAGGAGCTGTTTTGTATAAACTATAGTTGTGTTCTTGAATCAATGGCACCAGTTTTACCAGTGTAGCACAAAAGTATATTATATTTTCTTTACTTTAAGACATTTTAATTTTTTGGTGTTACTGTTCCTTTAACTGCAATGCGATAATAGACACAGTAGGAAGGAGGTTGCTACCCTGTACAACTTATAGTCTAAGTGGGTGAGTGGCTAACATACAGGCATAAATTGGAGGAGAAAACGCACATACGGTAAAGGCATTGTCCAATAGGTACCAGAACTAGACTATTGTTCTAAAAATTGTGTGCTTTATTTAAAATTGTATTTTTGCAAATGTTTAGTGCTGCACACTAAACATTTAGCAGAGGATGAGCAGAGTATAACAGTGCTTTATTGGCAGGTTCATGCAGCCATTACACTTCAACAGTAACTTGAACTCTAATCCTTTTTAAGCAGTACAGAGTATGCACAGTATACTCTTGTGCACAGTGACACCTACAGGCACCTTGCACAAATACCACATATTCCCCTTATAGTAAGAAAGCATTTGGGTAAATGTAATAAACAGAAAGCATAAAACTGAATGCATCTTAAATGAATATTATGCATTCTTCACAACACATAGTCCTTGGTCCATGCAGGTAGTTTGTTGAGTCTCTCAGTATGCCTCATAGGCTCACTTTCTTCAGGCCTATTGCAGTTGGCATCTGGAGTAGGGGAATTCCCTTCATCAAATGGAAGATCTCCAAAGTCATATCTAGCAGGAGCAAGATGACTTGCATTCCATATGCATCCATCAGTTCATATGTGTATGGTCCTCCCTGGTGTAGTAAATTTAGATTGTCCTTGCTTCAGTATTTCTGGTTTCTTAATTCTGACTTAAAATCCAGGCTGAAAGTGCACTTCTCTTGAACCACATTTTCTGTCAGTATAAGCCTTGAATTTGGCTTGTTGACGTTTGACAACGTCAGTTGTAGAAGATTCTGTTGTAGATGCTTGGGTAGTTGCATAACACATTACTTTGTAGGAACTAAATACTTTCCAAGATTTCTCAGTCAGGTTTGGTGTCTGTAGTGCTTCTTTCAGACTTCAGTTGAATCCCTCAATTTCTCCATGTACTTCTGGGTAATACACTCTGCACAATATTCCTCTCTCTCAAAAACGACGAGACTCGTTTCACGAATTTTTCGGACAGGTGAAACGGGATAGATTCGCCCATCAATACTGATATCAATATTCCATGCTGAGTCAGGGAATGGTACTAGCTGAAGAGGTGGCGTATGAGTGATAGCTGTTTTGTCATGATCCTAACAAGTAACACAAGAATGAATGGCAGACACCACATCGGCATCCATTGCTGGCCACCAGTATAATTCTCGTAGTCTTTGTTTTGTACATACAATTTCTTGATGACTCTCATGTGCAAGTTGTTTGAGCTTTTCTCTTATGGCCTCTGGTACCAGTAAGGGGTGAGCTCCACGGACAACATAGCCATCTACTAAGGACAGTTTGTGTCTAATGCTGTAGTAAAGTTGAAGATCAGGACTGAGGTACTTCTCAGCATTTGGCCATTTGCTTTGTAAGATGCCCCGTAGTTTTACTTGAATTGGCATGTGAGGCAAGCTTACTTAAAGTCAGCAACTGTAACTATAGACGGTAATATATCAGTCAATGCTATAACTTCTATGATCTCATCCAGTGTATCAGAAGCTGAAGGTAATGGTAAACATGACAAGCAATCAGCAGTAACATTTTTCAAACCTGGTTTGTATTGCATTTTGTAGTTGAAATTCAGTAGCCTTGCTGACCATCTAGCTATGGTCCAGTTCTTGCTTGTCCCTTTGTTGTAAGGGCTATGATCTGTGCAAAAGGTAAATTCTCTACCCCACAGGCAGATTTTCCATTTTCTGTTGCCCAAACACACGCTAGAGCTTATTTTTCAACATCTGAATACTTACTCTCTGTCTCTGTAAGTTTTCTGGATGCAAATGCAACAGTTCTCTCTAAATGATCAGCATGGATCTGTGTGAGAACTGCATCAACTCCTGAAGTCTGAAGCGTCTTTAGTAACCATAGTGGGTAGTGCAGGAGGCAGAAGTGGCATTTGGGAAGGCTCAGTTTCAGTCGTGCAGAATCAATGTATTTCAGAACCTTTTCTAGGTACTTGTCATGAAAATCCATAGTTGGAGTGTAGACAATTATATCAACCAAGTAGCACTGTACACCAGGTATGTCATAGAGTATAGAAGACATCAATATTTGAAAGCCAGTCCATAAGGTACACCTTTGAACTGAAACAGACAATCATGGGTGATAAATACAGTGAGGTCTTTGCTTTCTTCATGCAGTAATACTTGATAATATTTCAGTAATACTGAAAATATTTCTTCTGTGTGGCAAAGGATGATTATCCATAACAACTGCTTTATTAGTTGCACACACAATCGAATAACTCCAGTTTTCTTCATTGTTACAACAATTGGTGAAACCCATATGGAGGATACTGATTTTATCATCACATCTTGCTCTACCAGTTTCTTTAGTTCCTGTGAACATAAAGAGTAGGGCAATTGCCTCAATTTTTGGCGTACTGGTTTTACATCTGGTCTCAGCTTAACTTTGCATACAAAGTTCTTTGCACAACCCAATGCATCAGGTTAATGGAGCATCCCTTGTCAGCAGAAGCAGTATTGACATTGACAGTGCATATAAACTTGTCTGCAATAAAAGCTTTATCCACACTTAATACCGTATCATTTGCAGTGACTTCATGAACATAACATGACATAACATTAACATATTCTCTACCAATTTAATCTATGACATCAAACAATCAGGTTTAGCTTCTGTCAGAAATTTGTAACCTGTTTTGGTTCTTATAAACAGTTGCATTAATGGTTAATATCTGGAGTAATAAGTGGAATCAGCTGGACTTGCTGTGTTTTTTGTTAAGAAAATAAGAGAATAGCTTTTTCAATTCAGAATTTCTGTTTCTCATTCTGAAAGCCAGTCAGATGGCTGGTGAAATGTCTTCAAGAAAAACAAGGCAAGTACAGTTGATTTGAGTTATTATTACGGATATACCATGACCTGGACGAATGAGAATCTTCTGAAACATTAACGTTTAATAAATGCATACATTTTCATTGTAAATCCTGGTAAGCATGTTTGTACAGCCCAAACATTTTCCTTCTTATTCTTCTCTTCACCTTTAGCAAACCAGAAATATTTGGTGAAGATTCATATGCATAAATTCAATGTGTTACATTGAATTTATGCATAACATATGGTTAGCCTTTGGGAAGCCCCTTATTATTAAAGTGAGATAACGATAGACTGAATTGCTGAATTGCTATTGGCATAATGGTGGCTATATCTGTATCAACACAAGCACCTGTACTGTTCCCTTGAGGTGTGCAGTCTTCTTTATTCATTTATGATTATGGGTGGTAGCTTTGAAAAGATTTCTGTGTGTTTTCAGCTTACATTATATAGTAATGCATTGCTGGAGAAACACAAGAGTTATATAGGACATTCAATTAAAAATAAATAAAACTGTCAACATTGTTGTTTTTCATGTTCTCAGCAAAAAGACTGTAAATGTTGGTTCTATACTAAATGAATTGGCATTAAAATCATGCATAATTAATAAAGTTAATTTGTGTTATTGTTAAAGTTATATAAATCATCCCCAAGCATACTTTTTGGAAATGCACTAATCATGTTTAGCTTAACAAAGCAAGTTCATTAAAGCTGATTGAGTACAGACTCAAGCAGTATATACAGTATATAGATTCTAAAAACCACCATGCAGATAATAAAAAAATAGGTGAAGATTATTTCATGAGAAATGTTTGGGGCTGTTCTTAGATGTAATAAGATGTAATACGATTAATAGCTATATAATGCTAACAAGACTTGGATGCTCAGAATTTAGATCATGTTGTAAGACAAAAAGAGAAGCATGATAGACTTGGAAACCTCATAAATTCTGCAATGTGTTCTATTGGCACATTAAGCTACTGTATGGTTCATTTGAAATGTAAGATACCGGTTTATTGTCCCACTATCTATCTATAACCAAATACAATACAAATCAGAACCCAGAATTTCTTTAATAATCCTGTATACAGTCACTCAAATTTTAGTTTTTACCCTTACATGTACTGAATATAGTGGTGTTTAAAGAAGAAGGAATACCATTTTCTACTTGAGGTAGCCAAAGGACTACTTTTACTTACCTAAAACCCCAGACTGGTGCTCCTATCAGGAGAAAACAACACCAGGTTTGGGTTCCTCCAGCGAGCACCACAGAGCAATCCTCTTTGTGCTTTTTCTGGTCTTGTCTCATGCGCAGTAGAGTGAAAAGACAAACTTTAACAAAAAAGCTAGCTATTTCACTCTGCTGCACATACATCTGACCCAGGAAATGAAAAGCTAAGAATCAGGAAGAGGAGCACCAGCCTGCAGTATCAGGCAAGTAAAAGTAGTCACTTGGGGTGCCTAACTTATGTGCAAAATGGTATTCCTTCTCCTTTAAGTCCTTGAGAGTGTCTGCATATAAAGGATCATTACTGTCTGTTTGTAGTGAAATACACGTGTTCTTATATTTTACATGGTGATTGATTATATATTTAACTACAAGCAGAAAGTGCTGACCCTTCATGTGCATACATTACACTTATTGATCATGCACTTCTTAAGTGGTCTGAGTGTTGGCACTGTGGAACGTTATATAAATATATATATATCTGATTCAGGGTCATTTGCAGGGTCAAATATGTGATACACAATTCTATTGAAGAGACCCACACTCCAATCTGTGGTCAATTAAATATCTTTTATTGTGTACATAAATCCAACGTTTCGGCCCATATTAGGGCCCTTTTTCAAGGATAAGCTGTGTACAAAAAATCGGTGCATTTATACCCTCACGTCCCAATTTGAATTTGGCACCAAATGATGTCTATATATATATTTTTTTTTGCATAAAGCCATTTGAAAAAATTTGTTGTCAGGAGTGCTCAGTTGCGTGATGTTGTAACATCATCGCACAGTGATGGGCATGTGACATCATCAAAATCTGCGCGCAATCCAAATTTAAAAGGATGCCAGTTCAATAGGTCACTATTGCTTGTGTTCCTGGGTGCTCCTAAATAGTTTTCTGATTGATTCCTGGACTTTGACCCTCTGCTTTGATTCAGACTTCACCTGTTTGCTGCCTGCCTTGAATCATTTGTCTCTTCTTAACCCCTTGGCTACCATGAATTAGACTTTTGTGCCTAGTACTTCCTCCTTGGTCTGGACTGTCCATCATCCAGGCTGTGTAACTTTGACAAAGGTAAAGTGGTTGCTGATATATTGTCCACAATAGGAATTTAATGGTATTAAGACAAATGTATTGTTGTGTTGTTGGTTTGTTCTCACCAAAGCTGTACTATTTACAAGGCAAGCTGAGTCTGAATGCTTGTATTTTTTTCAAACCTGCATGGGAAATTAAGCTGCAGTTCTACATTTTGTAGAATCTGGACAAAAAAATAGGTGAGGATTATTTTGAAAATAGAACTATACCCTCATAATCCATCCACTTGAAAAGATGAGTGATACCTTTCTATTTACACCATTACATTCATTACATAATTAAGCCATTCACTTAGAGGTGTAATGACTTTGTACAGTGTGTTAATGGGAAAATAAATGCCTTTAATATTTCAGTAAGCACAAAAAAAACCAGGAAAGGAAAAACTACTTCTAAGCTGCCACCAGCTGTTTTGCTTGCAAACTACAAGACAGAATAATTACTCTACAAATGGAGTTGTTTAGGATACCATTTTTTAGGCTTGGATATACACGTATGACTAATTTATATTGAACAGCTGAAGCCTTGAGGAAGTTCATTAACATATTAAATTATGAAACATGAAGGTCAAAAATATTCCCAAAATGTATTCATACATCTGTAGGGGACAAGAGGAATCCTTCCCCTGTTTTTCTGCCTGTGACTTCATCCAGCCCAGTTACAGGCGGGAGAGTGATCTGATTGGCTGGGCACCCCAGTGCATCCTTGGGAGAGAGGATGTGCTTGTCTTTGGAGCCAAATGTACAGGGTCTCCAAGAGAGCAGAACAGAGCCAGCACGAGTAGCTGTAAGACTTTGTGTATAGGTGCTGGTTCCAAAAATGCCTTGATGTGCCTTATGGCTCTGCCTTAGTCCAAATAAGGCAAATGTGCAATATAAAAGAAGTAGAGCCAGGCACTCGCAGATCAAACTGCAATTAAATTTATTAATGTATTAATTTAATTGCAGTTTGATCTGTGAGTGCCTGGCTCTACTTCTTTTATATAGCTGTAAGACTGTTAAGTACAGAGAAGCTGTTAAAGCTGTAGAAGCTGTGGAGTTAGATTGAGCCCAGCCTGTCCCCTGCCAAACTGCTTGAAACTCAGGAGAAAGGTGCCACTGTTGAGATTGATTCTGCTGCAGAGCTGCATATAATCTCATGTGACTGCCTTTGAGAGCACCACAGTGAGTGAGCCACCAAAGGGAGAATTCTGGCACACAAGTGTGGGGCCCCAAAGTGAAGACAGGTCTTGTATATTTACCTGATATGTGGGAGCTGCTGCCTGGGGAAGAAGAGCTCTGGGGAAGGGGCATTTAATTTGAATTGTGTAGTTAGTAAACCCTTCTCGAAGATTTGGGACTTTGATATTAAAAAGGATTGTGGAGCAACAGTTAAGTACCTAATAGTGATTTAGGTAGTATCCCATGTATTCCCAGTGTAGGAAGGCATGGCGTATAAGTTTGGCAAAGTTCTACTGCAGTTTATGTAAAGTTTATATTTGTTTCATATGCAAACTGTGTGTGTGTTTTATCATTCCAAGTGGAATCCCCCTGAGGTGTGTTCCTCAGGGTTCCCTAGGTGGAGGCACTGCACTGTAATTCCCAGTTCCCAGTACTTTTCATATGCAAATTGGACTCAGGGCCCCTGGATTGCCATAGGTAAGTTGCTATTTAAAGAGGCATTAACTACATCTAAAAAATAGTCAACTGTTTTAGCACGAGTACTGAACTGAATTAGAACCCTAACTTGCATATGCAAATTAGGGCCAGGAAGAATCAATACAACCTTGTGTGTGGTAAAATATTTTAACTTTTTTTTGTGTGATGAAAAGTCATATGATTTTAAACATTCAGTTCATCCATGAACGTAGATTTGGCTGAATCCTGCTGAATCAATGTCTGGATATGGTGCATCCCTATATTCTAATATGATCTAATTTCTTAAATAAGTCACATAGTAATTAACTGGATACCTGTATTTTTGTAACAGAATAGATAATTTTTTTTATATATATTATGGGTTTTAATATACACATTTACATTTTCAACTCTGCTTATTAAACCTCCATCACTTTATCTGATACAATGTTCACTGAATTACTGTACAATATACATTAATATTAGGGATGCACCGAATCCACTATTTTGGATTCAGCCAAACCCCCGAATCCTTCCCGAAAGATTCAGCCGAAATACCGAACCGAATCCGAACCCTAATTTACATATGCAAATTATGGGTGGGAAGGGGAAAACATTTTTTACCTTGTTTTGTGCAAAAAAAGTCATTTGCATATGCAAATTAGGATTTGGTTCGGCCAGGCAGAAGGATCCGAATCCTGCTGAAAGACCAAATCCTGGCCGAATCCCAAACCAAATCCTGGATTCGGTGCATCCCTAATTATTATAGGTGACAAATCCCTTATCTACTTTTTTATCATGATTATGGTTTGTGTGAAAGAGTGTAGGTGTGTGTGTGTGTGTATATGCTGGGTTTTAATTTGGAGGGGTTGAACTTGATGGACTTTGTCGTTTTTCAACCCAATTTAACTATGTAACTATGTAACTATTAGGTTTATATATTGCTTTATACCATAGTACAAGATATAATTAGAAATACATTTTATTTAGATATATATGGGTAGTGCAGAATTTGAAACATGTCGTACAAGGTAAATGGTAATTTTGAAGCCCCCTAAGATTTTTAAAAATATTTTCTATATGTATTTATCCTCCTGAATTTTAAAGAGATTAATAATTGATGATGCACTGAGTGTGCTTGCTCATAATTAGATTTTTAGTTTCAAGGGCTGGACCTCTTTCTTACTTAATATGGGAAAGCGGGGGAAGTATGTGAGAATATGTTTTGAGGTAAAGGTTTGTTTTATAGTTTGTTCATCTTAAGGAATTCTATCCATCGGAACCAGAAGTACCAATATTTTGCAAGTTTATTATGCATCATATCTGTTATTTCCTCCATTTTCTTAGTTTCTTCAAGGAAGTGGATCCATTTCTGGCTGGTAGGTGGAGATGGCCTCTCCATTTTTTTTTACAGATGATGACTTTGGCAGCCTGTATTATAAAAAGAAGTAACCATATTTTAATCACTTGTGTAATCAGGGCCAGCTTTAAGAAAGGCATACCCCTAGGCCTCCCCCTCACAGTCACTCCCCTCCCCTGATTGCATGTGCCCACCTCCCATCAACATATATCCCATCTCTCCCCCACCCTCTCTTACCACCCTACTCACTCAGCTTCTTCTTGTCCTTTTCCTATCTCTTCCACTGAGGAGATGCAGCCAATGGGTTGAATGCCTCCCCACTGGACCTTTGTGGCTTGCCAGTAAGTAATCTGAAGTCTGGTTTTACCTTTTCCTGAGTAACTGTTTCCATCATTGCTACTATGTCCTTCAAGTATTTTTTTAATGCACAGCAATGGTACCATTGGTGAATATATTCTTAAAAGTTATGTTCTTAAATACTATGTTTCTTTGCTCTTTACATACAGTATATCTACTTGGTACTTAGTATATACTAATTTTCACTATATCCTTTATAGTTTTTTTACTATCCAGGGACAGCTTGAATCGAATTCTTGGAACCTAGAAATTTTTTTAGGACAGGCTCTATGAGGTCGAAGGATTTTTAAAGGACAAATACTTCGAAATACTAAAAATTAAAATTTTTTCAATTTGAATCAAATTTTGGGCTATTTGATAGTCGAAGTAGCCCAGAATTACTTCTAAATTTGAATTTAAAAAATTCAAATTTTATTTGAATTTTCACTTTGACCTTTAGTAAATGTGCCTTTAATTGTTATGTTTGGAGCACATCTCTAATAATGTCACCTTGGATCTTGGTATTTTTCCTTAATTGCTAAATTAAGTAATTCATATTTAAATCACAGGGAGGCCCCTTTATCAAGGTCAGAATTTATCTCATTATTTCTATTAAAAAAGTCAGACCAACTCCTAATTGACTTGGACCTTATTCAAATCTTGCTAAAATCGGTTTGGGCAAAAAATCTGAAACATTGGATTTTCCCACCAAAAGTCAGATTTTCCTGCCGAAAGTCAGATTTTCTCGCCAAAATCCATGTACGGCATCGATTTCTCCTCCCTACCTTCTATAGGAGATGGCCAAGGATGATAAATCGAGTGCCGCACGGTGGATTGTCGCCCTGTCGCCGTTTCAGAAGAGGAGTGCATGCAGAGAATCGGTAAGTAATTTCTTAATAAAAGCTTCGCAAATTTAAAGTTTAAACTGTGCTGTTGTTTTTAGTTTGTTGAAAAGAAACTAATTAAAAAAAATGATAGTTACTGGTCCTTTAACTATGATGGTATTTTTAAAGCCATTATTAAAGAACAGCAACATCTGCAACAGCAGAGTGAACCTTTCTTTAAATATGATAGTAATGTGAGTCTTTAGGGCTTGCTTGGAGATAATAGATTCTTCCTTTGGCATTAAAGTATGATAGCAATGGGATGGTGAATGTTTCCTTAAAAGTCTTGTAAAAGTGGTGATTTCAACTTAATAATGAACCCCACCTTAGAGCGTAAGGGCCCTATGGAAAACACTAACGAGGCATCTCCAAACTGTCCAAACTACTATCTGATAAAGTAACTATGCCCTTCTCGATTAGTTTACTCCTTTTTTTCTTCGGTACATCCAGGGGCGTAACTATAGAGGAAGCAGACCCTGCAGCTGCCCAGGAGCTATAGGGGCCCTATGATGCCCTAATTCATATACAATAAATATTGGTAAAACAGGTCAACCACTGGACATTTTGGGGGCCTGAAAAATAATTTGCTGTGGGGCCCAGTAAGGTCTAGTTTTGCCACTGGGTACATCTATCTTATTCACAAATTAATTATATTTTTTATCACAATCTTTTTTTACCTCAGTTACAGTGGAAATCGATCTGCTGCTGTTAAAATCTGAGCACAGCTACACACCCTTGTTCCTGGTAGATCTTCTTGGCGATTAAATTAATTTTTATTACTGGTCCCAAGTGTATGTGATCAAATCGCCAATGCATTAGAAAGTTATTGGGTAAATAACCCTGATGAAGACTGTTCTAGAGGGACACTCTGGTCAGCTTACAAGTATTAAACATTTTTACACAGCATTATATTCAGTTCCTAAGCATGACCCATCTGTAATAAAAGAATCTCTACTAGAGGGGATTACCCAAATTGCTTCACAGCCATTTACCATAACAAATGTAAAACACAACCCCCACACTATGTAGAATTAATGAATGAAATGCTTCAAAGTCATTCTGTACCTTTCAGGACTGGGGTTTTTTTTTTAGAACAGATGAGAGCCAACCATCCTAATGGTCATGGGTTGCTTTCTTCCTGCTGGTCTCTTTCCCCACCAAACTCATTAACATCAGGTGTTTTCAATTATTCAGTTTAGGGGCATTTTAAGCCCATAAAAAGCAACTTGTTTGATCATTAAGCCCATCAGCTTGTGATTCTGAACTCTTGCTTGTTCCTGAGTCCTCTTAATTTTTTCCAACACCCTTGTTCCAGTGCCCTGTCTGATTCTTGGATGATTTCCTGGTATTAACTTCAGCTTATTGGACTCTGACTACTGGACTGGTATAGGACTCATTTATCTCTTTATGTTTAATCAGACTCTGTTGTATCCTTGTCTTTCATTAAATCTTCTTTTCCTATTTGCAACAAGACTAAACAGACTAAACTAAAGCAAATCACGGGAAGGAGACGGGGGCAATTCCTGCAAGTTTAGGGGGGGTTTGGTGGTGGTGGGTAGTTCTCCTTTAAAGGAGAAGCAAACCCTTGCTAATAAAAACCCCTACCCAACATAGACCCCCTCCCTGCTCCCCCCAGCCTAGGTGGTAGCTTTGGTAAATGCCCCTAACTCTTTACTTACCCCTCGGTGCAGATTCAGGGCATCGGAGTTCATGGGTGCCATCTTCTTCTTTTCAGTAATCTTGGGGAATAGAGCAGTATATCAGTGCATGCGACGTTGGAGCAATCTTCTGTTTCATGACAACTGTGCATGCGGCGAAAGCGCAGAAGATTGACCCGCAGATTGCCAGAAGATGTGCCCATGAACTCTGATGTCCTGAATCTGCACCGAAGGTTAAGTAAAGAGTTATGGGAGTGGGGGGCCTATGTAGGGTAAGGGGCTATGGGTTTTTATGAACAAGTATTTAGTTCTCCATTAATGGTGATCTCCCAAAAACACCTAACACTATATGACCTACTGATCTCTAGGGGTTTGAAATCATGGACCCATTTTTACTCCTCCCAACACAAGGAGGATCACAACAGGATGCCCTTTTTAAATCTTTGTAGAAACCCTTTTGCTGACTAAAGCAAATATTTGTATGGTATACTCAATACTGACAGAAGTACAGTCAAAAAATCTCACCTCTTATATGTTAGCATGGGAAAAAGATTTCCACTAGTCCTGGTCTCCTGAGGACTGGTCCAAAACATTGGTATCTATCCACAAGAGGCCACCTAACACCTTGATTAGGGATATGGAATGCAAAGTGTTTCCAGGATGGTATACCACTACTAAGAGCAAAAATATAATTTACCCCTATTCACTCTTAAATTGCTTTTGAAACATAACAGTATTTTGCTAATTTTTCGCAAATCGCAAAATTTCTGCGAAAATGCCCCAGATTTGCCATCACTATTTGCCAACCATGGCTGGATTTTAAAAAGTCACAGGTCTGTCTTCAACAATTCCCCACACTAATATACAAGGTTCTGACCCAACCTACCACACTCAACATCATAAAACTAATTTTTATTCTTGTTACTTTTTGTTTTTCATTACTCTGGTTTGGATTTATTAATGCAATTCACACCCTTTTAGATCCATAAAACATGGTCACATTGGTGACACTGTATTCTTTTACTCATCACTTTAAAACATGCAAGGCTTGCAAGCATCATTAATGTTTGGACCTGGCCTATTATTATTATAAAAAGAACTAATAGTGGTATGTAATTCCTATTCAGTAAAGGGTGTTTATGGCTATTTTGCTTCTTCTTTTGTTATTTTTTTATTGTAATTAATTTTAATTTTCATTAAAGAAGAGATAGGTTGTGTTTTTTAGTTGATATAAAGCTTGATAAATGCATTTGAAGCACTCCAGTGCAGTAGTTGTTGTTTATCTTTAATTGTTTCTATGTGAGTGGCAACCTCATATGTGCATTGTTTTCTATTCAGGAAGGCCTTTTGAGTATTATAGAACTTTCAGTTGTATGCATGATCCCTCTAATTCTACCATAGTGGATTCTAATTGCATTTAATTGTTTCCCATAGAATGCCTGGATCTGTCCATGGTACATTGTTTATTGTTATTGTTTGCTGTCTTTTTGTTTTTAGGAGTTTTCTATTTTTCTAATAATAATAATAATAATAATGTAATAAGAAATTGTTTAGCTTCTAGTTGTATTCTGGTTTGGTCAGATTTGGTTCTGTTACCATCAGTGCATGGTTAGATGAAGCAGTCTCTCCTATATATCCATTAGTAATCCAGAGAAGCTAGTTTGAGATTATAAAAAATATAGTCAATTCTGTTGTAGCATTTAAAGGGCTTAGTCTAGTGGGTGTAATCCCTTGTTTTAGGATTCATAATTTTTTATATATACATTAAGTAAAGTTTAAAGAGAGTTTTTTGCCTGGTTGGGACATTTGTATGAGACATTAAATTGTTTTCTGGATTCATTGCACATTTGATTTAAAGCTAAGCGAAGGTCACCACCTACTAGTACTAAGACAGTTCTGTGGTGAAATGGTCAGTTGTTCTGAATTGGTAGAATACCTATTAGCAATGGAGACGTTTGTGTTGCACAGTGTATAATCATTTAATCATAATAATTTGTGTTTTGTCTGGACGTTTTGGAAATTTTTGTTATGAAATTGTGGTTCTGATGAGTTTTATGCTGAGTGCTATTCAGGCCCCTGCTTTAGCACATTGTCTAACTACAATTAGAATATTAGAATTAGAGCATTAGAATATTATAAATAATTCTTATTCCTAGTTTCTTATTTTTCTAAATTATAAAATTGTTGATGATTAATTGAACATGTAGTATAACACAGGTATGGAATCCTGTACTCTGAAACATGGGAAGGCCTTCTCCCATCAACTCAATTTTAACCAATTTTAAAAATGTATTTCCATTTTCTCTGTAATTCTACTGGGATCTATTACCCAGAAACCAGTTAGCCAGAAAATTCAGAATTATGGGAAGGTCATCTCCCATAGACTCAATTTTAATCAGATAATTCTAATTTAAAAAAAAATATTTCCTTACTCTCTGTAATAATAAAACTTTTATTTGTACTACCTTGTACTTGATCTCAACTAAAATATAATTAATCCTTATTGGAGGCAAACAATCCTACTGGCGTTCTTTAATGTTTAAATCATTTTAAGAAGATGTGAGGTATAGTGAACAAGATTATGGAAAGACTCATTATCTGGAAAACCCCAGGTCTCAAGGATTCTGCATAACAGGTCCCATACATGTACAGTACATGGTATTAACTAAGATATAATTAATTTGTTTGAGGTAAACAATGCTATTGGGCTTAAATTATTTTTAACATGGTGATCTAAAATACAGAAAGATCTTTGGAAAACTCCAGGTACTGAACATTCATTACAAAACAGATGTGACATTTGGAAGCTTAAAAATAACACATTTTGCTGACCTTTTGCAATGATTCCATTGTTTGGGTTGGTAATACTGATCAATAAGGAGAAGCCACATTATGTTTAATGTAATAACTATATGATAGATCGGTGCACAGTTTTATTTTAGGGGTTATATAAAGAAGAAGCAGGGCAGCATTAAATGCAGGACAGAAAGGACATTTGCCTTAAAGAATTTAGAATAGGAGGGGCTCCTGGAGGCATATGTTTATGAATATATTATATTGTATACTGTTTTACATAAAGTATGTTTAGTTTATTATATTAGTGCATGTGTAAATGTGTTCTCCAGCAAATGTTGTACTTGGTCCTATAAATATTTAGTCACTACTAATTTTACCATATTTATCGAGCAATAACTCTACTTTATGGTCATGTTGTTTAATTAGTCTATTCTTGATGTAGAGCAGGAAGTGGCACTTATGCAGCAATGAAAATATCTAAAATAGCGTTAAAAAAGCAGATCTCTGAATAACTCAGTAGTGATGGGCGAATCTCCCGTGTTTCGCTTCGCCGAAAAATTCGCGAATTTCCAGAGAAATTAGCGAATTGCCGAAAAAATTAGCAAAACGAGTCGCGCGTCAAAAACGACGCGCGACTCGTTTTTTGGGCGATTTTTTTGGCAGCAAATTTTTGCTGGCGTTTCGCGAATTTATTCACCAGCGGCGAATCACGGGAATTCACCGCGAATTCGCCCCTGGCGAATAAATTCGCCCATCACTATAACTCAGTGCTTTTTAAGTTTGCTTGGGGCTTCTTGGTGACTTATTGGTATACAATATTAAAGATGTCCTGCAGATACTGTACATATAGACTAGGCAGCTGTTGTAGAACCATATTTCCTAAGATGGAATGTTGTGACTTGGATATTTATGTACATGTATGAAACCTAGAAAGCTCTGTATCACTGAAAAGCTGTCTCCCATAGACTCAATTTTATCCAAATAATATAAATATTTCAAATGTTTTTCTTTCTTCCTCTGTCATAATAAAACCCTTCTACATTATCCAAACTAAGATGTAAGTAATTCTTATTGGAAGTAGAACCATTTAAGTTTTAGATGATTTTCTAGTAGTTATTCTTTATTTGTTAGATTTGTTATCCAGAAAGCACCAGGTCCCAAGCATTCTAGATAACAGGTCTCATACCTGTAATGTATCCTCCTCAGATTGGGGCTCTAGCCTTTCTATACATCCAGGGACCATATCTTCTTTAACTCTATCTAGAGTTGCTAGTTCTTAATAAAACAATACACAATTTTCCTCTCTAAGTTGTGCTGTTAATTTTTCTTGGCTATCAGTACCTCAGATCTGGTATGTTATCAACTCTTCCGACCTTCAGTAAAGTCATCTACAATGTAAACATCAATGTGTGGACTTTGTCATCTCCCTCAAAAATGGCAAAACTCATTATGTTTACTTAATTGAACAAAGTCTGGCCTTTCATGTCACTTTTAATTCAGATATGAACATTGAAAGTACCAAATTATAATTAGCGGTTTAAATGCTTACCTTTTTCAAGCCATTAACTTGCCGGTAATTCAGTCTGCAGCAAATGTCTTTGAACTGATTAATAATCCTCACATACATACAAATCCAACTTGCCCAATCCAAACAGTACTTTCCCAGTTTTTAAAGTCTTCAAATATTCAGTAGTACATAGCTGCACAACTTCATCTGTCTGACAAAAAGGGCCATGTGTAAAAAGCTGTGTAAAATAAATTGTGTATTTAAAAAGCTGTATTGTAGAGTTTACATTTGATTTAAGCCATGCATTGTGATGGCAGAATCCATCCATTTTAAAGGCTTATCAGGATATTTATAAACAGTTATGCCAGTATTTTAACAAAGTATAGTCATAAAATATAGTTATTTGGTGTCAAAGGTGGTACAAAGCTGTAAAAAGAAGCAGCACTCATCAGTTTTAAATTGAATTTTAACACCTACAGATGCAGCCACTTGGATTTGTGAGTTGAATGCGTCATGACTCAGGGTTAATTGAAGAAACTGTGTTATCTAAATTTATCTTAACTCATTTAATGTATTTAACCTTTTCATTAGCATACCAAAGCACCATTGTTTTCAATGGTGAACTCTTTCATTGGATGGGATGCTGTGACACAATATTCTGTGTTAAGTGGGATAAATGGGATAGACGAGTTACGTTATTTTGTGTCAAAGTGGCTTCATCTGTAATACAGAATTTACACCTGCCACACAATTGTTAAACCTCATTGCATCACGTATGAGTGATGTTGTATGGTGTATCAGTAGCAATGTGTGATGTAAACAATGCTCAGAATGCCATATAGTCTAAAAAAACAGGTTCCTAAACATTTAAATGAACATCTATCTAGTTATTAAGTGTTTCTCTCTAGAGAAGAATAAGTTAAAGGCGTAATATACACCTTTATACACTTTTGTTCAACATGACTATAGTTTCAAACTTGTTTTGAATATGAAATCTGCAAATAATTTCTATTTAAACATAATTGCCTAGATATTTGAAACTATAATGCAAAATCGATTTGTTTTTTCTATAAACTACCTCTGTGTCTTCTCCCCCCATAAACAGTCTAATTTGTTTAAATGGAGATTATGAGCTCACTATTTACAAACCACTCACTGCCTTTGCTTCTTTAACATTTGTTAGGCTTTGATATGTGGAACAGCTCATTATATAGAAGCATTGATAATTTGTGTTATACTGCACTACAAGACCAACATCATTAAGATAATATTGCCTTTCCTTCCTTCTCTTGAAAGGAACAAATAATTTCATACATTCTTCTTAGTTCTACTGATGTTACCTGTTGTTTGCAATCACAGGAAATTCTTTCTTAGGAGCACCCAAAATGCATTTGGGTGCATATCCTTTCTAGCCTGGTTTTTGCAGTACCACCTACTGCTTCCAAATCCTACTAGTTATTGGCTGTTGCCAGTGGTAGCACAGGTTCTGAAAGATAAAGAGAAATTAATATTCTTGTGTTCAACAGTGAACCATAAGTAGGTAAGTCTTCCATGTTTATGTCATTTTTATTTAGTCACAGGTTGTTGTATTAAAATGCTGATGGATTTGTCTGTAAATCTAAACAGATGTTAATATAAGAGTTGCAGGAATCCATTTAAACTTACTACTATCATTACATAAGAGCATCATATTTGTGTAACTCTTGTTGCATATACAATATGTATCCTTAAGGACAACTGAATAAGTTGATATACCAGGTGCTTTACCTGCCAGCTCAACCATAACTGGGAAATATGTTTTAAATCAACTTCCTTTTATCACTGAGATTGTTAATGTACTCAAAGTTAGCTGCTCCTACTAAGTTTTCTAGTGTCTTTGCCTCCTCTGAGGAAACTACAATGATTGAAGCTTCTTCTTGCTCTTTTGATTCTGTTTGATGCCCATGAATATCACTCATTTTGTGGGATGTTCTCAAGCACTCTCCCAAAACTGGTTGTTGGCAACCTCAATAGTTGGATGTTGGAATGTGTCTTCCACTGATCATTCTGTACCTGTAGGAGCTAGAACACTCTAAGTTTCTCATTTACAGATTTAATTCAAAATATAGTTTTCAGAGACTAATGCATTATAGCATGAGAATTCATGAGATGTGCAATGCAATAATGACATATACTATATACTAGATCATTTTTACCTGTGAGCCACATTCAAATGCAAAAAGAGTTGAGGAGCAAAACACGTATGGAAATAATTCCATGCAATGCCAAATGCAGGCTGTGGTTGGCTATTTGGTAGCCCTTGTGTGCACTGGCAGCCTACACAACAAGGCTCTGCTTGGCTGTAAATCTGTTTTTTTATGCATCCAAAAAAGTCAAGAATTTAAAAATATGTACCTGCTTTGAGGCCACTGGGAGCAACATCCAAGGGATTGGTGAGCTCACATGCCTCTGGTTGGGGAACACTGAACTAGATTAACTGGCAGAACTAGCATACAATTGGTTTTGTTTGAAAACTTTCTTTAAGATTACATAAAATTTACAAACAATTTCATATGAACCTAAAGATGCATAATGCATGATGAAATGGTTTTATTATGGTATAAATTAATAAATATAAGAAAATGCTGTTGCATTCTAGGGACTTGTAGAAAAATAAAAAAACTTTATTTTTAATTTTTATTTTCTACAAGTCCCAAGAGTGCAACAGCATTTTTCTTATCTTTCTATATGTTCTTATCTGTTGGCACCAGGGCATTTTCTCCTAAAGTGTGTGCAGCAGTCTCACGGACTGTATAGGATAAATAAATATACACATTATTGGGAAGCTTTATTTATTATTGAGTCTGAGTTTTTACTATTGTTTAGCAGGTTTTAGGTGTCAAGATTTTTTTAAAAATGCAATAGTGAGGAAAAATAATCACTGAAAAGAACAAAAAGAACAAAAAGATTAACAAATCTTACTCTTGGTATCATAGGTCATAGGCTTCTAGTATAAGTATAAAGAACATTTTTACGCATATTTGTATTATCTGTGTAAATACCACAGACCTGAGAAAACCTTTACAGACAGCACAGGTTCTTCTTTTTTATTTGGATGCATTTTAAAATGCTGCCAACAGTATGAAAATGTAACTTCCTGAATATATAATAATTTGGAATATGGACGTTTTATGTTAAACAGTTCCATGTTATTTGAGTTTTAAATGCAATAATATTTGCTATGGCAATGGCTTGGACTTGCAGTGTAATTCTATTTGTTTAATAATTTTGCTGGCTGCTTTAATTAACCTCAGGTGGTTTCTGAGTTGCTGGTAACCAACATTTTTAAAGCATATTTTGCTTGCATTTCTATATGTCAGATTTCTATTTGAAGCTGAAATTCTGTTAGTTATTCTCATTCCACATATTAGGAGAAGTTGACATGATGAGCCTTTATATTGCTCTCATTTAACTTTTCATTTATCAGATGGTGTCTAATTACATTGGCTAGTTGTATAATTGATTTCAGTCATTTCCCTCTTCTTATTCAGGGGTATTTAACCTTCTTAATCTAGTGATTGCAACAAATAAGACTACGTAATCTAGGGGTTGTTGTTTGGAGGGTGTCACCACAATCTAATTTAATACAGGTATACATGTATATATTGAAATATGACATATTATTCATTCTAAACAGAATAATCTGATCCACAGATTGTTAATCTAGGTTCCATGCAAAAGAGGTTATTAAAAGTGTAATAGCTGACAGTTGCTAACAAATTGAGATCTGTGCACAGGTATTTGCATATATTTGAATAATGTAAACATATAACAGATTCTGACAACCTTTCTGTCTAAAAATAAAGTTTATATATTCCTGCTGAATGGGCTGGAGCTCATTACTAGGCTTTTTAACCTAGAATGGGAGTTGCTTCATTTGTAATAACAAAAACTCATTGGGGAGAGGAGCACATTGTTAGTATTGGTTTTACATGAGCTTCATGATTAGGAACTATATTTAAAGGGATCAAAATGCATCAGTTAATAGTGCTGTTCCAGCAGAATTCTGCATTGAAATATATTTCTTAAAAGAGCAAACAGATTTTTTTATATTTTATTTTGAAATCTGACATGGGGCTAGACATATTGTCAATTTCCCAGCTGCCCCAAGTCACGTGACTTGTGCGCTGATAAACTTCAGTCTCTCTTTACTGCTGTACTGCAAGTTAGAGTGATATCACCCCCTCCCTGTCCCCCACCCAGCAGCCTAACAACAGAACAATGAGAAGGAAACCAGATAACAGCTCCCTAACACAAGATAACAGCTGCCTGGTAGATCTAAGAACAGCACTCAATAGTAAAAACCCATGTCCCACTGCGTACTATTCAGTTACATTGAGAAGGAAAACCAACACCCTGCCAGAAAGCAGTTCCTAAAGTGCTGGCACAAGTCACATGACCAGGGCCAGCTGGAAAATTGACAAAATGTCTAGCCCAATGTCAGATTTCAAAATAAAATATAAAAAAATCTGTTTGCTCTTTTTAAGAAATATATTTCAATGCAGAATTCAAAACTGAATATAAAAAAAATCTGTTTGCTCTTTTGAGAAATGGATTACAGTGCAGAAATCTACTGGAGCAGCACTATTAACTGATGCGTTTTGAAAAAACATGTTTTCCCATGACAGGACTTAAACTACACCAAAACTCCTCCAAAGTATCCACTTCAGTCTGGTCAGACAAAATTCTAAATTCAGAACCTGCTGGACAGTCTGACAACATGGTTTATGTTGACTAAAATGTGGGTAAAGATGTTAATGTCAATATACAAAGGTAGCTAGAGCTGCATTATGATAAACATGTAATGCTGCTGTCAGTGTGTCTAAAAACAAGGTCAAGAAAAGACTCCATATTTTCTGAAAAATTCTATAGACATCTCTGAATACAATCTATTACAGCATTTCATAACCCATTAATATTTTTATTAGAGGCACTGCCTTTGAAACAACTATGAAGATGCAATGTGCATAAGGCTGAAATGGATGCTAATTGCTATGTTGTTTCCCCTTAATTTAGAGCTTTACCCAATTTTTTTTACTGAATTTGACACTGCTTAAAGCTCTGGTAAGGGCATTTGCAAGATACTAGATCCAAGTAAGGTGCATGCACAGACCTTGGAAACATTACCTTCTTAAGTCAAGTGTTCATTTTAGAGCTCCCTTACCATTGACCCAGTAGTTTGAACTTACTGCTTGCTTCAATGAACTGAGCACAATTAAAGGAAAACTATACCCCCGAACAATGTAGGTCTCCAGATATTGCATAAAACAACTCGTATGTAAAACCCTGCTTCATGTAAATAAACCATTTTCATAATAATATACTTTTTTAGTAGCATGTGCCATTGGGTAATCAGAAATAGAAAATTGCCATATTAAAAAATAAGGACAGCCTCCTGGGATCCTAGGATCCAACAGTGCACACAAACATACCAAACAAACTATAAAGTTAGGTCACATGAGCCAATTAAAAGACAGAGTTGTGTCTTTTGCTTCAACACTTCTTCCTGTTACAGTTAGAGTTGAAATATTTCTGGTCAGGTAATCTCTGAGGCAGCACACAGACCATCACGAAATGGTGGTTCAAGGCAAGAGATTTAAAAGGGAATATTTACTTAAATATATATTCCAGTTTGATAAGATTCTTTAATATTTTACTTGATTTGATATAAACTATCTGTTGCTCAAAAATTCATTTTCGGGGTATAGTTTTCCTTTAAAAAGCAAGCAGGATAGGATACAAGCACAGAGCCTTGATACTACAGTGTGTGCAAAGCTGTAGAGCACACATATAAAAGCACCATCCAATATGGAGACTACAATCTAAGGGGACCATTTATTGAAGTAAAGAAAACAGTTGAAACTGGAACTTAAAACTTGTAATTAGGCCTATCAGAAAAAGTCGCTGTGTGTGCTCTGAAGCATTTGCAAAACCTTTGGTAGAGATTCAGGTCATTGAGTTAAACACACAGTACCTCATGTTATCTAATCACCCTTTTTTTGTTTCATATTCAATATAAGGCATTGCTCAGAGTTTTGCCAATGTTAGTAGCTTGCATCTATTAACCTTTAGTTGACTTTATACTTTAGCAGTATGGGGCATATTTATTATGCTGTGTAAAATGAAATTCGGCAAAAGTATAAAAAGATATATGGCAAGTTTATCAAGGTGTGTTTAATTTTCCACCATGGAAACATCAGATTTGCTGATATTATTTTATACTGCTTCTGGCAGAAGTCACTCTACGAAAAAACACATAAAAAATATATTTTTGTCTGCCAAAGTCTAGTGATGTGTGGTGTTTGATCCTGCTGTTTTTTACGCAACATAATATTAAGCATAGTATTAACACCTCCAGCAGTGGGAACTCTTGGTTCATCACCACCTTCTCCTGCATCATTAAATGTACTTTCATTAGAACCCCAATTTTAAGGATTGTACATTTTCTTTTACTGACACAACTTTGTTGTGGTCCCCTTCAGGTTAGCTGCATTTTTGCAGATTTAACCTTTCCCAGAATTTACTCTTTGGCACAGTTCCCTGGGAAACACAATATTTGTGTTCCACTATATGTGCAATTCATCTGAACAGGTTTAATTGAAATAGCAGTTGGCTCAAATACTAGCAAGTGCAGGGAGCATGCACAGGCAAAAGTATTTAAAGAATAGAATCATTGGCCATTGTTGTCTGGCTGCAACTAGTGTGGAAGGAAATGAGCCCTGTAAGTAGAGCTATAAGTTTTCTTTCACCACTTATAAAGACACAGTTAGAAAACAGGTGAGAAGCACTGACATTTTGAATTGGAAAGATGCAGGACAGGATTATATTCTCTAACTCTATAAAGTAAAGACTCAAGCTGAACACTTTAATAAATTGTGCTGTCACCTTCCGTTAAGGATTATGTCAGTCTTCTTAAAAATATAAAAGTTAGTACAGGACTCTTGATTTCATGGATTTTATTTGGGCAATTAGGCAATTATCTGCACTGTAAAAAGATGTGTGCTTTATGAAACATATACAGTATATATAAATATACGTATATATATTTACATTATATATACTGTGTATATATATATATATATATATGTACACTATATATATATATATACAGATAGAGTCACTTGGATTTGTAAGTTAAATGCGTCATGACTCAGGGCTAATTGAAGAAACTGTGTTATCTAAAGTTATCTTAACTCATTTAATGCATTTAACCTTTTCATTAGCATACCAAAGCACCATTGTTTTCAATGGTGAACTCTTTAATTGGATGGGATGCTGTGACACAATATTCTGTGCTAAGTGGGATAAATGAGATAAATGAGTTAAGTCACGACACATTAAACTTACAATCCAAAGTGACTGCATCTGTATATATATATATATGTATATCCAACCGACGTTTACGTTTCATACCCATGGTGCTGTTTTCTTTATTTTTTGATGTACAGATGCAGTCAATTGGATTTGCGTGTTAAATGCGTCGTGACTTAACTCATCTATCTCATTTATCCCAATTAGCACAGAATATTGTGTCACAGCATCCCATCCAATTAAAGAGTTCACCATTGAAAACAATGGTGCTTTGGTATGCTAATGAAAAGGTTAAATGCATTAACCCTTTCCCTGCCAAGCACGTAGCTCATACAGTACGTGCTTGGCTAAAAAGGTTTTGAACGCCAAGCACGTATGAGCTACGTTTTTTAGTAA
>CM044440.1:74289020-74299813 GCA_024363595.1 Xenopus borealis
TTTTTGCATAAAACCCCCAACATTTTTGGATTTTAGTCTTGGGGTGTAATAAATGTCAAAAATGTTTAGGTTTTTTTTCTCTAAAAATTCCATTTTTGAGGTTCAGTATATAACACTCTATAGGTTAATTTAAAGGTCAATAACCCCTTTAAAAAAGAAGGGCTCATTTATGTACTCACTCATTTAAGCACTTACGCATTCTTAATACTGCCAAGATTTGCTTACACTCACATACTAGCGTTGTATTTGCTGGTTTGGTGCTTTTGGTACAAGAAGCAATATGGGAGGCCTGTTCCTTACATTACTTGCTTTAGCAAGGCAATAAGTTCAAGGCTGCCTTTATGTGTAAGGGTGTATAATTTCATATCCACGCAAACCCACTCAGATCTTTATGATTCCCATATTTGGTGCAAACTTCACTTCTAGATAATGTTGAAACAGGGGGTCAATTTTTGTATTTCATGACAAAGACTTCTCAATAAATAAAATGTAATTTAATATTACTTGTGAATTTAATGTCTTTTTATAAGCTGTGTATTCTTTGCTTTCCCTTCCCTGCAGGTTTATTAATAGGTACTGAAGCTTATGAATAAACCAATGGAAAATATACTGTGTACATTGACGCACAAAAAGGTATTCATAACATCTGACAAAGAGGCTTTAAATTGTTTTGCATTCATAATTCAATATAATCACAGATTTGTAGAATGACTTTGTAGAAAGCCTATGGGCTTTGTTAAACCTTACAACCATGCATTCTGATTCCCAGTAATACTGAGCTGTTCCATATGCATATGCTACCTTAATAAGCAGAAATGCTTGCTATCACTGCAGTTGTGAAGGTTAAAAGAGGCCTCTGATAACAGTATGACCAAAACTATAGAATTCTTTCCAGAGTACAAAATATTGATTACAGATGCCTGAACCCGTGCTGCAAACAATTCAGTGAGTGTTACCCAAATGTACACTCTTGCAGATTTCAAAAAGAAATGTCCATTCAATGTGTACTCTGTGAATGACCTCTTGTCGAAATAGCTGGGTGATCTGTTACAATGTGAAATACTTGTTCTTTTGCTTTAATTCCATATGTGACACTTTTTTGTAGGCTGCTTTAGAACTCTAAGGGGCTAAGGAATTCGAAATTCGCCCATCTAATTTTTTTGGGGAGGCCATTTTTGAATTCGAATAATTCCCATCAAACTATTCGAGTGATTTAAAAAAAAAAAAATTTTTAATTTTCCAAAACTTAGAAAAATGCTCTGTTAAGGCTATGGGAGGTCCCCCATAGGCTAAAATGGCAATTCAGCAGGTTTAAGGTGGCGATTTCAAATTTTTTTAATGAAAGTACTTCGAAATTTGAATTTTCAAATTTTTTCAATTAAAATCGAATTTTTGACTATTCGATAGTTAAAGTAGCCCAAAATTACTTCGAAATTCGAATTTTTTAAATTATTAATTTTATTTAAAAAATTCACTTCGACCCCTAGTAAATGTGCCCCTAACTCTAGCAACTGCTATTTAGTTTTGTGAAACATATTTAGCATACAGTTTATTTGTTTCTGTGTGACTTAACATAGAATTCACATTGCAGCTCTGTGCTTACAAGAGACATGTAATTGCATAACTTCTCTTGCTTAAAATTTCATCTCTTATCAGTTGAGCATTTCTGGAAACGTCTAAAAAAAACTGACTAGCTCTTCATTATAAATTCTTTTTTTTTGTAAATTCCCTATAATCCCATGGGGGTTAACATTTTAATGGTTTACATTGAACCAGAAAAGCAATCTCATTGCAGATATTGTCCCTGATTTCTTCTTAACTTTTTGATTTGCTTTAAGCCATTGTCTTCTTACACAAAACATTCAATCTCCATCAATAAACTAATTCATATAATCTGTCTTGTACTTTTCAGTATCATTGCATACAGTCACAAATCTTAGGTTTTGCATTTTTCATCCTAACATATCATTTTCATATAAATGTTATACATATGTTGGTGCTCTAATCCATGAAAAAGCCTGTTACATTAACATATATATTTATATATGTTCACAATATATGTTGTAACTGGATTTTAACACAGTTCAAATATGCCTGTTGGGTATTTAGGATTATAACAAACATATACAGTATGTACATTTAGGAGTAATATAAAGGCGAAGAACCCAGGAATGACTGTTAATGTAGACTTTTAAAGGAAGATGTACTGGCCTACTGTAGTTCTTACTATAAATAGTTAATAGTAAAATAATATAACTTTAACACAGTGGATAATTAAGGTAAGGTTGTGTAAGGCTCAATCAAAGGGCTCAGTCCCTGGAAACTCTGGGTAGAAACCCCACTCTCAGCCATGAGGCTGGAGAAATTCCCTTAGACTGTAGAATTAATTCTACGAGTCCCTACATGAGCTTTACCCCAATACTGCTCCAAATTATACTGCTATGGGAAAAAATGTTTTTTTCAAAACGCATCAGTCAGTGCTGCTCCAGCAGACTTCTGCCCAGAAATCAGTTTCTTAAAAGAGCAATCATATTTG
Organism: Xenopus borealis; assembly: GCA_024363595.1. Lineage (NCBI taxonomy): Eukaryota > Metazoa > Chordata > Amphibia > Anura > Pipidae > Xenopus > Xenopus borealis. The sequence continues at coordinate 74,291,557 of CM044440.1, forward strand.
CTTATATTTAATTTTTAAATCTGACATGGGGCTAGACATACAGTATTGCCAGTTTCCCAGCTGCCCCAAGTCACGTGACTTCAGTCACTCTTTACAGCTATGCTGCAAGTTAGTGTGAAATCCCCCTACCCCCCCAAGCAGCCTAACAACAGACCAATGGGAAGGTAACAATATAGCAGCTCCCTAACACAAGATAACAGCTGCCTGGTAAATCTGAATTATTTGTAGTGTAAACAGTGTAATTTAGAAATAAAAAATACCTCATAAAAATCATGACAGAATCCCTTTAATTCTCACATTGTGAGCCCTTGCAAAAGTGTAGAGGCAGAATGTTGTGCAATTGTAACTGCATGCAAGACACAATAATTGGGCACCAGTGGTTCTTGCACCTTAACCAAATAACTTATTTATTCACGTACAGTATTATACCCGAGGAGAGTGCAAAAATGAATAATCCATCTCAATATGTAGAAATTAACAGCAGATGTCCCTTTTACATTTGGAAGATATCATTATCTGCACTGGGAGTTTTCAGGCATCAAGTAAAAATGTACGTTTAAAATTATTTTATTGATAAATAAGGTAAAATTGTGGATGGGGGTTTGGTTGAAGTTGTTTTGATAAAATAATAGGGAAGATTCGGATTTTGGTAAACAACTATTTTTGGGCAATTAGTACCTGGGATCATAATCCCACTCAACTCTCTTAGGAGGAGCCTCAGCTGGCTAGATATGATGCCTAGTTAGGGTTAATGCATCCTTACATAGCAACTGGCTGGATTCCTATTCTGTGCCGTCTTACCTTTACTACTGCATACAACTCTCATTTGATTTGTCTTGTATATCTGCAGTACACATGGCAAACTTTGAAACAGCTTCTAGAGGAATTATGATAATACATTTAAAGTTTCATCTAGTAAGAGTTCTGTATGGATTCTTATTATCATTCATGAGCCAATAATTATTCTGCATGAGTCATTAGCAAGTGGTATGAACATGCTACTATTCTTGAATTATTTAACTCCTTTTGACACATAAGCTTCACCTTGAAAGGCGATGTAATGAATACTAACCATTCAGTAGATAACTTATTTCTGAAAACTTAAAAACCATCGCTATCATGGTATCATCAGCTGTTTTTCTGTTGTTCTTACCTTAGTCTGGACCACATGCCAAAAACAGCTACTCCCAGAAAATTTTTTTTTATAACTGGGAGGCCCTTGAGTCAACATACACTGGATTTTGCAGCACAATATTAAGAGGGTTAAAAACTCAAACTTTTCTCATAATTTTATTAAAACAATTTCACTATTGACCTTATTTATAAATAAGGTAACTCAAAAAAATTGCCCTGGAAAAGACTCAATAAAATCAAATTGTACACATTTTTCAGATTTGGTGCCTGAAATTTTTGGGATTTTCATCCTAAAACCACAAATTATTTGGATTATCAAATGAAACCCAGTGCATATCAGGATATCTTTCAGTTGTAAAAGGGACATCGGCCATTGACTTCTACATGACCTTGGCAGGTTTGAGATGGAGTATTTTTGGATTCAGACATTTAGCAACATCGGGGGAAATATAATTTGAGTTTTTTCCCCTTTAAAACCCCAAACAGAAAATTTTACGTTTTAGTATACAACCCCCTAAATGTGATGTTTCGCAAAGAAACATTTTGAACAAATCTAATCTAATTATTCTAATTAAAGGGGGGCTGAATTGAGGTGGTAAGCCTACAACTATAAAGTAGTATCCTATAAAAAATGTAGTTTTAGAATTTAAATATAGCTCTGCTTCTGAACAATATGAACAGGTTATTTAACACTAGAAACTACTACCCTAGTCTCGATTAAGCATTATATTGATAGTTAGGGCAGTATTTTATGCATGGAAAAGCCTTGGGAAAATACAATCTAAAAAATGTTTCCCCTCTGGTAATTAGTGTCAGGATTCAGTGCCTGGGGTTGACCTTTTTTCTTCTAACAACATTTCACTTCTCTTTGCAAAATATGCTTCCAAGTTCTTTTCCCATACTCCTCCTTTCTTCTTTTCCACTATTTTCTGTTATTTTTATCAATATACTTGTTATGAGAATCCCTGGTGATCTAGCGGTGGTGCAGAGGAGACGCCTGCTGTGTCCTTCTCGTTTGTGCAATGTTTCTAAATGACGAATGTGCATCGGAACTTCTGGGTTTGATGCAGATGGTGGATGACGTCATCATGCATAGGTGCGGAATTCAAATATTAAAAGCCTGTGTCTGTCTCGTTGCCCAACATAGGTCTATTCTCATATTTCCTGGGTGTGATTTTCTAAGTGATCTGACCAGTTCCTGACCCTGCCCAACCCTGACCAAGCCTTGTCTACTGCAGGTCCCGACTCCTGCATGTACCTCAACCATTCTATCAGATCTTGTTTTATATCTAGTGTACTGACTTTGCCTATGACTTTGAATATGCTCCTGCCTCTAGATTTTGTACTGTGAATCCTGATTTGGTTTTGACTCAGCCTGTCCTTAACCAAGATCATATTCTTCGATCGTTTTGCACATATGGTTCCTTTGCTCGCTCAGAACTCTCCTTGGTCCTCCCACCTCAAGACCTGGTGGCATCCATGTACCAGAGGGCTCCTCCCAAAGTTAAAAGTGGTTTATAAAGGCAGAACAGTGAACAGTGACCAGGGGCCTTGGGGGTAGTTCTGGGTTTTGGGATACCTAATGTCACACCTGTTTCGTCTTCTTGATATACCTCTGTTCCTCAATATATCCTTTTACTATATCATGTTTTTCTGAATTTTTCCATGTATCTCTTATCCAATTTCTTACCATCTTCCATCCACTCACCATCCTAATGTCTTCTCCCTTCTACTCATGGCAGAAGAGGCCAGACATGTTTTTGTAATAGGAGAAGGGTGGTATTGACTATTTGACTTGGCTTTCATTCCTCCAGCCAGGACCACCATCACTCTGGGACCTAGATAAGTTAGTTAATGGGTACTAGTTCACCACCAGTAATTTCACACATATTCCAACATGTCATTGAAAGCATAATTAATTTAGCATTTCTTAATTTTATGTATTTCTTTGTCCATGTCCAAATGAATCCTCGTTTCATGTAGTTGTTGAAGACGTACACACATTTATCTGTTTACTGGAGAATGTAAATTATGACTGATAAAAAAATAAGATGTAAGATGCAAGTACAATATGAAGAGTCATGACACAGGATTGGATCACAGGATCATTGAGAGTCCATTGTGCCTCAATTTGAATAATATACACTGGTATGGTGTGGTATAGGACTCGCTATGGGCTTTACCCTTTGATTTAAATTAAAATGTTACACATAAATGAATTGTAGTTATTTAATTAATTTTAGATGAATGAATTCTGGTTCACTGGTGTAGGACACTATATGGGCTTTTCCCTCTTATTTAAATTAAAATGGCATATATGAATGAATTGTATTGGAGAAATTAACTTTAACTTAATGGATTCTGACGTTATTTATAAAAGGGACATTATGGGGTTTAATATTAATGTTTATATATTTATATACAGCACGAGCACTTTATTAGTAATATTCTCATATGGATATATGTAATTAGGGTTTATATGGGGTGGTAGCACTTTTTGAGCATTTCATAAATTATTGTGTCCTATAACATACTGTTTAATAACATGGATTCTGATCCCGTTTGTTCCCCAATGTAAAATTATACACGATAGATGTGGCATGTAAAGTAGTTACCGTAACTCTGAAATTTGCACAGAATATTGTTAAAATGTTTTTATTATGTTTTGTCCTGAAGGATTGGTTGCTAGGCAATGACGATACAAATGACGTACTGTTTATGCGCTGACTGTAATGCTGAGTGTCATGCCGGTTTGTGAGTAGACTGCGGCGCAGAGAGTAAGCGTCAGGGTAATGCGTGCGCATCGCATAGCTGGTGTGCCGGAACGTATTTCCGGATCACCTGCGGATGCGGAAGTGACGTCACTGATTTTGCAATTGCAACGAGCGTGCGAAAACGGGCCTTTGCGACTTCCTTTTTCTGGGTATTTAAAGTGTATCGGACACAGTTCAACATCAGAATCCCCTTGACAAAGGCTTGTGTGCCGAAATGTTGGGGTATTCTCACTTGGGGCTTGTGTATCCGCTGCTTGTGGTTTGATCTTTTTTTGCCTTATGTGTCCCAAAGGGGTATGTATACAAATTTTCCATGCTGTGAACTGCTCCATATTGACAATTTTGTGATGTATTTATGATTGTTAATGAATCTAGAAAAACTTTTTTTGCATTTACCCCTTGCCTTCTTGGAGAGTTTTTTTGCGTGTGCACATTTATACTGTATTTATGTTTTAGTGGGGTTCCATTGTAGGTATACCCCCGTTTTGTGGCACCTCATTATATGCCGTACGGCTGTTGTTTGGGACTGTATTCTTACATTTTGTCTAGTTTGTGGAGTGCCCTCCATTAATATATATTGATAAAAAAATAAGCCTTGCTGCTCCAAAAGCCAATATCACTCCTACAATACTTTTGTATTTGTTTGTTTTTTTAATTTGTTATTTCCACTACAAAGGTACAGCTAGAAAGTTAAAATAACCCTCTTTTTAAAATGGTATAGCAAAAATTAGATCTATACTGTACATCAGGTACAGAAAACAACAAAATCGGCCCTGGCATTTCAGGTTCATAGAGGCCCAATCAGCCCACACAGAGGCCCAAACAGCCCCCACCAGCCCACTAAATACTTGTTTTCTATGGCACCTTATAGCAGCCCCTCTGGCATTTGCCAGAACCCACAGATTGCCAGTCCGGGCCTGCTGTACATGTATGTTTTTGGCCAGCTATGGCTCCAGAACCACTTTAACCATCTTGAAAATCATTGTTTTGACCAACAAGCAATACATAACTGCTTCTTTACTAGCATACATTCTTGTAGTGAGGGTTATACTTTTATTTCTGTTTTTTCCATAGGGGTATGTGCTTATGATTTAGAAGGATATCAGTCTCAGTTGCATTTATCTATAATGCTTCAAATATAATCCAGATTTAATCAAAGAATTTGTCATACAGGTTAGTTTCACAATAGGCAGAAAATACATGTGATAGAGATTAAATTGTCAATACATACTGGATCATTGAACTTCTGAAAATTTACATTTCTACTTCATTTACTATTCTAAAACCTTTTCTGCAGTCCTAGAAGGAACAGTGAGACCCAAAATATATACAACTTATACATGTCTTGAGAAATTCAAATTTCTTGGAGAAATACTAACAACTTCATTTTTGAATTTCAAATATGCAAATGAGGCAAATTTGACCATCAAATTTTGTATATTCGACCGATTCGAATGATTTGAATATTCAAATTTAATTGTATTCGAATATTTGATGGTCAAATTACTTCCCCTTTAAAAAATCATTCGATCAACCAGTTCGCCAGATTGAACCTACCGAATTGCTTTAAAACCCAATGGGAAGCTAACATAGGTGTTTTAAAGTTTTTTTTGATCGAATAGGAAAAATTTGATCGAAGGGTCAAAATTTTTCCTATTCGATAGTTTGAATATTCTGATAGTGGTAAAATCCTTCGAATTCGATATTCAAATTCAAAGGATTTTACTTCCCTCACTATTCACATGGTCGAATTTCGAATTATTTTCAATTCAAAACTCGACCAATGATAAATCTGCCCCATAGGGGCACATTTACTGAATGAAGTGAAAATTCAAATTAAATTAGAATTTTTAAAATACGAATTTCAAAGTAATTTTAGGCTACTTCTTCTACCTTCTTTTAGTAAATAACCATCTGAATAACCATCTCCTAAAATCATCCAATGGGGTCATCATTATCCTGTGTATAAAATGCAAAACTACAGGGCAATAAGTGGGTAAAACTGAACTCTACACCAAGCAGATTACTGGAATTCCTCAGATTCAGTATCAAATGTAGAAAAATGGATCTCCCACTAACAACACATTTCTGCAGCACTGATCACAATATTGATGACCTTTGAGTCGATATCTTAATGGGCAACTTTTAAACAGAAAAGGAGAGAAGAATGGTAAAATAAATGCATTCAATAATACAATTCAATTTTATGTCCCAATATGAATATTGCTAACATCGCCCTGATACTGCTAGATGGTTGCAAGATCTGCACCCAGTAGGCAAACTTTAAAAGACATTTTTACACATGCCTCAGGGCTTCCATTACCTCACAACTAGGTGTTTATTATATAAACCTCTACAGGGGATTTTGGTTCAGAGGCTAATCACTATTTGAATATGAATGGATTATACGCATAACTTATTATTTATTGGTTTGATTGTGAAAAACTTGAAAAAAAATTTTTTCTTTACTATAAAATCAGAATTTTTTTTCTTTACTATGAAATCAGAATTTTTGATGGGAAAAAAACTCAAAATTTTCAAGCTTTATTATACCCAGAGGATGCAAAAAGTCAGATTCCAAAAAGATGCCATCTTCAACCTGTCAAGGTCCTGTAGAAGTCTTATTTGCAATTTGGCGATATTATGGTATGTGATGGGCTTTGTATGATAATCTGAACATTTCAGACTTTTCTGATGATTTCACAAAAAATCCATAATTCGGATTTTTCTGCGACAATCCAAAAAAATCAAGCTTTTTCCTGATCAGATTTTTGTTTGGTTTTGTAGAATGATAAATAAGGGTAAATTGTGGATTCTAGTTTGGTCGGATTTTTAAATTAAACATGAGAAAAATTCAGATTTTGATAACTCCGTACTATATTTGTAAGATTGATAAATTTTTATTCTATGCTAGTTTGTATAAATGTCATTTGCTATATATACCATGCCTGAACCAGGGACCTAAGAAGGTCAGATTTTATAGTCTACTTAATTAGGCAATAACATGAACCACATTACCACTAATATTTTTTGGTTTCATGTAGTTCAAGTTATTAGGTCTTGTCAATGTCAATGGCAGCAAGGGTAGGGTGTAGGGTTGAGTGCAAGAAAATAAATATAAATCAAGAAGACTGTGATGATGGAATATATTTTAAGTAGGCAGTGAGAAAAATGACAGTTGTTTATACATATAGACAGTACTATTGAAGCAATAAACAATGAAGGGTTAGCTGCTGAAAGACAATGCCTTGTATGTCGAATTCCATGCAGTCACAAAAGCACTGAAACAATGCAATGAAGGATGTATAGGAGAAGACATTATTAATTTCCATTTTAAGAATGTTTTTGCAAAGACTTTTAATCCACCAATACATAATATCTTGTTAAAGTGCCTTCAAAGATTTACACACACCTGGCATTTCTGAACCATATTATGCACTGTTGTGAAGTAAAGAATTCAGTTTCTCTCTGGGTTGAGTTAATTTATTCTGGTTCTACCAATATTATTGAATCAACAGCTCTATAAACAGTACATAGTTGACTAAATGTACGGTGTATATGTATATGTATAGGGTGATGTATGTCTCTGTCCACAATCCATGATGCACAGATATTTCTTTCATTTCTTGCTTTGCATGTTGCAAAGCAGAAATATTTTTCAAGAAGGGCTTTATAATAGAATACATGTTATAGACAGAGTTGATTTTTCTGTATGTGACAAACAGATGGACTATTATATTCAACATAACTTGTATAACAACATTGACAAAAATGTACTTCTATAACTACAAAATAACAAATTGTTTAGCATGATTTCATGATTGTGCTGGACACTTTTTGCCTCTTGTTTTAATGACAAAAAATGTTTCTATTTATTTATATAATCAGGTCAAACAGGTAGATTGAAGCTATGTTTGGTTCTTGGAAGGTACATGATTAGATTTCCAGTGCACAAATAATCCCCCTGCAGAATGGATTCTGCTAACAAAGCAGTAACAACAAAGGGGTAAGGGGTTTTATACTGTTAATCTAAGCATCTACTTTACAAGGATCAAATGTGGAGTAACTGTTGTCTGTTAAATTTTGTTCTTTGTACATCCTGAGTATCTCTTGAATAAAATGGGCAATGAAAAATGTCTATCCTTCAGGCATGTATTCTGCCTTATTGAAAGATGCTCGCTATCACATTGAGTGATTAAGGAAACCTGAGATCATGTAACTTCTAATAGGAAAGTACTGAATATATTCTCCAAATCCTTAATATTTAATAGGGCCATTTATAATTAATACTGTGCTGATTTTTTTTAAATGTCTGTGGATGCTTTAAAAAAAAAAAAAAAAAAAAAAAA
>CM044440.1:74299859-74340538 GCA_024363595.1 Xenopus borealis
AAAAAAAAAAAAAAAAAAAAAAAAAGAGCATCCAATTTACTGTACTGAGCCGTTTGACTGCAATCTGTAGAGTACTTAAAAATACTGCAATAAGCTAGACATTTAGACCCTGTGAATACCACTTGTACATAAATTAATTCATTAAATAAGTACATTTGCATATCTTAAAGCAAGTTGAAATTGAGATTAAAATAATTTTTAAATCAGAAATACTGAAGAGACCAAATAATTAATTGGCTGGAAATGTAATGATTGTCATTGTGTGCAATTTATTTTTATAAACTAAAAATATGGAGCACTAGTGTAGGGAGGAGGTGTAATCTATACACAGGGGGGGAGTTTTACTCATAGCCCAGGGTAGTTAGTGTAGTTCTTGCCTCCTTATGTACTTAAGGGGAGGGAGCACAAGGTGCTGCCTCTTTGGACTCTGCCTTGTTCTGGGGGTGGCAGTGCTGGGTCACACAAGTTAAAAGGTCTCAGTAAGAAGATGATAAACTCAAGTTACTTAAAGGGAAACTGTCATGGGAAAACATGTTTTTTTTTTTAATGCATCAGTTAATAGTGCTGCTCCAGTAGACTTCTCCACTGAAATCCATTTCTCAAAAGAGCAAACAGATTTTTTTATATTCAGTTTTGAAATCTGACATGGGGATAGCCATTTTGTCAATTTCCCAGCTGCCCCAGTCATGTGACTTGTGCCAGCACAGCACTTCAGGAGGGAACTGCTTTCTGGCAGGCTGTTGTTTTTCCTTCTCAATGTAACTGAATAGTACGCAGTGGGACATGGGTTTTACTATTGAGTGCTGTTCTTAGATCTATCAGGCAGCTGTTATCTTGTGTTAGGGAGCTGTTATCTGTTTACCTTCCCATTGTTCTTTTGTTAGGCTACTGGGTGGGGGAAAGGGAGGGGTGATATCACTCCAACTTGCAGTACAGCAGTAAAGAGTGATTGAAGTTTATCAGAGCACAAGTCACATGACTTGGGGCAGCTGGGAAATTGACAATATGTCTAGCCCCAAGTCAGATTTCAAAATGAAATATAAAAAAAATCTGTTTGTTCTTTTGAGAAATGGATTTCAATGCAGAATTCTTCTGGAACAGCACTATTAACTGATACATTTTGAAAAAAAAAATTACCATGACAGGATCCCTTTAAGTCTTAGTGGAGTCACGAGGGGACATTGTGAATAAAACAGAACAAGACAAGAAACAAACCCATTGCCAGGAGTAATCAAAAATACACACAGTTATTTGAAGTAGTACTCAAAGTCTAAATAAATTATGAGCATAGTAAAAGTGTGATGGTTCTGGTCAATACTACAAACATACAAGAGGGGATAGTAATTTTGTTTCTGTGCAAGTGTGTACATTTTCAAATTCAGGGGTTTTAGTAACAAAGTTATGATCATTAGTGATGGGCGAATCTCCCCAGTTTTGCTTCGCCGAAAAATTCGCGAAACGAGTCGCGGCATGCTTTTGACGCGCGGCGCGTCAACTTCAGCGCGTCATTTTCGATGCGCATAGCGTCATTTTCGTAAATTTATTCGCCAGCGTCAGATCATGGGAATTTGCCGCAAATTCGCCCCTAGCGAATAAATTCGCCCATCACTAATGATCATAAAATTGTCAAGCCACCATACTTCATAATGGTACACCCCATATGGCTGTTCTAACTATATACTAAGGGACCGATTTACTAAATTCACTTGAATAGATCGAAGTTTGATTGTAGAATTAATTCGATTGGTAGAATATGCAAATTGGCTTATTCGATCATCGAATATCGAACGATCGAATGATCAAATATTCGATGTTCGATCCGCGAAGGATTTAACATTTTTAATTTATTCAACTGCCGATTTTGCCAGATTGAACCTACCAAATTGTAATAGAAGCCTATGGGAACCCTCCCATAGGCTTCTGAGGCTAAGTCCTGATCGAATAGGATTCGTACGATCGAAGTCTTCAATCGTACGAATCATTCGATCATTATTCGATCGTCGAATGATCGAAGATCGAATAAAAGGGTAGCCTAAAACTATTTGATATTGAGGAAAAACTAATCATTTTTGGGGAATAATAGTAAATTTGCCCCTTACAGTCACATTTTTCATTGGCTAGCACCTCCCTACATAGTTGCATTTCATGAGAATAATAACCCAAAACAGTGAGTCGTCCGTCTCTATAAGCAAGTTTCTTGAGAATTCAGGTACTTACTGTATCTGTAAATATATAATAAATGTCTGTATATAACAAAAGAATAAAAATAAAGAATATTTTTTTCATTTTGAAGCACACGGCCATCTGTGTGAATCCTTTTATTTGGCTGACATGATCACACTTGATGCAAAATTCATATATTTTATTGCCTGTACCAAACATTGACCATTGATTGACTATGCTTCTGGATCATGTGTTTGGCTTGACCCCGGCCTGTTCCTCAACTAAGATCCGCTTGTTCCACATTATAACTGTCATGTGTTTTGTTTCCCTTGCCTGCCCAGAATCCTCACTTTGGTTCTCTCACTAGAAGACTTGGTGGAAGCCGATTAGTGAAGGGCTGCTCCTAATGTGATACGTGGCTTTTATAGGCAGGCGCATGAGCTAAAAATTGAACCTTTGTGTCTGTTCTGGGTTTTGGGATACCAAATGTGATAGATTATAGATAGATGCATAGCTATATAGTATATACTGTAGATAGATCCTGCTTGCCTTTATACACTTCTTTCCATATTTAGTAATAGAACGTATTTGTGCCAGGGCAGTGACCCACGAAATAAAATCACCAGTTAGTAACTCTGAGTCCAGTGTCCAAGAGTCAAAGTCTGGCTACTGTGGTTTATTGCACAGGAACCAAGTTGACAATCAACCTAGTGTCTATGGTGCATATCCATGCGTGATGCTAATTACACACAGAATACCAAGTGGAAAGTAAAAAGTTCTATAACTATATAGAACATTAAGTACATGCACACAGCTAAATAATCAAATATACAGTAACAAAATGATTGAAGGCGCTCCTTTAAATGAAATCTTTATATTTTGTTTCATTCCAACAAACTTTAGGCTTGACAAAGAAGTCTTTATCAAGTTTAAATTAACATATCTATGCAGGCATAAGGTTATCCCCACTGGTGGTGTCACATAATTTATTAGATACCAGCACTACAAATATTAAAACAAACAAGGGCATATCTTTTAAAAGTTATAAAAAAACTGTAAAAAAAAAAAGTAAAAATAGCTTAGATTGGTTAGTTTTGTGTACAGAAGCATATATACCTATTTACATATTCTCCAGAGTCTCTACTATCTAAGTGTAGGTACTGTATATGTGACATTTTCAACTATGAAAACCTTACTGCACTATCCATATTTCTGAGTCTCCTCATGCTACATAAATGGCAAACCATATGCATATGTGGTCTCAAACTATTCAGAAGACTCATCCCATTCATATTTCTGAAATTTCTTTTTTGCAGCACTGGAAGCAAAGTTGATGCTGTTTTGTATTTTTGTGGTAGAACATATGTGATAGAAAATGCTGCGTAGTTGGATTTTTAATGGCTGGATTGCTTTACTTATAGAGGCTTTTGAGAAAATTTGTAAATGTTATAAATTTTTTGGTCATTTTCAGGTCTATACATTCAATATACCATGGGTAATCATGTACTGTATACTTGATATTAAATGTATATTTTGATATTTAATACATATTTGATATTTACTTCATGCCTGTGGCATTAATATATATGATGCTTTATATTTGTGCCCAAGAGCATGTGGGAGATATGCTGTATATGAGAGGTTCTGAGAAATTTTGGATATTTTGCTAATTTCTTTCAAATAGAACACCTAAGCAGTTCCTCAGAAAGACAGGGAGAGCACGACTCAAAGAGATGCCCACAGGTCATGCTCATCACTGCCTCTGTTACTCTTTGAGGTCTCCATAGTTGTAGAGAGAAGGAAAGCTCATATTTTGTAATAAGTAGTGATGGGCGAATCTCTCGAGATTCGCTTCGCCGAAAAATTTGCGAACTTGCAGAGAAATTTGCGAATTGGCGGAAAATTCGCGAAACGAGTCGCGGCACGCTTTTGACGCGCGGCGCGTCAACTTTGGTGCGTCGTTTCCGGCGCGCCGTTTTCGGCACGCGTCGCTTTCGTCGCGTCAAAAATGACGCGCAACTCGTTTCTCTGGCGAATTTTCGACAGGTGAAATTTCGCTGGTGATTCGCAAATTTATTTGCCAGCGGCGAATCGCGGGAATTCGCCCCTGGCGAATAAATTCGCCCATCACTAGTAATAAGGTAATATCTCATTGTTTTCAAATCAGTGGGATGTCTACCTTTACAAAACATAGGTACCGTATTTGCCGGCGTATAAGACGACTGGGCGTATAAGACGACCCCCCAACATTTCCACTTAAAATGTACACTTTGTGGGCACACCAAATAAAACTTTAAAGAACATCAGATTTGATGTTGTTTGCTTACCAAAGATGCTGATTTGATTGTAGCGAATCGCTCGCGGGTCCGGTAATGAAGTGCCTGACTTTGCACTGACTGGGTAGGCCGCAGTTCAGGCCTGGGATCCCTGTGGTGGCCCCAACTACAACTGCTGCTGTGTTCTATTATAGTGTCCGCCCGGGTAAATCAGCAGGAGCAGCAGTTCCCAGCGGATGCCGGGGAGCAGGAGAGGCGGCAGGAGAGGCGGCAGCAGTAGCACATTGCAGCTGGAGCTCGGCGGGGTCAGCGCTGCTGTGTCTCTCTCAGCGCTCCGTCCGCGACAGCAGTAGCAGCACCCCCGCTCTCTTCCCAGCTGTCTCGCTCCCCCTCTCTCTCCGTCTTCCTCCTCTGGCTCGGAGAGCACCCGGCGTATAAGACGACCCGGCGTATAAGACGACCCGGCGTATAAGACGACCCCCCACTTAGGGGCATATTTTTCTGGGGAAAAAAAGTCGTCTTATACGCCAGCAAATACGGTATCTTACTTCTTGGAATTCATTGTAAAGTATTTTTATCTCTGTTCACCTCTGTTATACTCCTACTGTGCATTTTTTAACATATTTGTTATTGCTGTGCCTTGGGGCTTATAGGGCTTTCAAAATCAGTTGTGTTTTTATGTTTATGAAACATGAAATATGAAATTATGAAATATATGTACATTAATAAAAATTGTAATTTGAGCCATTTAATGGAACAATACATTCAGTCATAAATTCAAGCTTTTGTTGTCTTAAAAACCCACAAATGTCTATTAGACAACTAATATATGACTCCAGGAAATAACCCTAAATTAAAAGAGGACATTTTGAAAATGTTCTTCATAACCATTATGCACATACAATATATGAAAAATAAATAAAGGCTAAAAGTGTTAAACAGGTACAGGCATGGAATCTGTTTTCTGGATACCCATTCAAAAATATCCCAGTTGCAGAATGGCCATCTCCCATAAACTTCAATTTAAACAAATTGTTTTTTAATCTACTTTTTTTTCTGCAGTAATGTAATAAACAGTACCTCATATTTGATCTCAACTAAGACATAATTAAACTTTATTGAAGGCAAAACAGTCAAAGTACTGATCAGTAGAATTAAGGTAGGGGGATCCAAATTACGGAAAGATAACAAGGAACGATAACAGGTTCTATACCTGCATTTGCAAAATAAATAACAAGATAGGCTTTTAAATAATCATCTGTTTTTCTTGTAGACTGGTGATACCATGCAAGAAATTACCAGTTCTGTGAACACTGTAGTCCATTAGTCCAATAGCACTTGGAAAACATATCTGATCTCTTTATGACCACATCATTATTCATTTTGCAAACAGTAATGAGCAAGACTTGTTCTCTATCGAAAAGCAGCAACAGGGAGAGTTGATGGAATTTAGTATTATTATATATATTAGTATTAGAAAAACAGAAATTCATTCCTATGGGATTTAGAAGTGTAGTAAGCAAATGGTGAACTCTAACCATCACCCACTAATAGATACACTACTAAATTCATGTTCATGTATAGTTCAACTGGCCCAGTGACCATTTTTATGCTGGTAGAAACGTTCCTGAAAATTCTAGTTAAGTCAAATACGAATTGAAATAACCCCCCATTCGAATTTTGAATCTGAAATTTGAACTTTAATAAATGTGCCTCCAAGTGTTAATGTATTTTATATCCAACCCTGATCAGAAGGACTTTTGAGTATCTAGTAACTCAGCAAATGCTGCATGCAGTTTCCCCTATACTGCCTCTCATGACCTCCATTTATTTGTATTACAGCAAGAACATTGCAGTTTATTTCTCAGTGGAGCTTAAGCAAGCTAAAATGCTCAGGTAACAGTACATAATATCACTGACTAAAAGGTAATTTGAGGTTTTTAAAGGGCTGTATAGGCAGATTTAAGTCAGGGTTAAAGCTCTGAGTCATCTGAGATCAAAATGAATATTAACTTTAACGGATATAAAAACCCTGACAACAAATTCATGTAAATTTGCTCAGAGAGCTCTTCCAAGCACTTTTGCAATTTACATTTTTTTTTTTTTGGTTTCCAAGATAAAGACAGTTTTGTTATTTATTTTAATTGCATAATTAATGTTCATTTATTTATTAATTTCAGAGAACAAATGGTACAGTGGGTCCAAAAGGTTGATTGGGATCCACCAGTAGACCTGTAGCTGGTGATCAGTAGATCTCAAGACACTGTCAACCAAACAACTTATCTAAATTACTGTCATTCAGATATTGATTATGCTAAGTTTACATAACATAGTTGTTTGGTAAATATAGTAATATACATTTTCTCATAAATAAATATTTAAGAAATATTTTTAAACAGAATTATAAGTATGCTTTAAGGCTGTAGACCCTAACGGGACAACATCACAAAGGGGGTTATTTAATAAAGGGGTTGTTCACAATGTATTGTAGAGAGTGATATTCTGAGTTAATTTGCAATTGGTTTTCATTTTTTATTATTTGTGCTTTCTGAATGATTTAGCTTTTTATTCAGCAACTCTCCAGTTTCCAATTTCAGCCATCTGGTTGCTAGGGTCCAATTAACCATAGCAACCATGCATTGATTTGAATAAGAGACTGTAATATGAATAGGAGAGAACTTGACTAGAAAGAGTAGTAAGAAGTAGCAAGAACAATACATTAGTAACCTTACAGATCATTCGTTTTTAGATGGGGTCAGTGACCCACTGCAAAAAGTCAGAAGAAGAAGTATGCAAAAACTATAAAAAAGGTTAATTGAAAAGTTGATTAGAATTAACCATTCTACAACATATTAAATGTTAACTTAAAGGTGAACAACCCCTTTAAAGTCCAAATGCAAAAAATAAATTTTTTCCAAGCACAAAATTCTTATTAGTAAAAACTCATTATCTGTGAACACTCACCCAGCTTTGGTCAAATCCACTTCACATCTGCTATTTCTGAAGGAGAGACAGGTGTTGCAATCAATTCTGGTGGTTTGTCTTATACAATATATATATATATATATATGGAGTGTCCCTTTGAACTCTATAGTGCGTGTTCTAAAGCCTGTCTTTCAATCGGCCTTCCATTCCCATTTAGCACCAAGCATCCAGATTGTCATCTAAATCAGCCAAGCCAAACATGGAAGTAGAATTGGAATCTCTGAAGGGTGCAAGAGGAATTATGGAATGACACTGGGAATAAATTGATTACGTATTACCTAATGGTTTAAGAACAAAGACTTCAGGGACACAATTTTAGAGGAAATTGACTGTGTACCTTTTTTTAAGGGGTTAAGTCTTTGAGTTAACTTTTAGTATGATTTAGAAAGTGATATTCTGAGAGAATTTGCAACTGGTTTTAATGTTTATATTTTGTGGGTTTTGAGTTATTTAGCTTTTTATTCAGTAGCTCTCCAGTTCCTATTTCAGTAATCTGTTTGATTGCACCCTTGCATTTATTTGAATCAAAAGAGACTAGGATATGAATAGGAGAAGGACTGAATAGAGTATGAGTAAGATGAGTAATACAAATTAGCAATACCAATGAAGTTGTAGACTTGCAAAGAATTTATTTTTTAAATGGGGTCAGTGATGCCTCATTTGAAAGCTGGAAAAAGTCAAAAGAAGAATCATCAAGTCTTAAGCCCAATTGAAAAGATGCTTGGCTATCCTATAAGATACCAAACGTTAACTTAAACATGAACCACTCATTAAAGAAAATTACTTAAAACTACCTGGTACTATTGAGTAGTTCAATGTGAACACTTAGGGGCAGGTTTACTAAGGGTCGAATTCGAGGGTTAAAAAACCCTCAAATTCGACCATGGGAATTGTATGGGAATAAAAATCCTTTGAATTTGAATATCGAATTCGAAGGATTTTACCGCTATTCCATTGGTCGAACGATCTAATAGCAAACATTCGTTCAAACCGAATGATTTTAACCATTCGATCAAATTTTTTTATTCAATCTAAAATACTGGAAGCCAATTCGGTAGGCTGAAACTGGCGAACTAGGCAGTCAAATAAAAATTTAAAGGGGAAGTTATTCGACTGTCGAATATTGTAATGGATTTTTATTCGAATCATTCGATTAAATTTTCTAAATTCTATGGTCGCCGTGGTCTTCAAAAACATAAAAAAATTCAAATCTTTTTGAAAATTCGATCATTAATGAATCATTAGTGTGAATTTAGTAAATCTGCCCATTAGTCCTAAGTGGCAACAAACTAATAACAGTCAAGATAGAGTTTTTAGATAAATAGGCAAATACTGACATAATGAGTGTTGTCAATATGTAAAAATATGTGGTAAGTTTCTTAAAGGAGAATATAACCCTAAAAAGGAATATGGCTAAAATTTCATTGCTGAATTTATTTGCACCAGCCTAAAGTTTCAGCTTGTCGCTAACAGCAATGATCCAGGATCTCAAACTTATCAAAGGGGGCAGATTCAGACTGGGCTGACGGGACTAGGGTTGCCACCTTTTCTTAAAAAAAATACCGGCCTTCCTATATATTTAGCTTTTTTTCCTATTGATAACATTGGGATCAGCCATCAAAAATACCGGCCAGGCCAGTAGAATACCGGCCAGGTGGCAACCCTAGACGGGACAACAGCAAGAAACCCAGTGGGCCCCTGCTGGCCCAGACCTGCTCTCCCAGAAAAGACAGTTAATGCCGTGATGTGTCTTATGTACGTTCATGCACATCTTCAGTGTGCCCATGCGTGTCTTCTGCACATGAAAAGCAATGTTGGATGGGAAATTCAGCTGGGATGCCAATCTTGTACACTAAATAATAATGCGTCATACCCTTGATATACAGTAGTGCAGGGAGAATTCATTGAGCACTTTAACTAAACTTTCCTGCTAGATTTTACTCTACTACTTGATCATGCAGCATATTTCCTGAAGGACTCTTTATTCTATGCATTTTATTTGTCGATATCTGTCTGCATATTACCTACTTTCTGTATCATCCTTATATTGAACTGATTAACTCCCAGGGAATTATAAAAAACACCTTTGAAGCAGAATAAATTAAAAATGAAGCAAGGGAATAGATAATGTACATCAATCCACCTATTTTGTTTAAAGCAATGCTAGCTAGGTCAGTCATACTTCCATAATTTATTCAGATGTTATTTAGCCTTGAAGTGGTCCTACTACCCCAACTCTTTTATTACTGTTAGTTAGCAGGAAGGCCAAACCTCTATGTGGTTGTGGTATGTTATACAGCTACTGTTGAAAGATTAATGGTGCTGGCCTTGTAGATCTCCCCCCATATATAGTTTAATATGTGGCATCAATGCATTCAGACACTTTTGCCAGAAAATGCAACCTAGCAGGTAGATATCAGCTTATAAAAAAATATGTATAGGCATGTGAGGGGTTTCCACTTTTACCCTAGTTGCATTCAATGGAGTTGCCGACTCAGACTTGCATACAGTTGCATTTAAGTTGAAGCAGATCAATATGTTTTCCAATGGAATTTTATTGAATTGGTCAGTTTGATCAAGCTAAAAGTAAACCAAAGAATTACATGCATTCTTTGCTAAATATTGATAAATCCATAGAGCCGGTGGTATATACAGCATGATAATATAATGGAAACAGAGAAAGAGAGAATTATTCAGTTCCGTTTTCAGTTGCATAAGTGAATGATTTTCATTTACTCACCTTACTCACCTTACTCACCTTACTCACCTTACTCACCTTACCTTTGATGTTGTACATGTGCATCTCTAACCAAATGGTGTCATACCACCGTTGTTTAGTTAGCAACATAACTCTGGATTCTTGGGTAATTTAGAGTGTGAGCCATCACTGAGCATAACGTGATTGTGCTTTGAATTTATAACAGAGCTAAATCCATTATAAAGAGTCCTGGAGCGTGACATCCCTCAGCTGCAAAGCTGGAGAATTGCAGTCTAGCAATAAAGGTAAATAAGTAGTTTAAAAATGTACTCAAGTCCGCATTTCCCTTTTGCGTACAGTGTTAAATAGTATATAACTATTTGTATTTATATTAAAAAAGGACTTATTTAGACGAGAAGTAGCTGTGTGGAAAAAAAAAAGAACATAACATAATTATCTGGAACACTTTTTTATATGGTATGATACCATTTGTAGTTATAAACAGTAGCTCCATGCTAAGATACACATAATAAGGCTAGAAAGGTTGAGAAAGGAAAGCCCTGGAGCTATAAATGCAGGGGCTGCATGACAAGAATACGGATGGATGACCAGCAGCCAAATTAAACTGGTTTATATTTAAAGACTGGAAAAATCTGATGTAGCTGTGAGTGGGTGAGAAGGAATGAGTTAAGGCAGGGAAATGCCAGGCTGAAGGCGGAGAAAGACAGGGATGTGATGTCAGGGAAAGAAGCAGTTCACTTCCTTATCTTCTAAGCAGGTAGAAACATGATGCAGAGCTCTCTCTGTAATATAATGTTATTATCTGCAGTATATACACATTAACTCCTCAGCAAACTGCTGGCTTTGGGGGGTAGAACTACTGTATTTGGGCAGCTGTTTGTTAGTTTCTTGCTGTTCATTTGCTGTTTTACAGCAGTTAAAGGAAAACTATACCCCCAAAATGAATACTTTAATAACAGATTATATCAAATTAAGTGACATATTAAAGAATATTACCAAACTGGTATATATATTTAAGTAAATATTGCCCTTTTACATCTCTTGCCTTGAACCACCATTTTGTGATGGTCTGTGTACTGCATGCTGCCTCAGAGATCACCTGACCAGAAATATTGTAACAGGAAGAAGTGTGGAAGCAAAAGACACAACTCTGTCTGTTAATTGGCTCATGTGACCTAACTTTATAGTTTGTTTAGTATGTTTGTGTGCACCGTTGAATCCTACGATCCTAGGAGGCTGTGCTTATTTTTTAAAATGGCAATTTTCTATTTATGATTAACCAATGGCACATGCTACTAAAAAAAAAAGTATATTATAATGAAACTGGTTTATTTACATGAAGGGGTTTACATATGAGTTGTTTTATGCAATATCTTTTTATAGAGACCTACATTGTTCAGGGGTATAGTTTTCCTTTAATCTTGCTGTAGTCAGTGAGGCAGGATGGCAGTCAGCCTGGGCCCAACATGCACCATCTGTATTATATAGAAATCCAGCCTGTGACACTGCTGCTACTACTGCAACTAATTAGAGGGTACAGAGAGCTGTAGTTGGAGTATACAGTGAGGGTGTGGGCAGTATTTCTATAGCTATAGTAAATTGATTTAGCAGTCTGTCTCTAAATTTACTGGGCTTTATTGAGTTACAAATGTTATCTATATATATATATATATATATACACGACTGAGCCTGTATGCTAGTCATATATTTATTTGGACACCATTCCAGCTGCCCTGTTATTATAGCCTATAGAGGCTGCACACTGTCATTCAGGCTGTGTACATAGGGCAGAAGTAGTTCCATATGAGTTTATCATGGAACATGAGGCAGAGCTCTCTCTTTTACATAAGGTTATTAGCTGCAGTTTATACACACTAACTCCTCTCTATACTGCTAGCCAGGGGCGCTCCGCCAATGTGGCGAGTTGAGGCACTCGCCTCAGGCGGCAGCTCCTCCCTGGTTACCAGGCATTGCAAAAAAGCTGCTCCTGGTAATGAAGAGCCGAATTTCCGGTTTCAACCTGGAAATTCAGCTCTTCTAGTGGAGCCCCCTTACCCCTGTATGGCGCTGAAAAATTGAGTGCCATGGGGAAGGGGTGGCGGCATCTTGAAGGCCGCCTCGGGTGGCGATATCATCAGGATCACCCCTGCTGCTAGCTACAGTTTATTTGCTGTTTTACAGCAGTCAGTCACATTGTAGTCACTGAGGCAACATGGTGGATGGAAACTGCATATAGTAATTCTCTGATAGAATGTCTAGTAGGTTTTCAGATACCGAGGGGTAAGTATTAAGCAGTGACTGCTTATTGTAGCTTAAACCATGTACAGACAATGCCAATATACTTTAGGTCTCACAGTGCCTGTGGCTTGCAAATAGAACAATGTCAGGATGCTTGCCTTGGGGGGCTATGGCCAGAGTTGATTTGGCTGAGTAACCAACTGGTAGCGAAATAGGCTCTTAATGGACAAGGGTCCTGCAGGAGTAGCCCAAGTGGCTGCCTGGTTACACTTTCCCACCTGACCTCTAGAGATTGGGTGGCTGGCATGTCAGGTAATCCAGGAAAGTGGATGGTGTTAGATTATTGGCAAGCATTCTCTCTGGGAAAAAGGGTCATTTAACTTCATGCTTTAAGTTTGCATAAAATCTATAGTACCTGCAAAACACAAAATAATAACACTACTGTACACTTAGCACAAAGTCACTTCAAGTTTCATGCCACTCAGCTAGCATAACAATTTCACTGTATCTGGGCAAGTATATAGCATTAACAGCCCCCAATAGTACTGTATATCATACGGGCCTGTTATTGCAGCTTGTGAGCCGGGGAGAGTGGTAGGTTTACTATACTTAAGATGATCGCTTAACTCCCTGGCACAATGTTAGCCTTTATTTTCATAGACCCTAGTTTTGATTGTCTGGGCAGAAAGTATTTAGAGCATGGGGCTCCAAAGTGGGCTGCCTGAGCGTATGCGCCACATCGTGGTTGGGCTGTCGAGTGTGGAGCTCCACAGAATGGAAGGGCTGCCAGAGCACGGGGCTCCACAGCATGGAAGGGCTGCCAGAGTGAAAGGCTCCACATCATGGATGGGCTGCAGGAGTGCATGGCTCCACAGCGTGGAAGGGCTGCTGGAGCTTGAGTCTCCACAGCATGGTTGGGCTGTCAGAGCACGAGGCTCCACAGCATGAAAGGGCTGCCGGAGAGGCCGGTCTCCACAGCATGGTTGGGCTGTCAGTGCGCAGAGCTCCACAGCGTCGAAGGGCAGTTGGAGCATGGGCTCCACACCGTGGAAGGGTTGCCGGAGTGCAGAGCTCTACAGCATGGATGGGCTGCAGGAGTGCGGGGCTCCACAGCCTGGAAGGGCTGCAGAAGTGCATGGCTCCACAGCATGGAAGGGCTGCTGGAGAGCTGGTCTCCGCAGCATGGTTGGATTGTCAAAGCACGGAGCTCCACATCATGGAAGGGCAGTTGGAGCACAGGCTCCACAGCATGGAAGGGTAGTTGGAGCGCAGGGCTCCACAGTAAGGAAGAGCTGCAGGAGTGCATGGCTCCACAGCATGGAAGGGCTTCCAGAAAGCGGGTCTCCACAGCATGGTTGAGCTGTTGGCACGGAGCTCCACAGTATGGAAGGGCTGTTGGAGTGCAGGCTCCACTGTGTGGCAGTGCAATCGGAGCACAAGTCTCCACAGTGTGTGTGGGCTGTCAGAGTGTGGAGCTCCATAGTGTGGAAGGGCAGTAGGAAGCTTGGATCTCCACAACATGGTGTGGCTCCACAGTGTGTTTGGGCTGTTGGAGCACGGGTTCTCCACTGCGAGGTTGGGCAGTCGTAGCAGATCTCCACATCGTGGATGGGTAGCTACGGGACCAGCATGGTAAGTGGTTGGTTGACCTTACCCTCTGAGCCAGACAAAAACAGCTGGAGGGGAGTCTTTACAGAGAGAATGTGCTGCTATGGAAAGAAGTATGGTAAGTTGTTGTTGACCTTACCCTCAGAGTTGGGCAGGTACAACTGAGGCCCCCAAAGCACATGTGCAGCCTCAGCTGCACTCCATTGAAGGGTAAGTGGTATCTGGGATGGAATCAAATAGCCTACCATGTTAGCATCATAGTCCACCACATGGGCAGAGTAAATGATCATTTGTAGCAAAATAATGCCATGATTTTGTAGATCAAGTCTCCTGATCAAGGGAATGTTTTTGTGGTTTTGTTTTTTTTGTGCTGATACAGTATGTCAGGCAACATAGAAGGAAGTCCACCTGGCTATGACCTGTCCAACAATTATACATCCACAGGAGTATCTGGCTAGGCCGGAAATTGGACATGGTCATAGATTATTTATAGGTATTTCAATAAAGGAATGTATTTAGTTATGTTTTGCATACCTATTATATTTATTTAAAAAATAAATAAATAAATATATATATATATATATATATATTACATAAGGTTAATGGCTAATTTCCTTACAGAATGTGTGATGCAAATTAAATGTTTGGATATTATATTTAATTTTCATTCTTTTTCTATGTTTTATTAACAAATAACCAATAGTTATAAAGTTATGGTGGGGTTTCCAGTTGGGCTTGTTGTGGCAGTAGGACCTTGCCAGAGTACTGCACAGGTTAATTTAGAAGAGGGAAAAAGGACATTCTCTCCTGTGACTGCACAGTGTGTTGATTGATACCAACGTTACTACTGCTTGTGTTGGGGGACAGCCTGCTTGGATTTCCTATCATCGACACACTGCAGATTCCAGACCAACAGCAGGGCTGCTTAACCGCTCTCATGGTAGGAGATGCAGCTCCTGCTTGTAGCAGAGTTTGAGGCCATCCTCTCTGTAGGTAGAGGTAGCCTAATACCATGGTGGATATAATGGCATAGTGCTCATCTCAAGTGAGGAGTGACAGAGCATAGTAGTGATCTCTTATGGAATTCTGGCTGAGGTGATGCTGGCAAGGTCCTATTTACAGTATTTGATAAAATGTAAAAAAATGTTGTGGCCATTTTCACCATTTCTGGCTCCTGGTGTTTCATTAAGGTATGTAACAATGGGGTTCCATGGGATAGCTGAAGGCAAAGGGTCAGTTACGGAGTCCCCTTGTCATGCATGAACTGTGACATACTGATGTTTAAATACAGTACATGTATCCTTAATATTTTCAAAAACACCCAGCAGATTATTAATGTCATATGATTGCCCCAATGTAGGCATTCATTTGTTAAGTTGGTTTTCTAAGCTCTGCCTGAAGTCTGCTCAGGATCTGTAGCAAGGCTTATACTCACTCTGAGTAACTTTTGAGTTTATAAAAGCATGGCTTTATTTTTTATAATGTCACAAGAAAAGTTATAGCATTAAAAAGACTAGTATATCTACAACAAGGCTGGAGAAGTGGCATGAAAGTTAATATTTGTTGCTGTAGCATACTAAGTAACAACATAATGCATAAATGATTGAGGACAATTTTGCTTGAAGATAGCATCCAGTAATGGAAAAGCGTATAGCATTAGGATGTCTGTGAGAGCAGGAGTAATAGGTATGGGCAGAAAATAAGAATTTGCGGTGATGTTGGATGAACTGTACTTATTTGTGATACATTATTGAACAGCTAATAGAACTACCATCAGATAGACTATGTAATAAATTAAGGAATTTTATCCAAACGCAATAGATTTTGTTAAATCTAAACTCCCATGTGCTTCATTTATTTCTGAAGAACTGATTGCAGATCAAGTAGAAACATGATGAGGGCCTTAACTGAGGGTAAAATTAGTATAATCCTGCTGAGACAAGAAGGTGGGCTTGCAGGTTTGGGTGTATAAGTTAGAAACTCTTACGGCTGTATACATTTAGCTATTTATAGAATTTGCAAAACTGTAACATAGTAAATAAATTAAAAAAAAGACACACGTCCGTCAAGTTCAACCTTTCCAGTCTATATATAACCTGCTTAACTACTAGTTGATCCAGAGGAAGGCAAAAAAAAAAAAAAATTTGAAGCCTCTCCAATTCGCCCCAGAGGGGAAAACAATTTTCTTCCTGACTTGAAGATGGCAACTGGACTAGTCCCTGGATCAATTGTACTAAAAACTTTCTTTCATAACACTGTATTCCCTTGTTTGCTAAAAAGACATCCGACCCCTTCTTAAAGCTATCTAATTTATCAGCCTATATGACTGATTCAGGAACAGAATTTCACATCTCTCACTGTAAAAAAAATCAGAATGGGCAACTTTTTGTCAGCAAGAGTAAACTACTCTTGTTATAACTGCCTAAAGGGAAAGTAAAAGACGTTTAGGTGTGCACAATGTGGGTAGAGTTGCAACATTTCGTTAGCTGATATATAGTCCAGTCTATCATTCGTTCATTTCAACTAAATAAAAAAAATGCTGAATTTGTATGCAGCTTTCCAAGATCTCAATATACTGAATCCCTCTTAATCAATAAAAAATGTAAATAAAATGCACCACTTTCAATAAATCTGTCAGAAATGCATAAAGGACTGTGGGCACATACGATAAACACCATAAGATATCTCTCTCCTTTTGGCCATAATAGATGCTTAATTAAGGACACTGACATTTTAAGCAAAACTCACACACCCACACTCACACTTGACAAACAAAGACGATGCAGACACATCATTTACATGGTAAGAATATACTGACTTGTGTGCAATCAGCTGCCAGTCTCCTTCACTGCTCACTCCCTACTTGCCGTGTTGAAAGCTTCTGTTCATCTCCACACCCCCACCTCCACTCCCACAGCAGCTTCTATGTCATATGAAGCACCGGGAGAACTACTATTGCTGCTGCTGCCTGCAAGGAGTGAAGACAAGGAAGGGGAGACATGAACATCTCTCAGTATTGGTACATCTGCACAGAGCTGAAGGATTCTCCTGGCTTTCCTGAGAAACTTACAAAGAGGATATCGCAAGCTACCTAAAGTTGGGACAGTCTCTTAGCTTCTTCTTTTATCCCCCTCCCTTTACTCGATGATGAACTATGCACTGGGTATATAAAGCCTGGCATAAGGGCTAACCTGAGGCTCCTCAAATATTTCCAGTACACAGACTGAAACATCCAAAACAACTTTGTTTCTCAAAAACATTAAGGAAGGTAGAAGGAGCCTGAAATCCCATCTGCTCTGCAGGATAACTTGTATAAGTCTCAGATGAGGACATGATTTAAGTCAAGCAAGGTGCAGCCAATACAAATCTTTATGTGAATGTTACAGGGTATATCGTCTGTGCCTAGGAAAAGATTCAACCAGCAAAATGCAGGTGAATATAAAGTTATAACTATTTTCCATAGAAAAGCAATAACTGGAATTTGTTTGCACAAAGGGGAAAATAAAGAAGCCAGAAAATATTTCTTCACTGGAATAATGGTTATATAATTAAACAGCTAAATTAGCTAAACTTCAGCCATATCTATATTTTTTTTATTGCCAGATTGTTGATGTATTGGTATGGATGTTGCATACATCAAACTAATGAAGAGTCAGTAGAACGTGACTTGAAGCCAGCTGAAACAAACAGCCAGTGTCACTATATGAGTGGAAGTCTGTATTCCAGTTCTATGTTTTGGAAAGTCCAGTCAGAGACAGGATGTTTTTTTTTTTAATATTCACTCTCAAACTTTTGATTCTTTGAGCTGTCCGAACAATCAATGGAGACGTATTGTGCATAAAGATAATATTTTACCAGGAGCTTTAGGCAGTGTAACAAGAAATCATTGCATCGTAAGTTACCCAGCAGCTCAAAGAAACATCCCATGAGATTACATTTTTACTTTGTCATATTGAGAGTGCTGAAATGATAAAAATGGAACACCTGACTGAATGTCAAGAAATGACTGACCATCTGAATGTTTCTCAAACCAATAACTCCTTTGATGGAAGAAGTTGTGTCACAAGTCTAGACAGCTATGAGCAGGAGGATGTGCTGTCCTTCGCACAGATCGTCTTGACAGTTGTTTTAGCTCTAATGACTTTAGCCACTTTATTGTCCAATGCATTTGTAATTACAACAGTCTATCAGACCAGAAAATTGCACACACCTGCTAACTATCTCATAGCTTCACTGGCATTTACAGACCTTCTAGTATCGATTCTGGTTTTGCCAATTGCTATTGTATATACTGTAACTGGTAAGTGGACCTTAGGGCAGATTATATGTGATATGTGGTTATCATCAGATATCACTTGTTGCACAGCATCTATCCTCCATTTATGTGTCATAGCTCTGGACAGGTACTGGGCAATCACTGATGCAGTTGAATATACCAAGAAAAGGACTCCTAAAAGGGCAGTTATCATGATAGCTCTTGTGTGGGTATTCTCAATCTCAATTTCAATGCCCCCTCTTTTTTGGCGTCAGTCCAAAGCAGAAGAGATAGCAGTGTGTTCAGTAAATACTGATCATGTTTTGTACACAGTGTACTCCACGGTTGGAGCATTCTATATTCCCACATTACTTCTAATAGCTCTTTATGGAAGGATCTATGTTGAAGCCAGATCTAGAATACTGAAACAATCCCCTAAAACCACTGGCAAGCGACTGACAAAAGCTCATCTAATTACTGATTCCCCTGGTTCCTCATCAGTGTCCTCCACAAACTCAAGGACTCCCGAGATGCCAACTGACGCAGGATCTCCAGTGTATCTAAATCAAGTCAAAGTTAAAGTATCTGATGCTCTCCTAGAGAAAAAGAAGATTATGGCTGCCAGAGAAAGAAAGGCAACAAAGACTTTAGGAGTTATACTTGGAGCCTATATTGTCTGTTGGTTACCCTTTTTTATTATTTCACTGGTTATGCCAATTTGTAAAGATGCCTGCTGGTTTCATCCTGTAATTTTTGACTTTTTCAATTGGCTAGGATATCTCAACTCTTTAATAAACCCAATAATATATACCATGTCTAATGAGGACTTCAAGCAAGCTTTCCACAAACTGATCAATCGTTTTAAATGCCCATCATGAATTTTATTTCCTTCTTTTTTTTTCTCAGTGAGTCACAAATGCACTTGTTTGGGTTTGACTTTCCAGGTAAGTTTGTTCTATCTTCATCTAAAAATCTATGGTAAAGTGACAGCAGCTTGATTGGATGCTGACAGCAATTACTGAGATCATACTCCTCATTCTTGCTGTATACATTGATGAGTGATAGCTTTCTTAAATTTTTAACCTATAATAGACTTCTTTGAGGTGAGTAATTACTTATTAATGATACTATTAGGATTTCTAACAAGTAAAATTAGTTTTTGGTTGGCTAACACAAAAGTGATGTTGTGATTACTCATGGTATGGAATACTGTTCGTTTAGAACTGTGTTTCATCAAACATTACATTCTAATTTCACCAAAATGATATATGCAACTTTTTCTAGACAGAGGTTCTACGTAGCTGCTACATGCTTATGTCTTTGCTATAAGAGTTTATTGGATCGATGAGCAGATTTGTTTCTCAGTTAATGAAATTCAATCACCTGAGTAAACTGAACCGATTTGCTGATTAACTATGTAATTGAGATTCAATATTCAAATTGACATTGACAAATCATTATAAAAATGGGCAGTCTCTAAAGCCACTGCACCATGAAGAATTCTTTGAAAGTCTAAGTAGGGGAGCTACTGTAAATGTTTTCATTTTAACTGCAAATGTACATTCAGAGTGGCTGTTTGGCTGAGGACCTGAAATACATGGAAATTTAATGACCAATATCTGTTGTCTGAATAAACTTTTTAAATGTTTAGTTAAAACTTGATCTTAGTACATGTATGAGGTAATAGATACATTAGAAATGGGTATATCATTTAATCACATGTACTGATTGCACTAGTAGTTTTCATGGCTCTTTAAGAGTGTAATTCAGAGCAGAGGCTCCAAATGGATGTGTATTAATCAAAGCACTGACCCAAACCTTTAACCCAAACGGCCACATAATACTTTAATATACAAAGTTTTTTCATGCTTTAATGAATGCCAGTGATACAAACTGGAGGTGGTCACTTATCTAATTGTCTAAATCTGAACATAGCTACATCTCTATTTGAAATGCAGCCTTTCATTCAAAAATTTAAGATGGCTGTTATAGCACAAGTAGCTATTATTTTAGTAAATATCTAAGTTGACACATTACCAATAATGCTCTGAATGTTTTCCTTTTGTCTGCAGAATCAAGTCGATATTGTAAAGAATCACTGCCTGAAAAACACCCCATCCTGAGTTGACTCATGAATTCTGCTCAGCGCAAACGTCAATACATACTGCCATCCTACTGTTCAGCTCTGCATTTCACTCTTATGACTCTTGCAATGATACTGCTTAAATATTCACTCATGTCAGATGCAAAAGGGAGACTTCAAATCCATGCTTTCAAATTCAATTGTCAAATGGATAAAAAGTGACTAATCATAATCCTGTTTTGCTACGCTGTTCCAGCCCTTGGAAGAAGTTCTTTTGCTTTTAACTTTATTTCAAAATATCATGGGAAATTCAGCCATGCACGTTCTAGGGGAGTGCTTAAGAGCACAACATATGTTTTGCCTTTGACTCAAATATGTCTGTGTTTGCTTGTCGTCTATGTTTGCAGTGAGCTGGATGGTTGATCGTATATTTTCTTAAAATCAAACGAGTAAAACAAGGGTGTGCAATGCTATTTTTGTATTTTAATATAAGTAACAATTAACACTATGTCCTATGAATGAATAAAATTCATGGCACATAAGTATAATTTTCTGATAAAATATTTATTTAAAAAAATTATACTTGGGGCATATTTATAAGGATTGGTATATAACTGTTATATTAATATTTTCTGTTAATATGTAGTTACAGGGTAAAAATAAGGTCTTAGCTTAAAAAAGGTGTGCATTAACTGGTGGAGAGTGATGTCACTTTTTACACAGCATTTTACATTTTTTTTTTACTTAAAGGGATTCAGTTTCATGGTTTTTTTCAAACCACTTCAGTTCATAGTGTTTATCCAGCAGAATTTTCAAAATAACAAAGATTTTTAATACTTTATTTTGAAGTCTGACATGGGCTAGACATGTTAGTTTCCCAGGTGCCCTTAGTAATGTGACTGTGCTCTGATAAACTTCAGTCACTCTTTACTGTTCCACTGCAAATTGGAGTGGTATTACTTCCCTTTCCCCTCAGCAGACTGTTAACAGAAAAATGGGAAGGTAACCAGATAACAGCTCCCTGACCCAAGATACCAGCTCCCAGATAGGTTTGAGAATAACACTGAATAGAAAGAGCTAAGTCACACTACAACTCCTTCAGTTACACTGAGTCAGAGAAACAATAGCTTATCTGAAAGCAGTTCCATTTTGAAGAGGTGACTCTGAAAGCAGAGGATCAGGACATTTGGCTGCATACACACCAACACTACAGTTAAAAAAATACAACTGTTAATTCATGAATAATATTATGTATGGTATATGAACTATTTGCAATTTAAATAGACACTAAACTATACAAATCATTACAGAATCACATTAAGCAATTCTTTGCTGTCAGAATTCAATTCATTGACTTTAACGTATTCCATCAGGTTAATAATATTTTAAAATAATAGCATACGATTGTTAAATGATATTAAAAACCCCAACACTTTTATAAATACACAGGTTTAAAGGACTTGTGAATAAAACATTTATTTTACACCTTTTCTCTTCAATGTTTTGCATACCTTTATACATATGCCTCTTATTGTTTACATCAGAAATATCCAAACTGCAGCCCTCCAGCTGCTGTAGAGCAAGTTGTTGACTGAAAGAAATTATTAGCATTGTTCAGATTTACTCTTCTCAAAGCTCAAATACATTTTCTTTTTTCCATTTGGGTTGGTTGGTAAAAGTACTGCCTAAAATATCTTCTGCTTGTCCAGTAAGGCACAGCCCAAATTAAAAAGATTGTTGGTGCACTAAATGCTATTTTGTAAAGTGCTATATATTCCACTGTTATGAGGACACATCATGGGAGTGTACATATAAACGTGTAGATGTACTATAGGTTGGGGAGATACAACTTTTGAGAGACTTGGCTGAGCCCAGTGTTAAACTACAACACCCACCGCCCCATTTCATTGTTGAAAGTTCCTGACAGTTGCAGTTCAGCAGCTGGAGGGCCACCTTAGAGTTTATATAAACAAAGTTATTTATCTTTGTTAGTCACATTGTATAAATTGCACAGTAATATGTTTTTTCCTGTAATGACTAATGCACCCCCCCAATGGACTGAGCACAAAAAGAATGTATGGATATTTTGCCTGTTTTTATTTTTAAACTACCTATTATGTATTTATTGTAAAATGTCCAGAAGATTAAAATGGAAATATCTTTATAAAAAGTCACACACTTGCAAAATAAATGGCTAAAATTCATAAAACAATTCTGAATATTTAATTTTGTAAGTATAGCTCCCATCCTTTTTTTTTTAATTTTAAGGTTATTTTCTATGTGAAAATGTATTATTGCATTAGAAGCACCAGATAGCTTCTTATAGTATTCATACAATTCTGTTTCATGAGAGCTATTCCCTTTGGCATTGCAAACAACAATAGGTGAAGTTCAAAGTTGAGAAAATTTCCTGCAGCAGTTAACCACCAAGGAAATGGAAAGATAAATGGATAGAGACATCATAGCTTGCCTTCATATAAGACCTGAAAACCAGCAAGATTAATTTTAAAAGATTATTACCTACTTGCAATCATACCTGTAGGTAGCCAATTGAAAGAGGCAGCTTAGAGATCAGCAATATGGGACATGCATCCCATGGCTGCCTTCAGTCTATAAAGTGATATCAAGCAGCTAGATCATTTTATCATATGCTTGTGCTTGACTAATCCCTCTGAAGCAAAAAATAAACTAAATTACATTTTTAAGGTTTTCAAAGCTAGCTCATTTACAATTTTAATTTCAAGATTGCATTAATTTGTTAACTACTTGGGGCAATGGCATTTACTACGGAAATACATTTTCAATTATTAGGTCTGTTATGTCTTATGAACACAAGTTCAGTTTTTTGACAAATTTCTTGGATTTGAGCATGCAATAAAACTATATGCAGAAGAACATAAAGTGAATTAAAATGAATGTTGTGAAAAGGGAAACCTAAAGCCAAAGTAATCCACATCAACTTGAGAGGTGCACACTCTTTCCAGAGTCTTTTTATAATGTGTTTGGAAATAAAACATATGAGGATGAAAGTTTAAACTACATGTTGTAGGGCCTGAAACAAGTTAATGTGAACTGGAGCATTCCCACAAGCTATGGGCTCAGGGTGGTTGCACCTGGGCCAGACTGCTGGAAGGTTGAGCTATTTTGATCTAAATCTTTCTTTGCTGCTGAACATGAGTACATATTCATTAAAGGGTTCATTCATTAAATCAGGCATGCTACCTCAGGGGCACTTCTCCCTCCCACCACACATGCCACATACCATGTACTTTTGACCTCCTTAAAGGAAAACAATAGCCCCAAAATAAATATTTGCGCAACAGGTTGTTTATATCTTATAAAGTGGCATATTAAAAATCTTACCAAACTGGTATATATATTTAAGTAAGTATTGCCTTGAACCACCATTTAGTGATGGTCTCTGTGCTGCCTCAGAGATCATCTGACCAGAAATATTTCAACACTAACGGTAGCAGGAAGAAGAGTGGAAGAAAAAGACAGAACTCTGTCTGTTAATTGGCTCATGTGACCTAACTTTATAGTTTGTTTGGTATGTTTGTGTGCACCGTTGAATCATACAATCCCAGGAGGCTGTCCTCATTTTTAAAATGGCAATTTTCTATTTAGTATGACCCAATGACACATAATGCTAAAAAAGTACATTATTATGAAAATGGTTTATTTATATGAAGCAGAGTTTTTTTTAGAGTTCTGGAGGTATAGTTTTCCTTTAACCTTGTGACTGTGATCAGGGAGACTGCCTGAATGGGGGAGCAGAAACTCATGAAGGCTGGTAACCATCAAGATTTTCCTTGGTGTCCTGTTGGCCCAGTCTGACACTGATTAAAAAAAAAAACATTAGGGCATGGGAAGTGTGCCTGAGCTCTAATCTTGTGAGTTGTTCTTGTTCAGACATAGCAATAATACTACTAGTCTTTAAACTGTTCAGAATTTTCATACATATTTTTCTATACAGTATTTTAAACTAGTGTGGAGGAGTGTACTGACTAAAGCCAGTGACTTTGAGAATTGGCCCTTGTCATATTTCATTCAGGTGTTTAGCTTTGGCCAACTAAAGTAAAAGTTAATGTACTGTAGCTATGTAGATAGGCCAACTTTAAAACTTCACAATAATTATAAGGTCTCTTCAGTGAGAAATAAAGCAATTTCGTCTTTATTTGATCCTCCCACTGCTTTACTGTACTGCTTGATAAATTTCAGATTTTCTTTCTACTTTTCTTTTTGTGGAATATACGTTATTCCACACGTTTATTTAAAAATACCCCAATAATGCCAATTTTTGAAATCACCTTAAATTATTATTGCACCTATTGTAACCTATGCAATTTTAGCTCTGTTGCAGGTCCTTAGCTTACTAATGGAAAAATTGTTCTCAATTCATTCACAAAAGGAATAAATGTTCACAAAGTGAACAATTTTGCTTTTGTGAACAGTTTTCCCCCCACACAAGAGTAGGATAGCAATTTCAATTTTTATAGTTTGCAATATTATGCAGTATATGTAATAAAACTTCTTAATTAAAAATTTGTAACATTTACTCCAAAAGTTTATGCCACCTTCAAGCAGGAGTTAAAGGAGAACAAAAGCCTAACTAGAGAAGTAGGCTAGAAATGTTAAACATTATGGGGCCGATTTACGAAATTCACGTGAAATGATCGAATCGAATATGATCGAATAATGGTCAAACGAATTTTTCGGATATTCTAATTTGGCCTCTTCGATCATCGAATACCGAATTATCGAATAGATCGAATGATCGGCTATTCGATCATTCGATGATCGAAGGATTAAAAATTTTAAAATTGTTTGACTGCCTACTTCACCAGATTGAACCTACTGAATTGCAATAGAAGCCTTTGGGAACCCCCCATAATCTTCTGAGACTAAGCCCTGCTCGAATACCTTATTGCTTATCGAATTTCGAATAGGATCAAGGGCCGAATTGAAAAATCTAAATTTTAAATTTGAATTTCAAGCAAATTTTAGGGGGTTATTTATGAAGCTCTGAATTCATAAAATCTGAATTTTTTTTTTTTATAAAATAGGCCTTTTTTAAAATCACAAATTTTTCAGAATTTATTAAACATAGAGGATGAAAAAGTCTTAATATTAAAATCTGGCATCTCGAAAAGTCTGAATATTAAAATCCGGCATCTCGAACCTGCCGAGGTTGCATATAAGTCAGTGGGAGAAGTTCAATTAACTTTTGATGTGCGCTGGGTTTTGTGAATACCACCATCTTTTGGGGGAAAAATCTGTGGAAAAATTTCTCACAAAGAAAATGTTATAATACATAAGCCTAAAAAAACCAGAGTGGATATGCTTGGAGTTTGTAACAGAAAATACTGAGATATATTCGGAGCTTGATAAATAACCCCCTTAGTGTACTTCGAGTAGGGAATAGTCCAAACTTGAAAATAATAAATAAATTATCATGTACGGTCTCTTTAAAAAGTCAATGTCGACTATTCGCCATCTAAAACCTGCTAAATTGCGGTTTTAGCCTATGGGAGATATCCTGGAACCTATTTGGAGTCATTTGGTGGACTTTGAAAAATCAATCCGAATTAGATTCGAATGATCGAATACAGCCTATTCGATTTTTTTTTATAGATTTTGGTTGACCTTTTTTTTTATTCGAATTGTGAGTTGATGGGAGTTTAAAAAACTCTGATTACCTTGCAATTCGACCCGTGATAATATCGAGAAACTGAAACTTTAAGCTGGTGCAATAAGTTCAGTATATAAAGTATGGCATTTTAGCCATAGTCATTTTTAGGATTTAGTTCTCCTTTAAAAGTTCACAATGCATTGTTAAGATTCACAATGAAAATTCTCTGTAAAAAGTCTCTCTGTAAAAATATTACATTGTCATATGAATTGTTATTCTTATTTGTGCACATTTTATTGCATTTCCCCTTTAGAGACATACAGTATTTATCAAAACGTGAAAGTCAGAGTTCACCATTGGGTGCTTCAAAAAAATAAATCACAAATCCCACAGAAATGAATATTAGCATTATTAACATGTATTTCTATAGCACCAACTTATTTAATAGCGCTGTGAATAGACAGTGGTTGAATGTTACTCTGATGAGCTCAAAGTTCACACTTTGATCAAAGTGCCTGTGCTGTAGAATTTACTTCTACTGAATGTTACAGTTAATTCATTATTGATGGGCAGCTAGAAGCAGTTTTCTGTTTTTGTTTCCCCTTGACTACCCCAAATGACCATTAATACAACATCTGAACCTCTAACTGAGCAATACTGTCACCATGTCATGTTATTCTTTAAAGGGCCTGTCACGCATGGCAGTAATATTCACTCAAGGCAATGGTATGTAGCACACTTCAATCAACAGCATTTGAGGGAGAGCAGTCACAAGACCTTTGAGAATTGTTGACTGCTTTCCATTTTACTAAATGGAATTGGCATGGTAAATTGACAGGGCCGGATTCCATTGACGTGTGGTCTTAGTGTTGCATGCCCCCACCTGAGTACATGGTCAACGGGGGAAACACAGGTCCCCATAACTTCGGATTGGCCGCATATTGCCTCAAATTATTTGCCGTCCTAGGCCAGGCATCCCCACAGATCTGGGCCTGCCTATTGACCATAATCAAAACCAAGGCCTCACTGCATTGCTTCCAAAATTACAGTTTTGCACATGTCTCATTGTTTTCAAAATTACAGGGTATGCCATTCTATTATACACTGGAACAATTTCTATGGAAAGTAAGGAGTTATCAGAACTGTAAAATAGATTAACTGTAACTGTAGTGTAGAGGATGACTTGTATCAGCCTGTTCATGTCTGTCTGTGGTGCATAATAGACAAATACCATACAAGATGCCACTGGCATGGTGCATCAGCAGATATCAGTTGGGATTATCTTCTGAGCATACACAAATCAAAAGTCATAGGAAGCTTAATTTTGCTTAATTTTGTAAGCAAATGTGTGTGTGGCCATTTTAAAACTGGGTGTATTTTTTGAGATATTTTGAGATTTTTTTTTAAAGATTTATGCAGATACAGAGCAGAGACAAAAAAAAGGAATTGAGCTTAAAAAACACTTTTGCAATTACTAGAAATAAACGGTTTATCAGTTCATTGAATAGCTAACAGACTTCAAACAGCCATTTTGCTAAGTAGCTGATACAAATAGGATACTGTAAGTGAAAGTGAGCTGGCAAACGAAAGCAGATGTTAATGCAAAACTAACACACAATAAATTATTTGACTGTAAAATCTGACAGTGAAAAATATTTATTTCTAAGACTTTTAAATTATAAACACGCCCAATGCCACTATAGCTATAAGACGTGCTGAATAGTTAACTGTTTTAATAGATCCACCGTTTAAAGGACCGCGGCAATCTGTTCTTGGTAAAATAGTTTTTAATTCTGAAGCAGAGTGATTGATTAAACTTGTGTATTAAAATAGCTTCTATTGAGGACACATACCAGTGGAGCTGGTTAGAGTATTCCAGTGTCTTCCAGCACTGATACATTTTCTTTTTATGTAAGTGAGCAGCTTTACTTACTGAGAGGAATACATCTTGCTTCATGCATGTGGCTTTCTATTTAATGAATGGAGGCAGTTCTGGTAGCCGGTAAGCATGCAGGTAGGCAGTGAGGTTTGTGCTGGGCCTCTAAAACATTTTAGTGGGGGGGGGAAGCAGCATCCTGTAGTTGTACCACTGAATGGGGCTGGTCTTTCAAGTGACCCTTATGAAGAGGCAGTTATTGAAGCTCAAGCAAATTAGCAATTATTTTAAATTAGTTTGAATGGTTAACATAAATATGCTAATGGCCTCTGCCCAAGAACATTTAAATGCAAAATATAATTCAGGTACCTCTTGCGCTAGACTTTACTTCGCCAGCTCAGACCTGGTGAAGTTCAATACGATAGGAGTTTGAAAAAAAACTTGAATTGAAAAGTCCCAAAAAAAACGCTGGCGTCTTTTACTTTTTTAGGGTGATAGTCTGAAAAATAGCGTTATTTTCCCCCCCTACATTTCCTAACATATGGAAACTCAACTATACAGTGGGCACATGTTTAGGGCATTAGGACAACTTTATTTCCTTGTGTAGTGTAATGTAGTGGCTGTAACATATACTTCTATTATACGTTTGTCTTTGCGCCATATGCAAATTAGACATCGCTAGTGTAAATGAGCTTAGCCTGACGAAGTAACACTAGCGCAACTTTAATAACGTTCGCCGCCCTGAGCGGAAATTCGCATTTTAGTGAATTAGCGGCGGGCTGGTGAAAATTCGCCTGACGAAGCAGGTGAATTGTGGCAAAGCCATCACTAGTGCGTTTTCGCCGCTTAGTGAATTTAGTACCAAGCTCCGAATTTATCTCAATATTTTTGCTCAGGTTTTTTAGGCTTATTTATTATAACGTTTTCCTGGAAATTTTATTTGCGCGAAAATCTCTGATTTCCAAGAGTGTTAATTCCCC
The DNA here is from genome assembly GCA_024363595.1 of Xenopus borealis. Taxonomy (NCBI): domain Eukaryota; kingdom Metazoa; phylum Chordata; class Amphibia; order Anura; family Pipidae; genus Xenopus; species Xenopus borealis. The sequence goes on from CM044440.1 coordinate 74,328,675, forward strand.
TGAAAGCAGCGCACAACAAAAAATCAATGGGACTTCTACCACTGATATGCAACTTCGGCAGGTTTGAGATGCCACATTTTAAAATTCAGAGTTTTTCATCCTCACAAATCATCATAATCACAAAAAAATTTTTTATGGAATTTGGAGCTTAATAAATAAGTTGTGAGTTGTATTGTTTTCCTTTATGTAGCGCATCACCAACATTTCACAGAAACTATTATAAGCATCAGCTCTTGCTCCAGTAAAGCTTGCCATCTACATGCATTTACAAGTGTATATACTGTATATACTAGGGCCAGTTTCACAAGGAGCCAATTCATCATTTGTATCTGATGTCATAATCAACAGACATGGGGGTAGCTAGTCCTGTGGCAAGTGTTATAGTAACAGTATAACAACTGGGGTCATCGAAATACAGGGTAGCTGCACCGTTGCATGCAAACAGAGCTAACAAGCTTTTTATCTATAGATTTTACAGATTTCTACATTTCAAAGTTTATGGGGTAATTTAGCAAAATCTGACATTTTCGTCACTATTTTCTGAAAACCATTCCAACCAAATCCACACTTAATGGTTAAGGGGAGTTTTTCCACTATAAAAATACTTGCTAAAGATAATGTATTTTTTTTCGATCTAATTTTTGCTATTCGAACATTCGATAATTCAAATTGCGGTAAAACCCCTCAAATTCGAAATTTGAATTTGAGGGGTTTTAATTCGAATTTAATTCAAGGGTCGAATTTGAGGCTTTATTAACCCATTATGAATCAATTACAAATGATTGGCCCATAAAGATTAGATCTACCTCTAATGTTAAAGAAAGTAAACTCAAGCTACTTTTAGATTATATTAGTTACATAGTTACATAGGGTTGAAAAAAGACAGAGTCCATTAAGTTCAACCTCCAAATTAAAAACCCAGCATACATACACACATACATCTCCACTCTTTCAAACACAAACCATATATGCTCATAGCTATACTAACTGTAGAGTTTAGTATCAAGATAGCCTTTGATATTATGTCTGTCCAAAAAATCATCCAAACCCCTCTTAAAAGCATCAACAGAATCAGCCATCACAACATCACCCGGCAGTGCATTCCACAACCTCACCGTCCTGACTGTGAAGAACCACCTACGCTGCTTCAAATGAAAGTCCTTTTCTTCTAGTCTGAAGGGGTGGCCTCTGGTGCGGTGATCCTCTTATTATATTAAATAGTTACTGTTCTCAAGTTATTCTCTTAGGGAAATAAAGAAAAAGCTTTAGTGTTAACTAGCTCTTGAAAAGGGAAAAATGCTTACTTGCAAAGTCTTATCCCAAAATAGTTATTGGGATTTATAGTTACTTATCCCAAAAAAGTATTATCTCAGTAATTAGAAATAAGTGTGGCTCATTTTTAAGACAACAATTGCTTAGTAACAACTGAAAGAATTAAATGTGTTAAATTATTTCTTTTCAACATTTTATAGAGGAACCCTTGTTACAGGGATACGTTTGTAGTAGTACAAAAGGCTTAGCTTAAATAAGTTGCTAATTGTTCAAAATATGATGCAGAAATTTTTAAGCAAAGTTAAAATGCACAAGGACCCCAGGCCTATAAAATACGTACCTGACTACAACTAGTTTTGAGCAATTCACTATTCCTGATTTTCTCTTTCTTTTCTTTAGCACGCTGCTAGTGTACTGGAGAAAAGCTTATATAATTCCAATTATTATTCAACCTGGCAATTATAAGCATACCAATGTAAGACCTGTAGGAGGCAGTTTATGTCCTGGGGAATATTATTATAGTTAAAATTGTGATGGAGGTGCTTCGCACAATTGATTAAAGTCCAGACAAGCAGATGCATATTTTATTGGTCTGCTGACAATCTACTGTAATGTTCAAAGGGGAGATTGCGTTGTGCAAGGCCAGTGCAATAGTTTGCTGTGCATGAGGCTCTAAGGGTGACAAGCCCTTGATGAATGAGTATGTTTTACTAAAGATTTTGCTACCATTTAATTGATGGTTTGATATTTGCAAAAATGTAATTGCACAAATTGCCACAGCAAACAGAATTAGATCATGAATTATTTACAAAGGGCTGGCAAGCACATCAGCAATTAATTAAGCACACTTTTATAAAATTCCCTTTAATTTATTATAATCTCTAATATAAGCATGTTATATTAAAATATCTAACAAATAAAATGCTTGTACTGTGTAGTCTTTGATTCAGCACAGAAAAATTATTATATATTATTAGTATTTAGCATTATTAGAATGATATAAGCCTTATTTTTGCTAAATCCATAGTTTAAAGGAATAGTTTAAATTTTTTATTCATTGAAGTTGGCTTGGGGGTAAGGTCCAGTGTTACCCAAAAAGCTGTAATTAAATGTAAAGCCAGTACCTGAGTTAGATTTGTGCTATTTATGACAGCACCTCCTATGAACTACTTGTTTTAGTGTGAATGTATTTTAATTATACTTTCATTATAACAAACATTGTCCAAAAGCATTTTGTTTTTAATTTTTGCCTTCCCTGTGACGCCCCGGATTTTGGTGTTTAGCAAAGGGGAAAAAGACAGGAACAAAGCAAGGGTACAAGCAATGGAGACCTATTTTTATTTTTACCTACAATGGTTGTACTAAGCAAAATTCTATTTCTTTTGAACTTGTTCTAGTTCTCATTAGTGTATATAGCAAAGGAGAGGTATGATTGTAAGTGCTTTAACTCTTTTTGCTTCTTTGACCAGTAGTATAGCATAGATCAAAGAGGAAACTGCAAACGCAAAATCAATGGTTCTGGTAGACAATTACTTGACATCCAACAATATAGAATTTGTGAACTATAGACAGGTTAAGAAACATGTGTTAGGTGTCTGCGCCTAAAAGGTGTTGGAACACCCTGCTACTTGAGGAGATTAGTCGCCCAGTGACAAATTGTCTGTTCTTCAGGTGACTAATCTCCCTGAAATGCCTTCTCGCTGGCTTGATTGTAAATTGCCTGCTGGATTGCATTCGGATCGCTTTGGCTTTCTGAAGTCACCCAAAGTTTCCTTGTGAGGCAACTTTGGAAAAAGTAATTTACATTCTAGCCTCCAAGCCCCTGAAGAAATTCAAAAAGCAAATCTTAACAGGGTGGTATCAGGTTTGTGAGTGTCACGGTCCGCACCCAACACCAGAAAAAACACCAAGCACCCTGGTTTCAGCTCGTGCTTCAGCAGTAGTGTGATCGCCTTTGGGCCTCAGGAGGAGCCCTCAGCTTCCTTGGATGCCCCCTGGACTTAAACAAGAGGTGCAAGATAAAGGTTCTGGATAGACAAAGGGGCATGACTGTATATAATAATTAAGGCCAAAGGTCATGGTACAGGCAGGAATAGACAGATTCCTAGTCAGACAGTCTGGATCGAGGCAAGCAGATAGCTAGGATTGTCAGGCAGTCAAAGGGTCAAACCAGAATGTCAATCAGGAGGGTTAAGCAGATTTAAAGTCGGTTTCAGGCAAAGGTCAGGTTTCAGAGGTCAGAGTAGTCAAATAGCCAGGCAGGGTCAAACACAGGAATCAGGACAACTAAGAAGCTTCACAGCACAAGGTACAAGGCACCAGGAATAAACCTATCATGGGCAATGAGAAATAAACAAAGGTCCCTTTAAATAGTTTGAATTTGGCGCCATTGCACGCTGACGTCATCACGCCTTTAAGATGTGCACTAGGGATCGCATTGGCAGAGACAGGAGAGCTGCATGGCAGGCGTCTCCGCTACACCACTAGATCACCAGGGTGAGTTTTTCTCACATTGAGTGCGTAAGTCGTATTCCTAAAAAGAATCACTTATAGAGCATATCACTTATAGAGCATATCCAAATATTTTAACTGAATATCAACGTTACCTTCACCTATACAGTACATTCCAGCTGCAAGCCCTCCCAAGCAGCACATGCTCTTTTGTTTCTATTGTTACACTCTCTGTATTTAAATTAGAGAAGGACATTAGTTATTATGAATGGTAGGATTGGCTTGCTGGGATACCATGAAACTTCACCAGTCCATGGTCTGGGTTGACCATTGCCTCTTTCTGATGCATTATGGGGCCCATTTACAAAATTTGTGTAAAGGATTAGAATTCCATCGTATTCCAATCGTACGATTTTATTCAATATTCGAATATGCAAATTTGGCCACTTTGATCATCGAATATGCAAAATTCGATCATATCGAATAGAATAAAATAGAATATTTGATCATTCGATGATCGAAGTACTTCCCATTTAAAATTTTCTTCGACTGCCTACTTCGCCGGATTGAACCTACCAAATTGCAATAGAAGCCTATGGGAACCCCCCATAGGCTTCTTTTCTAAGTTTTATATTCGAATACCAATCATACGATCGAACTTTTCGATCGCCCAATTTGTACAATTTTTTCAAACAATTGAACTTTTTTAAAAAAAATTTTTGGAAAATTGTTCGATCGTACGATTTTATCGAGAAATTGAATAGCAGCCAAAAACCATTGAATTTTACTACAATTTTATTGAATTTTCATTTGAAAATCGTAGAAGGGTCGAATTTGAGGGCAAATAGCCCTCGAGAATTCGACCCTTAGTAAATCTGCCCCTACGTGTTATTTACTTACAAAACTGGTGCATCATCAAGCCCGCAGCTATTTAAACGAGTTGTTCACCTTCCAAACACTTTTTTTCAGTTCAGTTGGTTTCAGATTGTTCTCCAGAAATAAAGACTTTTTAAAATTACTTTCCATTATTTATTTTTTATTGTTTTTCCAAAATCTAAGTTTAAAGTTGAATGTTCATGTCTGTGGCGTTTGAGCCTGACATCTCAGTAATTCAGGTGCAGACTCTAAACTGTTACAGTTTTGCAACATTTAGTTGATACATTTCTCAGCAGCATCTCTGGAGTATCAGCAACTATTGCATAAATTATAACAGGTGCCTGTAATGAGATTCTGTTCAACAGGGACAATAGATAAAGAAATGCATCAACTTAATCTATCAATTTAGAACAGTTTACGGGCTTGGTGCCCCACCCTCCCAGAACTGCTTTAGAAGGTAAAGAATTACACTCTACACTCCAATATTAGAAAATAAATGGAAAAAGTTGTTATTTCTAGTGATCTATCTGAAAACAACTAGTGGTCTAAAGGTGAACATCCCCTTTAAATATCAAATTGGTTGTTTTTTATATTTAACTCACATTTGTCATATTAATATACACACATTAAGGGCGTTATTTATCAAAAATGGAATTGGCAACCTCCTGGAGAAAAACCTGTGGAAAAATGAGAATGCAAAGAAATGTGTATTTTCTGAAACCCCAAAGAGTGAGATGTATTAAAGAACAATAAGTGAAGTCACTTTTTTGTGTTTGACTTCTAGCAAATTTCTATACACGCCAATATCAACTTTATTATGTTTTCTAGTTTATTAAAACATTTGAGTTTTTCAGCCGTATTGAAAATCAATGGACCAATCTAGTTCTTTCTTAACAGTGAGTTTTTTTTCCCCACCAAATTCTTAAATAGGGAAGCATTAAAGGAAATAAATGTGATCAAGGGGAAAAAAGTTGTATGCATTTTGTTGCCATTTTTTATGCATTCACATGTTTTTTTCCTTGACCTTGAAAATAGACTATTGCATGCAGTAAATGTTACCAAAAGCAATTGCTATTCTTTGTATCATTTTCCAAGATAATGTAATGTAATGATAAATTATTAATCATTATATGCACTAATGCACTTAATGAAGAATATTTACCGTAAAGCAACCAGTAAATTCTCTTTATATGGGATTTAAACAGGTGCAAATGCATTAAGGTTTCTTTCTCATTGTCGCTGGTAAAAAACTCCCACTTGATATACAGTGTGAGTGTGATAAAGAAGCACACTCAGTTTATTTTGCCTTTGTGCAATGAAACACAAGGCAAATGGTCATTGCATATTTGATTTGACTGACTAGGAGAAGGTGGCCCACAGCCATACTTTTTAAAAGATGCAATGGTGTGCTGTGTATTCCAAGTTGTGGGTACCAGATTTGTGTTTGACAAATAGCCCATCAGTTAGTAAGTGTTTATACAAAGCAATACAGTCAGAGGTTCCTTCTTAACATTATTTTCAATTAGTGTTATTTATGTTTGTGAAGTTCTGTTAGTACTCTCTCAAAATGTTCTCATTCTGGGTTCCTGCCTTTTCTTACTAGACTGTCTTTGGTTTATTCTGCTGCAGATTTTAAGACTACTGCGTTTTTTTTTTTATTCAGGCATTATTATATAGCTGGATGGTGTTGCATGTATCTTGCAAAGGAAAAAATATGGTTCGCCTGCTGAGAAGCTTTCTGTTCTGACAAATATTTTCTTTGCTCAATTATATTAATGTGTGAAAAATTTTGGAGATTGCAGCTATAAAATGCCAGCCTTTGCAGAAAAATGGAAAGGAATGAAAGTGCTTGAAATATATTTTACACCTTAAAGATTCAAACCCAAATATCAGAATCTGGGAGCCTGCTAATCCAAATGAGATAGACAGGAAAGGTAGCACTGAAACAATGAAACCTACCAAGTGAAAATTAAATAGACAAAGGGAATGAGCAAAATGCTAAATCTTTTCTATGTGAAAGAAACACAGAAGGAAATGATTTGTTTAGTAGAGAGAGGAAGTAAAAAAAAGCAGAGCAGACAAATCCACAAGGGCAGATAAGCATGAAATGAAAGTATATAGTTAGATTTTATAAAAGTAGAAGCAAACATAATATTTTATTTTAGTGGTTGTTTGTTTTTAAAAACCATCAAACAACCTTTGCAACCAAGTCATTTCAGACATGGCAGTGACCAAGTGGCAAGCAAACAACATCTACAGAGAAACCTTTTCTTCTCTTTAAGAAAAAAAAGCCTTGTTATTTATTTGCAGAATAAAATAACTTTACTTTAGGGCTAGTTTAGATTATATTGATCCTGAAAGCAATCTCTTCAAAGAATGGAACACATATTTGGGTAGGTTCTCTAGACCAAATTACATACACAATGTAGACATTTGGCACCTTTCCAGTCTAACTGCCCTGCTAGCATCTGAAGGATCCTTTTGAAGAAATGAGAGTCTACTAAAATATTGTTTTTTTTCAGAAATACATTATTTATATAACCAGATTTGCTTTAAAGTAGATATCCACTTGAAATATCTAAGCACATCGTTTCATTTGCTCTTAAAAGGCAACACTTGGGAACATTTTAAATAATCAATAACCCATTAAGACCTCATACTATAGAGACTAAATAGAATCTGTGAGTATTTTCACTGATTGGATGAGTTAACAATGTGGCAAAAACATCAAAAAGTCTATGAGATTTTTTATTCAGCCAGGTGTTGATGTAGAGTATCTAGTAGAAATAGTAACATACAGTATTAACATGCATAGTAACATAGTAAGTGTGGTTGAAAAAAGACACATGCCCATCAGGTTTAATCTTTTAAATCCATCTATAACCTGCCTAACTGCTAGCTGATCCAGAGCAAGGCAAAAAAAAACAATTTGAAGCCTCTCTAATTTGCCTCCAATGGGGAAAAATTTCCTTCCTGATTCCAAGATGTTAATCAGACCAGTCCCTGGATCAATTTGACTGATTCAGTGAGAGAATCCCACATCTTCACATATCTCACTGTAATAAAACCCTTATGAAAGTTTAGACAGACTCTCCTTTTCTACAAATCGGAATGGATGGATATTTTTACATCCCAGGTGCATGACTTTACATTTATTCACATTGAATCTCATCTGCCACTTAGTTGCCCAGATTGCCAGTTTGTCAAGATCTTGTTGCAAGGATGGTGAATCCTGGATGGATTTAATTTGGCTGCATAGTTTTGTGTCATCTGCAAACACTGATACATTACTTACAATGCCCAAGTGGACCCAATACAGAGTCCTGAGGGACCCCACCTTACTCCAAGTAGAGCATGTACCCTAAACAATCACCCTCTGTACCGGATCCTGTAGCCAGTTTCCTATCCATGTGCAAATGACTTAATTAAGCTCAACAGACCTTAGTTTAGAAAGCAGTTGTTTGCGGGGGATTATATCAAACACTTTGTCAAAATCCAAGTAGATCACATCTACTGCTCCCTCATTGTCCAGCATCTTACTTACCTTGCTGATTGCAAGCTATTCAGTAGGCAACATTTTGAATGTGATCCCTTAACAAGTATTCCAATAATTTGACCACCACAGATGGCCTATGTACTGGCCTATAATTGCTAGGCTGAGATCTTCATCCCTTTTTAAATATTGGAATGACATCAACTTTCCTCCAATCCATAGGTACCATACCAGTTGAAAGCAAATCTGAGAAATAGAGGTCAGTCTAAAAACTGAGCTAAGCTCTCTTAGACTCAGGGGGTAGATTTCTTTTTTTCATTTATTTATTTTTTAAATCTTTATTTTTATTCATTTCAAACAAAGGTACATAACTTTTATCACATTGGCACATTTTCTTCAAGACATTGCACAAGTATCAATCATCGCTACAGAGTAGTGATGGGCGAATCTACCCCGTTTCGCTTCACCGAAAAATTAGCGAATTTCCATCGAAAATGGATGGCAAATTGGCGAAAAAATTAGCGAAATGAGTCGCGGCACGTTTTTGACGTCAACCTCGTTGCGTCGTGTTCGATGCGCGTCGCATCGTTTTCGACGCGTCACATCAAAAACGACGTGCGACTCGTTTTTTTCTCCAGCGGCGAATCACGGGAAATCGCCCCTGGCGAATAAATTCGCCCATCACTACTACAGAGCCTATTCCACAACAGGGAGTAGATTTCATCTGGTCCTAGCACCTTGTTCATATTTTGACTAAATCAACCTAAGAAGTCACTAGGATGAGTGATGAAAACATTTCATGAATTCATTTAAATTCATTTAAATTCATTTAAATATAAATATATTTATGGCCAGAACACCAACAGCCTCACTCAACTATATTTTCTCAATCATATTTTTTCAATCATATTCCAAATTTAATGTGGCTGCTGTGTGTCATCTTTTTCCTCTCTCATTTACCCTGTGTTTACCCTGGATTCTGCTTACTGCCCTAGTCTCTGGGCATTCTTATTTGTTTGTGACTTTTAAAGGCCATACTGATTTACTGATTTTTGAGGCCACGAAAATAAAAGAGAGCTCCAAAACAAAACTGTGAAAAAAATTGTGCAACTTGAACTCTACATTATTATAGAATAAAGAGACAGAATATTCCTGTGTGCATTTATTCTCAGAGAAAAGTTGCATGCCGGCTAGAATCACTTTGTTCCATTCACTTTCAATGAGGCAAAAGAAAAAAATCATTGCAGTGTTATCTGTCATTTGGCAGGGCGTAGAGAACATGACCTTCTCCCTTGTGAGGGAATCTTTCCTTTCCAGGTTGAAATGTTAATTGTATAATGATTCTGATATCTGAATAGACAATGGAAAATTCTGTTTTTTATTATTTTGATAGGATGTATCTCTGTATGGTATATTGTGGTGTAGCGTGTGCTGTTGCTTACTTTTAAAATTTTTAACTTCTAACTCATATTTGCATATTTAGTACTATCCTTCCCAAAATTGCACACCGAGGGATAAAATATGTGAAGAAGCAAGCAGCTGCTGAGTTACAACTGATTTATTGCACATGGTAATTTCCTAAGGGAAACCCCTCTCCACGTACACACTGACATCAAAATCAATAACTAATATTATACAAAAACCACAACCTAGCAAACCGGTTTTGGTACCTACTGGGAACAAAAAATTATAAAAGGAATTTCAGGGCAAATATATTTATCATTGCATTATCCAAAACATGCCATTATATGAACAGTATTAAATCACTCTACTCAACTAGTAAGGATAAAGGGGTGGGGGGGGGGTTGAAATATAATTAAAAGTGACATCAAAATCAATAACTAATATTATACAAAAACCGCAACCTAGCAAACCGGTTTTAGTACCTACTTGGAACAAAAAAATTAAAAAAGGAATTTCAGGGCAAAGAAATTTATCATTGCATTATCCAAAACATGCCATTATATGACCAGTATTAAATCACTCTACTCAATTAGTAAGGATAAAGGGGGGGTTGGGATGTAATTAAAAGTAAAAATTAAAAAATAACAGTAAAATTGCTGTATTAAATAATAATGATAATTAATACAGACAGTGTTTATTATTTGAAGGCTGAATGTTTGCTGGCAGGCCACATATACTGAAGTGACAATTGTAAAGCTTTGTTCTCAGATCTCTAATGGCAGCCACATGAAGAAAAAAAGGTATTAAGTGAAGTACGGTAGTGAAAACACTTAATCAATATTCTCATGACAGGAAATTTTCCCTTGTGATGAAACATCAACATTTTAGTGACACTTTTGATTAAAAATGGGGGGGGGGTGTCAATTGGGACACCTTTAACTATCTGGCCTCATGTCTAGTCTCTAATCATCACAATAGTGAGTTCAGAGGAAAAACACATTACAAGCAAAGGTGAATGACAAAGATTCCTATGAAAAATTGGTTACAAATAGGGTTGCCACCTGGCTGGTATTTTACCAGCCTAGCTGGTAAAAATGATGGTTGATCCTAATGTTATTAATGGGAAAAAAGAAAAATAAATAGGAAGACCAGTATTTTCTTCACAGAAAAGGTGGCAACCCCAGTTACAAATTATGTGGCTGGGCTTCTGAGTAAATCACTTATGATATCCCTTAATGTCCTATCTGATTCTTAGCTCTTAGGTAAGGAACTGTGCACCATGACAACATGGGAATCCAGCACTCATATTCTCATCCCAATTTATCCTTAATCAGAATTCATGCAAGAAGGTAGCTAGTGTAAACATATATTATATATGCATTTCAAAATTATGCTCAATTTCACACTTCCTTAAAAGAATTGTTCAGTGTAAAAATAGACAGGATGTGCAATATAAAAAATGTTTTCAATAGTTAGTTAGCCAAAAATGCTAGAGTTAGAGATCTGCAAAGCAGGAATTATTGTAATGGCTATTGTATTATAGTATGACATCAGCTCACTCCAGCATTTATACTGTACCTTAAATTTTTGGCTTACTATATTAAGTGCTATTTAACAGGTTAGTACTTCTTTATATCAGAACACATCTTTATATCTGCTTTTATTAATTCCTGATAATTTTAAGAAAAATTCTGTCACATAATTAGTTTGTGTCGTGGATTTCATAGTAATGTCTAAGTACTGTTAATGGTTCACTCCCAGGATATCTTGTGAATATATTTATTTAACGATCGGCACCCAATACCAGAACAGTTGACTTGTTCCTAGCTTTTGAAATATATGAATTTCATGCCAATGAGCGCTGGCGTCACCGCGTCAGCACCTTTAAATATCCTGGAAGTGCGGCGTGCGCTCCCTAAGGAAGAGGCGCTAGAAGAATGAAGCAGCGGGCGTCCACCAGGGTGAGTTGTTACATTACCCCCCCTCTAAGGGGGGCCACTGGAACCCCAGGTTTCTCAGGAAACTTTAGGTGGAACCATTTCCTGAGACAATCAGCCCACAGGACCGCAGCCTTTCCACTTGACTAAGTATTGCAACCTACCCCGCACAAGGTGAGAATCAAGGCGGTCATGAATTACAAACTCAGGCTGACCTTCAATCAACACTGGGGGAGGAACAGACTGTTGACGGACCTGCAAAGCTGGCTTCAAAAGAGATACATGAAAAGAATTAGAAATCTTAAAATTATCAGGTAGTTTGAGAAGCACAGAAGCTGCAGAAAGAGATTCACGCACCCCAGACCAAATATTCACAAAATGTTTGACAAAAGAGTTAACAGATGGTACAGGGGATAAAGTCAAATGCAAAA
>CM044440.1:74342673-74353138 GCA_024363595.1 Xenopus borealis
ATAAAGAATGGAGATTGACCAGAAGAAGAGTGAGTTGCATTATTGTAAGCAAATTCTGCCTAAGGTAACAGTTCAGCCCAAGAAGGTTGTCAGACACATAACTCCTTAAAAATTGCTCAAGAGATTGATTAACCCTTTCAGTTTGATCATTAGTTTGCGGGTGATATGCGGTAGAAAATGACAATTCAATACCAACCAAAGAGCAGAATGCACGGCAAAACTTTGAAATAAATTTTACCCCTCTGTCAGAAACAATATTGACCGGAAAACCATGCAATTTAAAAATGTTAGAAAGGAATAATTTGGCTAATCTTTTGGCAGAAGGTAGATGTGGGAGGCAAATGAAGTGGCTCATTTTACTAACCCTATCCACCACCACCCAAATCACAGTCTTCCCCTGAGAGGGTGGAAGGTAGACAATAAAGTCCATCGAAAGATGCGACCATGGTCTGTCAGGACTTGGTTGTGGCTTTAATAACCCTTGTGACAGATTTCTAGAGGGTTTAGACCTCTGACACACAGGGCAAGAATTGACAAAACCCTTAACATCTTGTTTAAAGGAAGGCCACCAAACATTACGAGATAAAAGGGACACGGTTTTGGTGATGCCAGGATGTCCCGCCATCTTAGAGTTGTTGGCTTCATCCAAAACTTGTTCCCTTAAATTTTCTGGAATAAATAATCTCTGGGGGAGTTTCCATTGGACTGGAGTTTCCATTGGACTGGACAGAAGATAATAAGGTGGTAAGATCTGCCCCCAGAGCTGGCACAATTAATTCACCTGGGACAATTGGTATGCACTCCCTAGGATTAGACTCCAAACTCCTAGAGAGTGCATAAGCCTTGTTTTGGGAACCGGGCCTGTATGTTATTGAAAAATTAAATCGAGTAAAAAATAATGACCATCTAGCATGCCTAGGATTTAACCGCTTAGCAGATTCAATGTATAGCAGGTTTTTATGGTCAGTATAGACTGTTATGGGATGTTTAGCCCCCTCCAACAGGTAAGGCCAACTTAATAACTAGCAATTCTCTATTATCAATATCATAATTGGCGTCAGCGGAAGAGAATTTCTTAGAGAAAAATGAACATGGATGCAATTTGTTAGTTATTGGATGCCTTTGAAGAAGAACTGCACTTGCCCCAACCTCTGAGGCATCAACCTCTACAATAAAGGGTAAGGTAGTATCAGGATGACAAAGAATGGGAGCAGAAACAAATAGTTTTCTTAAAAATTCAAAAGCTTGTATAGCTTCTGAGGGCCATATACACTGATCAGCACCTTTCTTGGTTAGATCCATAATTGGAGATACCACCAAGGAAATTTTTTTTAATAAACTGACGATAATAATTGGCAAAACCTAAAAATCATTGAATTGCACGTAAGGACAGAGGCCAAACCCAGTCTAGGACGGCCTAAACCTTCCCAGGGTCCATTTCTAGACCCTTACCAGAGATAATGAATCCCAATAACTGCACTGAAGGAACTTCAAAAGTGCACTTCTCAAGCTTTGCAAACAAGTTATTTTTCCTTAAAGAACAAGTAAACGTTTTTTTTTTCTATCTCTAAATTTGCTCTAAACAGCCCCTCAAATTAATGTACCTTAGTCCCTGCTGCAAGTCTGCTCTGGTTTCTGTGTTATCAGCAGCTTCTTTCCCTTCTTCCTGGTGCAGAGTGAAGCCCCGCCCCTTAGCTTTCTGAGCTGACCTTATCTCTCAGACTAGTCTTGGAGATCATTTGCATAATGTGACATAGCAGAGAGCAGTGTGTGTAGCAGCTTTTGCTTGGGGAAACTAGCTTACTAATGAAACACTGGCTCCCTCTTCCTCTCTATTGTGGAACAGCAGCAAATGGACTGCTCAGTAAACTAAGGGGCTGGGCTTCACTCTGCACCAGGAAGAAGGGAAAGAAGCTGCTGATAACACAGAAACCAGAGCAGACTTGCAGCAGGGACTAGGGTACATTAATCTGGGGGGCTGTTTAGAGCAAATTTACAGAAAGAAAAAGAAAAACATTTACTTTTCCTTTAACCTGGATAAAACCTCCCGAACATGTTTTCGATGGTCAATCAAGTTAGAGGAGAAAATAAGAATATCATCAAGATATACCACCACGAATAACCCTAGCAGGTCCCGGAAGATATCATTGACAAATTCCTGGAACACTGCGGGTTTGTTGCAAAGGCCGAAAGGCATTACCAAATATTCATAGTTTTCCACTAATCCCCTTCCCTGAATAAGGTTATAAGCACCTCTAAGATCAAGTTTAGTATAGATGTTGGCATTCCTAACTTGATCAAAAAGTTTGGAAATCAGTAGAAGGGGATAGCGGTTCTTAATATTAATTTCATTAAGAGCCCTGTATTTAATACATGGTCCAAGGCCCCCATCCTTCTTACCCATGAAAAAGAACCCAGCTCCAGCAGGGGAATTTGAAGGCCTAATAAAACCTCTTTTGAGGTTTTCCTTAATGTATTCTTTCATCGCCTGGGCCTCAGGCAATGAAAGAGGGAAAGTTCTCCCTCGAGGAGGAGAAGACCCTTTAATGAGATCAATTGGGCAGTCATAATGTTTCTAGGGAAAAAGGGACAGGGTAAGAGGGTGGTAACCTTGCACCAGGTAATCCTGCTTCTGCTCTTGTAGTGTAGTTAGAAGCGCTTCCGTAGTGGGAGGAGCAGCTGTAGCATGACCTTCGGCATCCATGGCCTGTTATAATGTAACGATCGGCACCCAATACCAGAACTGTTGCTAAGCACCCTGGTCTCGGCTTGGCTTCACCAGTAATGTGACCGCCTTTGGATTCGGGAGGAGCCCTCAGCTTACTCGGATGTCAAATGAACTTATCGAGAGGTGCAAAGTGAAGAGTTCTGGCTAGAAGAGGGGCACGACTGTTAAACAAAGTCTTTGGGCAGAAGATCGTGGTACAAGGCTTCAGGCAAAAGGATAGTCAGATCAAGCCGGGTCGAGGCAGGCGGAGTACAATCGTAGTCAGGCAGGCACAGGTCAAACCAGGAGATCAATCTAGAGAGATAGGCAGAATCAAAGTCAGATATCAGGCACAGGTCAAAACCATAAAGTTAATCAGGAGGGTAGCGGATATAGAAGAGTCGTTTACCAGGCAGGGTCAGGATTCCAGAAATCAGGATAGTCAGATACAGGCGGGGATCACAACGGATAATCAGAATCAGAAGCTAATAGCATGGAAAGGCACCAGGAACTCTCAATAGAAATCCTATAACAGGCAAGGTTAACTTGTTCCCAAGCTCTTTAAAAATTTGAATTTCCTGCCAATGCGCGCTGGCGTCACCGTGTCCTGGAAGTGTGGCGCATGCGCCCTAAGGAAGCGGCGCTAGAAGAATGAAGCGGAAGGCATCCCTGTTTATTTTTTGTATAAATGTGTGGTGTTCTATTATAAAGTAGAGCTAACCTGGTAAATGACACATTGTATTGTTTGAGTTTGTATGATATATATACCTGTATATATATATATATATAATATTGAACTCATTTTTTATGATTTGTTATGAGCTGGCAAGTGTTCCACTGATGGCAACACTGGCAATTTACAATCTTGAGTTGTGTTTCTTGCTCACTAGCAGGGTTAGATTGTTTGGGGAAGGAGAACAGCAGTAGGGTTAGCAGGGTAACAGAAAATCTAGTGTGGGCAAAAGGAAAAGAAAGGCTGCTCCAGCGTTTATACATCTCAACAGAGTTGTCAGATTGTGTGAAGAAGATGGGAGTGTGAACTCTATATTGGTAGTTCTATATGGATTCTATCTAGTAGTGGTGGGGAGAAGAGCAGAGTCAGGCCTAAACAGATTGTGGTTATAGGTGTTTCAATTATTAGGACAGTGGATAGGGTAATTTGTCATCTGGATCGCTACAACAGTTTGCTGTGGATGATCGGGTAGACAAATTATTGGGTGGGGCTGGGCAGACCCAACTGTCTTAGTACATATTGGTACCAAGACAAAATTAAATTGGTAGATGGAAGACCTTTAAAAATGAAGGAATATAGGGTCTAAGATTCAGGGAAGGTCTTCAAATGTCGATTTTTCACAAACTTAGACATTTAGCAGACATTTAAGACAGCTGGAGCTTAGGGAGTTAAATGTGTGTCTTGGGGGCATATTTCTTATGCTGTGTAAAATTTGGCAGGATAACACACCACACATAACCATGCATCAAAATGCATTCTTTCTTATGTGACTTCCACTGGATGCAATGTAAAATAACTTCCACTGGATGCAATGTAAAATAACAGTGTCAGAGCTGGTGTTCACATGGCATCAAATTAAACACACCTTTGCCAGTTATTTTACACAGTTTTTTTACAGTTTTTTTGGTGTATTTTGTTTTACACGGCATAATATGCCCCTTGGTGTAGGAAGGGAGGGGTTGATTTCTAGAGCAGTGGGGAGATTTGTCCTTGGGGTAAAATCTATATAGTTGTGACAGATTGCACTTCAATGGAAGGGAGTCCACTGTGCTACGGGAAAGAATGGCTAAGATGTTGTAGGGGTTTTCAAACTAGGCAAGGGTGAGTCAGAGTATTATTATGGGCAAGCTAGGGTAGTCTGATAAGAGGAATTAGTGAAGCATCATGGGGATCTTAACAGTGAGAACATTTGGGTTGTGGAATGCTCTGCAGATGATGGCTGATTTGTCCAATATCCATGGCTAAAGTGGTACTAAAATCTACAATAAATATAGATATTTGTTTGTATAGTTTATGTGAGTTTGTGGTGGGGTCAGTCTAAGTCTGTGAGTATGTATGGATGCTGGGTTTCATTTGGGGGGGTTGAACTTGATGGACCTTTTTCAACCCAACTTAACTGTATCACTGGGGAGAGTCACAGTGTATCTTGAACACACTGATTAGTTGTACATATACGTTTAGCATGGATTGAGTAACTATATTAGAAATATTTTTTGTTTTGCACATACAGTTTAGTCAGTTCCTTTAAATAAGCACTCAGAAATTACATCATATCTAAATGTTCATTATATAACATGTTAGCAAAAAATCAGTTCCTTTGGTCAAGACAGACTATGCGGTTTATCTCAATTATAAATGAAAACCTAACTATTTCCAATCATGTATTAACGTAATTAAACAGGAAATGATATTCTCTACAAATGTGATATAGCTTATTTTTCTCTAGATGCTGGATGACTTTCAAACATCTTACATGGAAGCTAAGCTATTGCTATACTTATGAGGTTATTTTTACTGATGTGTGCTAACATTCCAGTAAATATGCAAGAAATATTCTTGTTTATCATTAGTGGGCTGGCTTTCAAGCAACTAATGGACCTTACAATAAATAGCAATAATGCTACATAAATATTACTTAATATTGTCCCAATCCAGATACAGATACTTAGCATAACAGTCAGTACTTACACTACATCAGTTCTACCTCTTTCCAGAATGCTCAGGACCTGAGGTTTTCCGGAGAACATATCTTTCCGTATTTTGGATCTTCATTCTCTAAGTCTTATAGAAAATCATGTAAATATTAAATAAACCCAATTGGCTGGTTTTGCTTCCAATTAGGATTAATTATATACGGCATTTTTCCTCTTTCCTTCTGCCTGATAAATAAGGGGGAAGCATTAGGTAAATTCTGACCAGGCTTGGTATTCTTTGATTTGATATCTCAATAAGTTGTTGACTGCACAGAGACTGTGGGAGCTGCTTAGCGAGTATTGCATGGGATCTAAGGGGCAGATTTATCGAAATGTGAGATTAGGGGGCAGATTTGTCAAGTGAAAAATCTAAATTTGATTTGAATTGAAAAAATTCAATTCAATTGAAAAATTTGACCATTCAAATATCGAAGTACTGTCTCTTTAAAAACTTCTACTTTGACCCTTTGCCATCTTAAACCTGCCAATTTGCTGTTTCAGCCTGTGGGGACCTCCTATATCCTATATGGAGTCTTTTGGAGGCATTTGAGAAGTCAGAGTTTTTTGGAGGGAAAATCCATCGAATAGCTCGATCGAATGCGATAATCGTTAAATTAGAACAATTAGAATTTAAACAAAAATTAACCTGTTCGATCGAAAATCTGCCCCTTGAACTCACCACAGGAAAATGCAAACACTAAAACATTAAACATTAAAATCATAATGAGCAATGGGTGGAAGTTAGAGTTCACCATTTGATAAATACCAAAAGTGAATGAATTTCTCTGTGGTGAGCTCTAATCTCACATTTGGTTGAATTTCTAAGTGAAATAGGGCTTTTTTGATCGTAAATGGACCTATTTCAATCGAATAGGTCCGTTTTCGATTTAATAAAAATCGTTCGAATTGAATTCAAATGAGTTTGCACAAAATCCTTCAAATTCCTAGGACTTAGAAAATATTCCTGGACAATTTGGCAGCTTTAAGGTGGCAAAGTGTCAAATTCGAAGGATTTTAAAGTAATTTTTTGCCAAAATTCGATTTGAATTGAAAAAAATTGAATTTTAAAATTCGACCATTCGAAGTACTGTCTCTTTAAAAAATTCAAATTCGACACTTTGTCACCTTAAACCTGCCGAATTGCAGGGTAACGGGCTGGTCCACAGCTTGTCCAAAAGCAACAGATTCAACATTTTGCCTGAAGATGCTGGGAACGACAGCTCTTAACCGGCATGTATGGAGCAGACTGACTCTTAGAGCACCCTGGAAGGCAGTGTCTCTAATAAATGTGGTGGTTGAGTGTAAAGAAGGATGGACAGGTTTTAGTTGGATCCAAAAATCAGAAAGGTGGATAGAGTAATCTGCCATAAGGACACTGCATGCGGAACAGTCTGCTGCTTGCCTGGTTCTAGGGTTCTGCATGTGGTGGAACGAATGTACAGATTATTGGGAGGAGCTGGGGAAGACCCGGCGGTCTTATCTCACATTGGTACTAATGACAGAGTTAGAGGAGGTAGTGAAGTCATCAAAAATTATTTAAAAAATCAGGTGTAAAGTTAAAGGCAAGGACTTCCAAGGTAATTTTCTGGTAATTACTAAAAATTAAATAATTTTTCTGGTTACTGTGCCACGAGCAATGTTAAGAGCAATGTTAAGAAGACAGGGGAGCTTGGGGATATAAATGCATGATTGGTGCAGATTGGTGTAAGGAGGTGGGTTTTGGGTTTTTGGAGAACTGGGTTAATTTTTCAATCGGCTAAAGGCGCTTTGCCAGGGGTGAACTGCACCTCAGTGATGATGATGCAGCTGTTTTGGGGAGAAGATGGCTAGAGGTTTGGAGCAGATTTACATGGAAGACAGGTTAGATTAAGTAGTGGGCAAAGGAATGGAAAAGGGAGGGGAAGATTTGGTTGGGGGTACTATTAAAGGGGAATTCAACCCCTCCCACACTAACCCCCTATGGGGGGGTGGGGGGGAGAGGGGGTTAGTGCTGGAGGGTTTGAATTCCCCTGGGCCACATGTTATATGTTAATTATGGTATCAGTGTTAAATGTATGTTTGATAATGCAAGGAGTCTAATTGGTAGATGCTGGCACTAGACCGAAAGTATGATGGTATCAGTGTGGCTGAAACATGGATGAATGCATCAGCTAAATGAGGAGGATGTTAGGAAACAAGGGGGATGAAGTCTTTTGGGTAGAGCTGTTCACTGATTGTAAAGAGTCCAGCAAATGAATTTTAGGCGTATGCTATAGACTTCCTAGTATGGTTTTAACAGAAAAGGCAAATGTGCTTAATCAGTTCTAAATCAATGTATACAATAGTGGAGTCAGAGTTCCCAGGCCCACCTCTAGTCGGTGGCTGACTCAGGATATGGTTCATAAAGCTTTAGTGAAAATTAATGGGAATTAATTATGCCAGATGGCATACGCCCCTGGGTTCTAAGAGAGCTTAGTTCAGTTTTAGAGCAGCCTCAATTTCTGAATTTCTCAGATTCGCTTTCATCTGGTATAGTACCTATGGATTGGAGGAAAGCTGATTCCAATATTTAAAAAGGGATTAAGATCTCAACCTGGCAGTTTGACATGAGTGGTCAAATAATATGAAGGCTTGTTCAAAGTTGTGTCCTAGTGAATGGAATTATGAGCAGGGTAGGTCATGTCAGAATAATGTAATTGCTTTTTATGATGAGGTAAGCAAGATGCTGGACAGCGGGGGAGCAGTTGATGTGATCTATATGAATTGACTATGACCACTTTCTAAAATAAGGTCTGTTGGGCTTAATGAAGTCATTTTCTCATGGATAGGAAACTGGCTACAGCAGGGGTCTCCAACCTTTTGGCTTCTCTGGGCCACATTTGAAAAAGAAAAATTGTCTGTGACCACACATGAAATACACAAACACTTTTGATTTGTAAAAGTAAATAAAATACACAGAAAAGAACTACAATACCAGTTGGATAATCAGCTGGAGCTATACACTGGAATATGGAACACCTGGATATTAAAAAGACTTATTATTATATTATTACTAACTGTGCAATGGGCAAAGTCCTCCCTACTGCCTACTCCTATATCCTTTGCAACATGAGGTTTCCTTGAGAATCAAGCAACAATTCATATCCCTCCTGGGACAATTGTGGCCCTTGAGCCACAGGTTGGACACCCCTCGGGTACAGTATCAGGTACAGAAGGTAGTTGTTAATGGTATATTCTCTACTTAGAGTACTGTTTCTAAACTAAGGTCTGTTGGGCTTAATGCAGTCGTTGGCACATGGATAGGAAACTGGATACAGGATCAGGTACAGAGGGTGGTTGAATATGGTATATTCTCTACTTAGGTTCTTAGTGGCTCGGTATTGGGTCCACTTTTGTTTAACTTGTTCTTTAATGAATTAGGGGAGGAGTATTGTAAGTAATGTACAGTATCAGTGTTTGAAGATAACACAAAACTATGCAGCCCAATGAATTCCATTCAGGATTTGACATCCTTGCAACAAGATCAATGTAAATGAATCTCAATGTGAATGTAAAGTCATGCACCTGGGATGTAAAAATATCTAAGCGACTAGGCAAATCCATAATAGAAAAGGACCTTGGAATCCTTGTATATAACAAACTTGGCTGCAGCAAGCAATGCCAGTCAGTAGCATCAAAGGCAAATAAGGTCTTGAGCTGTATTAAAAAGGAAAGTGATTCGCAGGAGGAGGGGGTTATTTTTCCACTGTATAGAGCACTGGTAAGGCTAGAATATGCCATACAGTTTTGGTCTCTACGGGATCATATAATAATCTCTCTAATGCTAAAGAAAAGAGGTTCCGGCTAAATATTCGGAAGGGGCTTTTAGTGAGAGCTGTGAAGATGTGGAATTTTCTCCCTGAAGCAGTTGTATAGGCTGATCCATTAGTTTTAAGAAGGGTTAGATGGCTTTTTAGAAAGGAGAGAATACTGTGTTATGGAAGATAGAACATAGTACAAGTTGATCCATGGATGACTCTGATTGTCATCTTGGAGTCAGGAAGGATTTTCACCTCCTCTGAGGCAAATTGGAGTGGCTTTATATGTGTGTTTTTGCCTCTGGATCAGCTAGCAGTTAGGCAGGTTATCAATAGACTAAAAAGGTTGAAGTTGATGGACGTGTGTCTACTATGTTACTGATTAAATGTAAATTACAAGGTGCTGTTTTATTATTACAGATAAAATGAAAATCTTTTTTTAAAAAATGTGAATATTTGGATAAAATGGAGTCTCTTTCTGGATAATGGGTTTCCTGATAATGGATCCAATCCATGTTTTATTATTACAGAGAAAAAATAAATCATTAAAGGGGATGTAAAGGCAAAAAAAAATAAAATCCAATTTTTCTTTAAAGAAAAAGATATCTATCTCTAATATACTTAAAATAAAATACTTATAATAAAAATGTGTAGTGTTTTTATAATAAACCTGACTGTATGCAGTGAAATTCCTCCCTCATTTTACTTGCTCTCACTGCTGAGGATAGGAAACATCACATGGTCGCTAACTGCTCTGCAGCAAACGATCATATGAGTTCTGGGGGATGGAAATCACCCAGAACTCAAGCAACTTTGTTTGTTTCCCTGTAGAGCAGCCAGCGACCGTGTAGAGATTCATATCCACAGGCCCAATGCAATCTGCATATTCTGATTATTAATCAGTTTTGCTGTATTCGCTTCTATGGCAGATACTGTATTATTTGACTTGTGCTGTTCTGATAATTTATGACAGTCCCTAAGCTTAACCTCCCAACAGAAGCCCAGACGACACTGAGCATGTAGACAGACTTGGTCTTGCAAAGACTGACTAAGTTACAAGATGACAGCCCCCAGCAGCCAACTTTGAAAACATAAATTATTTGTTTAATTAGGCTTCTGGAGCAGTAAATTCATGTTTATGTTTGGTGTACAAAATACTGCATTTCTAGCATTACTTTATTTTAGCCTTAGTTTATTAGTACCCCTATAAAAAACATTATATTTAATTAAAATGGAGTCTATGGGGCAAATTCACTAAGCAGCGAAAATGCACTAG
>CM044440.1:74357089-74372469 GCA_024363595.1 Xenopus borealis
ATATTTTTATTTTACATTCCACTGACGTTTCAGATGCTGCTGCAGCCTTTTATATATAATCTTCAAGATCCTTGATCCCAATGAGGGCCGAAACACAATTGATGTTTCAATAAAAATCGGTGAATTAAGGAATTAGAGTGCTGGTCCATCTTGAAGATTATGTTTGACCAAGCACTCATAGGTTGATTTGAGTGTGGCTACTTTCAGAACTATTTCCCATGTCTAGTCCCACCACTTTTAACGTTTGTTGCATATTTTTCAAGGTGGGAAAATCTGTATTTTTGCATTTGTTATTTATTAAATTATATAAAGAAAGTCACAGAATGGATGAACAAATACCATTAAATAACATATGAAGTAAATTCTCTTGGCTGTACTGTCATTGTGCCCAGGCAAATAGCTTTATGCTTGAATGAAATCACTTTGTGCACAGGCATCGTTGCCTGAGTAATGGAGAAAGTTCTATAAAGTTAGGTTTAACAATGAATTACAGCTATCATGACATGGAATAATATTTCTGTGAAAAGCCCAGTGCTGCTGAGAACTTAAAGGGGTACTATCGCAAAAATGAAAATTTAATCTAAGCTTCCACATACTGAAATAAGAAACTTTATATATACAATCAATTAAAAATGTTGTACCTTTTTATGCACATGCTAACCATGATGTAATTGTGTCTTCGGGGTGGTTCGTGTTTAAATTAATTGTTAGTATGTTATAGAATGAACAATTCTAAGCAACTTTTAAAATGGTCTTCAGTATTTATTTGTTATAGTTTTTACATTATTTGCCTTTATCTTTTTTTTTACTCTTTCCAGTTTTCCAATGGGAATCACTGACGACATCTAAAAACAAATGTTCTGTAGGGCTACATATATATTGTTATTGCTACTTTTTATTACTTTTCTTTCTATTTAGGCCCACTCCTATTCATACTGTATGTCAGTCTCTTATTTGTATCAGTGAATGGTTGCTAGGGTTTAGCATTTGTAAACTGGAGAGCTGCTGTATGAAAAGCTAAATAACTCAAAAAGCACAAATAGTAAAAGAATTAAAACTCAGAATATCACTCTCGACATCATATGAAAGTTTAATATAGCGGTGAACAACCTCTTTAAAGAAAATATTATTTATGAAAATAAAACACCCACAATTAATATCTTTGTTTTTGTTATTATTTCTTCCCTTTACATACTGTTAAATATGCTAGAGAAAAATCAACAAAATCAAGTTGACTATACTATTAGGCTGAATAAAGTGGACTCAACGAATATAATATTACCTTACAGGCAAAAGCAGTAACACAGTTTATCCATGATATATAAAATTATCAGCAGAATGTTAAATTGATGATTAGGGGCTTTATCATGTTTAGATCACTTTTAGGGAGTGCAATGCAATTTTTAGTTTGTTCTGCCTTTTAGAAAGATATACAATACAAAACATTTTCCTTTCTTAAATTCAATCAGGGGCTTGTGCCTTCAAACAGTCTCAGCATCACTCACTTTTCATATTCACACCAATTTGAAGCATACTGACTGATAAAAGCACTAGAATCAGAGTTCAATACCATATAGGTTGTGTTTCCTTTTTCTTAATGATCTATGCCCAGGACATGGGCAGGAATAAAGATTGATATTCAATACTTACAGTCTATGAGAATAACAGCTGTTAAATGTCCTTGGAATTGTTGCTAATTTGTAAGGAATAATACACTGAAGATAAATTACCTCAAACGCAAATGTCACTGTCTTTCATAGGGTATGATTTAAAGCAGATCTAATTTCTGACAAAAAAATAGATTAATCACTAACTAGCTGGTTCACCTCAGATTTTATTTAGACTGACTGGAGTTATGTTAGCAAAAGCAAAACTGTATCTATGTATATTACATGTATTAACTGCTGAAGCATACGTTGTTTCTCTTATTGTACTGTAATAGTCGCAGTTAATGGAGGGCAAAGCAGCAGAATCATGACAGTGTTGGACTGGAGTGGGATGGTGAGGGTGAAAAACAGTGAAAGGATGGCAAGGAACCAGACCCGGGCCACATTGGGCAGGCGCCCTAGGCAACCTGGCCCGCCATGGCGCTGGCTGAGTGCACACATGTGCAAAGTGACACTGGCATCACCTTGTGCATGCGCTCTGGCGTTAATTCATGCAGCATGTGCACAACGATTGGCGCTTCTGCCCAGACGAGTGAGAGGCCCAGACATGGGGTAGGCTACAGAGCAAGTACATACTTGGTGCCCCCCCAGCTTTGCGCCCTAGGCACATGCCTACTCTGCCTACCCCTTGGCCCAGCCCTGCAAGGGACAGAGAGGATGAAGACCTGGGACAGGGCCAGGCAGGATGGAACAGGTGTAAAACAGGTCCAGGTGAGCAGGAGGACAGACAGGGCTGGAACAAAGACAGGACCAGGTGCAGGAACTAGAAGAGCAGAACAGGATAGGAACTAGACAAGGCAAGAAGCAAACAGAGGTCAGAGCAGGCATTTAGAGCCAGGAACAGTGCCTCAATGCTCAAGTAAGGCCAATGCTCAGGCGATGTATTTGTCAAAATTCTTTCCAGTTCTCATTATACAATGAGCATATACAAAAGGCATTCCGCTCAAGTGCATTATTTATAAAGTCCAAACAATTTACTGGGTCAGCACTAAAAAAAGCTCAGGAGATTGTGCATGTAGCAAATCAGGCAATATGTAAAAGAATAAAAAGCAGAAAGAGAAAAATTTCTCTTAGGGCAGATTTACTAAGAGTTTTTTAACCGTCGACCATGTGAATAGTTCGAATTCGAATTTGGAGGATTTGTACCTCTATTCGATTGGTCGAATGATCGAATAGTAAAAATTGCATCGAATTTTTTTATTCGATCAAACTTTTTGAATTCCCAATTCTGTAGCATTGATCTGGCGAACTAGGCAGTCGAATACAAACTTAAAGGGGAAGTACTTCAACTGTTGAATAGTTGAATATTCAAATAGATTTTTATTCGAATCATTCGATTCGATCAAATTTTCAAAATTCACTGCTCGAATTTGTATTCAAAAGCATTCGAAAATTAGAATTCAAAACTTTTGAAAATTCGCTCGAACTTCGAATCCTTCATGTGAATTTAATAAATCTGCCTCTATGTGTTCTAATTTCACAACATCATTCACTCTCACATTCCAGCCTTAATTAGTGCATAGTACATCTTTCGTTTGCCGGTACAAGTGAAATACCCCATTCACTGATAACGTTGAAACCCTGACAAAACACTTAAGGCAGAGTGCCCAAAGTCATCCTCACGAGCCCAAGAGGTTACACATGGTTAAGGACAATGCTGGTCCTAGTCAAATAACTGGAACCCAGTTTTCACTCATGCAGGCAAACGGAAAGAGGGACTCAATGCATTCTTTTTAAACTTCACACCTGGATAAACAGTGACAGGAAAATCTACACCGACAAAAATTCATGTGTGCAGATTTAATGGGAATATTTGTGAGTACCCATCAGTACTAACACAAGGTGCTTATAAGAACTGGGAATTTTAACTCAGACACACTCTGGGCTAATTAAGATTTGAAGGTGAGAGTGAATGATGTTGTTAAACTACAACAGCAATACAAATACTATACTACTGTATATATTGTAATCTCCAGAGCTTTTTTAGTGCTGACCTGGCAAATTGTTTGGACTTCATTCAAATTTTGATCTAGAAAATTTATATTTATATCCTATTTCTTGATGTTTAAATTATTTTCTTTTCTATCCTATCAACATATTTCTGTTGTAAACTGTTATAAACCAAACTAAATATTTACCATTGCTGGAAATCATCTTCAAAATAAATGAATTCCATATTAATAATATGGAATAAATTCCATATTAAACATGACTATAATCAAAACCAAGATTAAAGTTAAACATACATATAAGACGGTGAAGAGAGATGATGCTATAGATATTCTCTGTAATATCTCACTAGACATAATAAATGAGAATATGGATAATCATATTGCTTGACAGCAGCCTTATCCTGCTTAATTAAACTAAGCACAGTTAACGGCAGGAACAGAAGTCTCTGGATTTTATAGTTGATATTGGCTTAAGGATTAAAAATGTGTGGATTTTTACAATGCGGTTGCAAATCCTTTTTAAATGAAAAGGAAAGAAAGGAAAAAATCCTTTGCAAACAAAACAAACTGTTCAATGAGAATTACAGAAGTAAAATTTAAAGTTTGCAATGGATTTATTAATGGAAAACCAAAGAAATATGAGCCTATTTATAAAGCCTACTGCAGCAAGTGCTACAGCATCAAGGAGTGCAAAACTATGCCCCTTAAAGGAGAACTAAACCCCTTTTCCAATAAAAACCCCTACCCTCCATAGTGCCCCCTTCCTGCTCCCCCCCAGCACAAGAGTTACAACAAGTAAATACACCTAAACTGGTAATTACCCCTTGTTGCAGAGTCAATGCAGCAGAGCACACGGGGGACATCTTCAGCTGCTTTAGTAATCTTTGGATCTTCTTCAGGCGCTTCTTGTGGTAACTCCTGTTGCGTGGGGGAGCAGGGAGGGGCAAGTATGGAGGGTTTTATTAGAAAGGGGGTTTAATACTCCTTTAATGCCCTGTCACAGTGCACTTGCAGCATGGAATTTTGGTGCAGACTGTGCCTTAGTTCAAGGTACTAGAGCAGCCCTGTGGGTGCAACACAGACTTTTACTGAACACCTGCAATAGAGGGTGGGGTTAAAGGGCCCCGCTGGGTTCTGCACCTGCCAGCCAGATGCTTGTATTCTGCCCTTATTGCTGTATTCATGTGGATGACAAAGAATAAGCTCCATTCTGAATTCATTTATTCAACACTTGTAATTATTTGTGTGGACACTATTTCAGTGGTATTAGAACCAGCAACGCATAACGAATGACAAAAAAGACTCATCTTCCCATAGCATTTATGTTTACAAATTAGTTTAGAATCATTAAACATTATAATTATGGTAATGCAGAATTAAACCTGTTTTCATAATGTAGCCTTTTCTATTTGGATTTACAACCCCTTTAACTGTTTTAACTCTGGTAAATAATGATCAACAATATTCAGGGTTACTTTTATGCTGACAATGCCATTGTCTTTGCTGTGCTTCACAGTTGCAAAGTACATACACAGAAAAACTTGCAACGTATAGAACATTTTCCATTGCCTTGAAATTCTGTTTTATAGCACATTAAACAATTTTTTATGGATCAGCAGATATATTATGCGGTAATTATGGTAAGTAAACAAGATCCAGTTTGCTTGACAAAATCATAAAACAGCCTTTCTGCGCAGTAGGTTTTTGGTGCTGTGGAGTATTTACCTTATTTTTGTTATAATTAAATCATATATTTCAATAAGTTGCATTTCTCATATTTTCATATTGTTATTTCTTTTAGAAGTATACTTGCATTAGCTATTGTAAAATCAGTTGGCTACCCCAAATCAGATACTCTTGAACACCCTCATAAGATGTTTAATCAGAGATGGAAGCTTTATTGGTTTGATGCACCAAGCATAGAACACATCCACATTCTATATCATGAGCACAAATGTTTGGCCTGCATAGCACTTACATATATTAGAACATGAAATAAACTAAATTAGCATATTACAATTTTTGATCTTTTGATTGGTCACTTAATATTTTACTTAATTAAACATTTTGTCATTGATTTAACATGCAATCACATCTTACCATGTCAGCATACCTTTTAAACTATTCATGTTCTTTTAAACTATTCTTGTTTCAGCATTCCCCAAGGTTGTGTTAACCTTATGTTTGTAATTTGTTGGAACTTCCCTATTTCACATGTTATATGCTGTCTAAGATTGATATAATTATAATCTACAAGATACACACAGCAAATTCTGATTAACATTTTCCTTTTTAAAATATAGATACAACATCTATAGCATACAATATACTTAGTTGGAAGCATAACTTTACCACTGTTATGTTTGGAGAACATAACAGTGCTAAAAATTATATTTATTAGTTCTTCCTCTTTGGTACTATGTGAATTCTCATAACTTTACCACAGGCCTGGGCTTAACTCAGGGAGAGCCTCTTGGAGCTAACAATATGTTCAGAAAACATGTGGAATCATGCCAGCTCTGTCTGAAATTTTAATAAAACTGTGTTATATTTACAGTGGCCATTCGACCATTCGACCATTCGATGGTTGAATTACTTGCCCTTTAAAATTTTATTTGATTGCCTACTTCGCCTACTTCATAAGATCCCTGCTATAAAAAGGGCAACTGATAGATTCAAATAAAGAACAGGTTAGTAGATTATTTGACCATATTCCTATTTTACCACTAGAATGGAATGATGAAGAAAAACATGTCAACACTATAGAATGGGCTTTATTTAAAAAGCACCCCTGCTATGCCAAAACAGTCCCCAGCAAACATTAGCCTAATGCCAGTACATGTCAAATAATTTATTTTATTGTATATGCCGAGTGATTAAATATGTGCCTTTTTATGCAAAATAGGCTAAGGAGGCCATGTTTTTGTTTTGATTTGTGGCAGACGTATGTGTTTATCAGAAGAAAGGACAACTAAAGAAACTCAGCACATATGGCTTTGTTTATTGCTTTCTACTGAAGTGTGCAAACAGATTATGATCTGTTTACAAGTAACACAATTTTTATGTAACATGTAATTTTCTTTGTTTTCCCAGTGAATACTCTGCTATTTTCATTAGTTGAATTTAAAAATAATTAAAATATTTTGAGTAGTTGTTTTTTTAATGTCGGTATCTCTTAAAGGCATAGACAATACAAAATCTGTCCTTATTAATGATATCTATTTTAGGGGGTGATTTATTAAAGTTTGAATTAGAATTTTTGCCACAATTCAAATTCTTTTGCACATAAACTCACAAATTATGAAACTTTCACAAATTTGAATGTCATATTTTTTTAGCAAAAAACCCCCTCAAACTTGAATGTAAAAAATCTGCACCTAAAAGCTGGCAAGTTCATGTAGAAGTCAGTGGGAGTTGTCCTTGGTAAAATTCTAGCCATTTTTTTAATTCCAGATTTTCAAGTTTGTAAACTTACAAACTGTTTTTTTTTAAGCTTATAAACAAACATTTTTTAGGAATTTGAGGGTTTTTTTCACAATTGTATTCTATCAAGTTTTTACATTTGGTCTTTTTCATACTGTAAATAAGCATAAATTAGAGTATCTTGGGGAGACTGTACAAGCATGGTATGGCTTCTCTGGGGTACAAGCGGAGGTATAAAATGGAAGGAAGCTTGCCACAAATATACATAATATCTTTTGTCATGAGTATTAATCCTAACATATTCTTTGTAAAATTGTATCTGTACTGAAATTATATCTTTAGAATGATAAAATGAGTTGTTCATTTTGAGGGAGTAGTTTCAGCCATAGTAGACAACAAGAGACTGTTAGTAAAACCCTGCCCTAGCACTGTCATTCTACAGCTGGCTACAAAAATAGTCCAACAAAGGTCTAATAATTGTGGTGGTGGGAGGGCTAAGGTAATTCCATACCAGATCTAAATTAGCCTGGCAGGATAGAAGGGAAGATTTGTATTTCAGTTTGGTTTTACCCCTCTGAATTGAGTGTGTGGTATGTGAATTAACACATGGGAATTTTGTATATGATGGGGTTGATTCCTACTTGTCACTTGTCCCAATAGCTCAATTTTTGCTATTTGTTTTAGATATCAATGCAATTTATTCAGTTGTGTTTTTTTTTACCAGCTTTAAATGTATCTATTTAACTTTTTCTAAATTCAGTCTTTTAATGTTAAATTCTACTTTTCCCACTATTTAGAGCAGGTGCAGCAGATGGTGCACATGTGGTACAGTGTTGATATTCTTTTGAAGCTTCTCTGTTGTAGAATAGTCTACTCAGTAGGTTAGTGGGTTTTCAAGTCTGCAATTGCCATCTGTGACAAATTATTATTTATATAGATGGATATTGGATGTAATTTTAAATATGAACTTGTATGCATTATTTTTTTTAGAAAAGTATACAAAATACTGTATAGTTTGGTGTTAACAATACAGATATATATCTAGAATATTATTTTGTTACTAGTGAGAATACACAAGTAAAGACTCATATGCTACCATGCCACTCTACAGACTCTGCTCTGGTATATACTATAGGGTTGCAATCTGTCTGCAGTCAATCTGTCTATAGGGTTGCAATTCTGCCCTGTGCAGCTGGCACTCCATCAGTTGCTCTAAATGATACCTCCACCCACCTGCTCTTTATGAATGCAGTAGTGTCAAACACAGGCAGCACTTTATTCAGTGGGGAAAGTGCACTGCATTCAAAATGCAAGGCAAATCTTTTTAAATTTTTTAGCTCAAAGGCTTGAGAACTAAGTGCTTTTGCTACGTATACTTATCATTAGAGGGTACCATCAGTAATATTATCATTATTAGTGGTATTATTACTATTAATAATAATAACAATAAAAATAATTATGATTGGTTTCATGCATTCCCCCATAATGTTTCTTTTGTTGTTTAAAATTATGCATCAAAAATGCAGAAAATTGTTAGCTCATTTTCTCTTCACACTTTGGGGTATATTTATCAAAGAGTGAAGTTAGAGATCATCACAGTCCGCTAGAGGTAAATCCTTTAATTTCTATGGCAGTTTAAAAATTCCATTGATGAATTGAATGGAGAGTGGTGGATTTTCACTCTAATGGACTGTGGGGATCTCTAACTTTACTCTTTTAGAAATATACCCCCATGTCTTTCCAATGCAATTAATATATACATTTTTGTGCAGTATTTTTAAGAAGAAAAAACCCATGATGTAAAATACCCATAACCATTCTACCTGTGTTTTTTCTGTGATGCCGTTTGTATTGGATTCTATTTGGTATGATAGGAGGCAAAATCTTTTACAACTTTTGTATGTCATTGCTATAAGGCCCTAAGGGAGCTGGTCTCCCCTTATGGTGCTGTCAATAACATCCACTGATCAGCACAATACTCACAAGTTACAATTAACAACTCACAAATTCTGATCAATGGATTTGTGTTGCATTGCTTATGTATCAGTGATGCATTTGAAATGCTTTTCAGCATTCTTTAGCCATGCTTGTGAAGTCTAAGGGGCAGATTTACTAAGGGTTGAATTTTAAAAAATCCGGAATTCCACCATCAAAATTTTTTAAAGGCTCAAAATGGATCAAATAGGTCCGTTTACGATAGAATTTAAATCGTTTGAATCGTTTGAATGCATCATTCAATTCAAACGATTAGAACGGTTTTGCAAAAAATCCTTTGATTTTCCAGGACTTAGAAAAAATATCAGTTAAGGTTCTAGGACTGTGATCCCCAACCAGTAGCTCACGAGCAACATGTTGCTCCCCAACCCCTTGAATGTTGCTCCTAGTGGCCTCAAAGCAGGTGCTTATTTTTGAATTCCAGGCTACGAGACAATGTTTGATTGTATAAAAACCAGGTGTACTGACAAACAGAGCCTCGTGTAGGCTGCCAGTCCACATAGGGGCCACCAAATAGCCTATTACAGCACTTATTTGGCAGCCCATGAAGTTTTTGTATGCCTGTGTTACTCCCCAACTCTTTTTATTTTTGTATGTGGCTCACGGGTAAAAAAGGTTGGGGACCCCTGTTGTAGGAGGTCCCCCATGGCAATTCAGTAGCTTTAAGGTGGTAAAGTGTCAAATTCTAATTTAGTACTTCGAAATTCAAATTTTCTAATTTTTTATTTTTTCAATTCAAATCCAATTTTGGGCTATTCGATAATCAAAGTATCCCAAAATGACTTTTTAAATTAGAATTTAATTCAAATTTTCAATTCGACCAATAGTAAATCTGCCCCTTATTTTATGTAATATATTTTGTCTTCTCTCTCTCTGTTTTGGATATTGTAATAGTATTTTAGATTTTTTTCTGGAACAACTTTAAATTCCCTGCTGTTTGGTAATTAGTGTAAGGCTTATGTTTCAAAGAACTCTGTCTAGCATTATAGTAAAACAGATAGTGCTGTTAATGTGACAATGAAGTTACTTAGATAAGAAATAATGAAAAATATCCCTAGGATTACATTTCCTTTTCAAGCAAGGGAACTCAAACATGGGAGTTCAAACAGAAAAAGCAGAAAAAAGAAACAGCATGAGGTTTATTATATTTTTTGCAGTTCTAATTATACCGTCTTATAAGATGAACACCTGACTATAACTCATATTTACACTTAAATTAAGGAAATCAAGGTACTTTTCTAGTCATGCAGATATCATATAAGCTTAGGAAACAAAATGAAAATTACCATATGTAATTGTTTTGTACACAGATAGCTTGTTTACTATCACAGAAGGGCATTTGCACGTGTACATGTTTTAAATAATACTTTGAAGCACAGTAATCTAGAACATGTACAAAAGGGCACATGTCCTTCAAGTAGGATATGTCCTTGTTGTGGATTTTATATGGATATAAAAAGGGCATCATAATACACACTCTTGTGCTGCTATGTCAAAATAAAAATTTACAAAAAGGCAGAATTGAAATGTGTGTGCACCCTTTGTCAATGTAATAAAATTGTGATAATAGTGAAGTGTAAATGTACATATGTATGAGTGTGGATATTGATTCTCATGTAGTAAAATTGATCAGGGCAGTCAGTCCAACTGTAATGTTATGACGTCATAGCTCAAAACAGAAAAGGGCTTGGTTCTACACCTGTAAAAAAGGAATTGAGGTAACCCAGATATGAATGAGTTTGCATTTCTGCAGAAATTCAGTTTGATGATCTTGCAATGTTAGATTTTGTGCAGTAAAAAAACACAGACTTGAAATAGTGCTTCCGAAGCTTGTGAATTCACGGAGATGTCAATGGGTGTTGTATTGAAAATTTTAGATGAATTATTTAAAATTTGGCACACTGATTGAAAATGGCGGGTGGACTATGAAGTAGCTGTAACCAAAGCTGTGTCCAGTGCTCGATCTAACTCACAATCTGGACTTGACTAACTGCTATAAACAATAGAAAGCAAATATTTGTACACAAAGAGAAAGAGAAAAATTGGCAGCAAATGAAGCTGAAATTGGAGTTTTTTAATGAATATGTGCACATTTTAGATTTTCCAGTTTTCACACTTAACTTATTGATTAGCAAACTAGTGCCATAACAAATTAGATACCTTATTCTACCTTGTTGTACCTCCTGATGCATCTCTTAATTAACTGCTATATCTTTTTCATGTAATAATGCAATAATATATATATATATTTGTATCTGAATTAACTGCTATATAGTTTTCATGTAAATAAGTTTACAAGTTCAAACTTTTAACTCTGTTTTAACCTGCCTAACTGCTAGTTATTCCAGAGGAAGGCAAAAAAAACCCATCTGAAGCCTCTCCAATTTGCCTGAGGGGCCAAATTTTGAATTAAAAATTAGATTTTTCAATTTGACCCTTGATAAATCTGCCCCCTAGTGTATGAGTATATATAGTGTATGTGAGTGTATGGAGGGGTCAGTGTGTGTATGTATGGATGCTGGGTTTCATTAGGAGGAACTGAACTTGATGGACTTTTTTCAACCCGATCTAACTATTATTATTATTATTATTATTAATGTATGTATTTATAGCCCAAAATATTTAGCAGTGCACTGTGTAACTATGTAACTTTTTTCTATCCAACTGCTAGTTGATCCAGAAGGCAAAAACCCCAACAGAAGCCTCTCCAATTCACTCGCTTAAAAACCATCTACCCTTTATTGAAACTAGCTAAAATATCTGCCACTACAACTGCTTTAGGAATGAAAATTTCACAACTGGAGAACAAAACTGCACTGTATACTTTAGAGTGGGCCATACCACTACCTTAGAATTTCTATTTCTATTACTCTATACCCATTTAAATGCAGAACTATACCTTGGTGCACATCCTCCTGCTGACTGGCATTACTGATTACAGCTAAGTGTATTATTTACAAGTAGCCTTGCCACTCTCCATCAAGGATTTACCTAACTTAGCCCCAACAGTACAAGCAGTCTGCATGTTTTTGAATTCCAAATGTATAATCTTTTTCAACATTGATTCTCTCCTGCCACTTCAGAGGTTCAGCTCAGCAGTTTGTACATATTCCTCTGCAAGCATGACACATCCTAAATGCAATTAATTAGCCTGTACTGTGTACAGTATATGTGTAATTGGCAAACACTGATCCATTTCTTCCAATATTCCTCCAAGTCATTAATGACTCAATTAAATAAAAGTGGGTCCAAAATGGAAATCTGAGAACCCTACCAGTATTAAATTAAACATTAAATCCAAATTCATTTTTTTATTAAAGCATTCGTAGCTGTTGTAAATTTGTTTAAAAATCTCATCTGTCAATCATGCCTTAGGCATGAATTACTTTCACTTTCCATTTAGCACTTACTAGATGTCACTGCACTCCCCACAGTCACCCTGTCACTATACGGTTTACTTGAGTAACCAGGACATTAGGTCCGCCGTTCTGGTGCACAAACAAGATTTTGAGATGATACAAGGCTTGCCTTAAAGGGGTTGTTCACCTTTGAGATAACTTTTAGTATAATGTAGAGAGTGATATTCTGAGACAATTTGCAACTGGTTTTAATTTTTTATTGTTTGTGGTTTCTTAATTATTTAGCTTTTTATTCAGCAGCTCTCTAGTTTGCAGTGTCAGCAATTTGGTTTCTAGGGTACAAATTACCCTAGCAACCCTGCATTGATCTGAATAAGAGACTGGATTATGAATAGGGGAAGGACTGAATAGAATGATAAGTAATAAAAAGTGGCAATGCCACTATATGTGTAGTCTTACAGAGCATTTGATTTTAGATGGTGTCAGTGACCCCCATTTGAAAGCTGCAAAGAAACAGAAGGAAATTGCAAATCATTAAAAAAAACTATGAAAAATAAATAATGAAGACCAATTGAAAAGTTTCTCAGAATTTGTCCTTCTACAATATACTTAAAGTTAATTTGAAGGTGAACCACCCCTTTAATAAGTGTCCACAAAATGGCTCCTGCCTGCTTGCTATAATGATGAATTCCCAGAATGAAGGAAATAATATTCAAATAATTTATTCACTGTAATTAAAGTTTATTTTGCTTGACTTACGTGATAAAATAGGAATTTTAATATTTTTTCCAGGTGACAGGTCCCCTTTAAATAGAAGAGGGGGCTGAATTAGTCAGTTTCCAATATTTTTACATTTACATTTCCAAGACCACCATCTTAGTTTAGAAAGAAAAAGTTTAGGTAGTATTGTGTTAAAAGCTTGACAAATGCCAAATAGATCCCATCTACTGAAACCCCTCAATGTAAATTCCTGCCTACTTATATATATATATATATATATATATATATATATATATATATATATATGGAACATGGAGGAGCACTCACCAAACAAAAACCACAGCTTGCCTAATTTGTCGTGCATGATCTGTCTTTTATGAAGCCAGGTTTATTACTACTTATAATCCATTCCCCAGAACATAATCCTGAATATGATCCCTCTACCGACAAAAAAGATCAGCAACATCAAATTGGACATAGAAATTACCTTGATTTAAGAAGACTTTTCTTAAGCTGCTTGTGAAACACAATTGAGTAGATAAACACTTGGGCATGCACATTAAACACATAAAACAGATTCCAGAAGTAAGGCACAAGCCTGGGACAGGAATCCTCAATATGACATGATTACTGTATTTCTGTGCTGATGTAGTAAGCCCCATGCATATAGTATAGTAAGGTAGGGTACCGTATGGTGAATGTCAGAATTGCTGTGATTGTTAAAATGTAATTTATTTTGCATTGTATTCAAGGAATCCCAATTTATGTACTTTTGCTTGCACATATTCATATCTATATTCAATGAAGTGCTATTTAAAAAGATATTTTTATATACTGTATCTAGTTATTTGTATATAAAACTCAGAGGGATCTGCAGGTTGCTATGATGTTAGTAATCCATCCTTATTTTAACTTGCATCATTATTTGGATATGTATGATTTGCTTTGACACAAAACAGAAATAATATATTCATGGGATTGGAAAATATATTATATTAACAATTCATGAATAAACCATTTCCTAAAGATCCTTGTAAACTACAAAAACTGGATGAAAGATGAAAACGTGTTGCAATTAATGGTGTACTTGATACATTGCATTGATCCTATTTTGCTTTAGTGCATGTTCACCAGAGATGTATAAATAATAAAAAGCATGCCCTTTAAAAGGTAGTGTGGGATAAAGTTATCCTCTCTCAGCTTGCATGCTCAAATTGCTGAAAAGAATTATAGATATTTTAATTGGGCAATTATGATTATTTATACATAAGGGATAAAATAATTATAACTGATTTATTATAAATTATCATTTCAAATGTGTCATAGAATTCCCCTGCCCTAACTGGCAGATTCCAGCATAAGTCAGCAATAGCTTTGAATAAGCTGGCCCTGTCTACTTAATGTATTAACGTACATTAAGGGGCAGATTTATCAAGGGTCAAATTGAAAATTTGAATCCGAATTTTCTAAATCTTTTATGGTCAAAACTGTCATTTGACTAGGGAGTTATTCTAATTCAAATGAAAAAAACTGAATTAGAATTTTTCATACTTTGGCCCTTTAAAAATTCAAATTCAACTATTCACCACCTAAAACCTGCCGAATTACTGTTTAAATCAATGAGAGAGGTCCAGGGATCAATTAGTTTGCAGCCTCCCTGACAGTCAAAACTCAAATCAAGTTTTTTATATTCTATTCAGGTTTTCAGGTCAATTTAAGGCATCAGAGTTTTAAAAATAAAATTTTTTAAATATATTTTGATTGGTTAAATTTCAAGTTTATGGGAGTTTAGGGGAGTTTTAAAAACTCATCAACCTTTCATAAATGTGCCTCTAATGTCTTATAAGTAATTTGTATTTAAAATTCCAAAAACTGACTGTCACTTCTCATTCTGTAAATTAGAATTTCTAACAATAACAGACAACTGCACATAGCAGCCCCATCCCACAGGAACATGGGGATTTGTGAGGAAAAGTTCAAGTATCTGGCAAATCCTTTTATTAACTTGTAAAAAACATACAAAGACAATAATGTTAGAATAGATGGTGGCAGCATCTCTTTAAAATGAAAGCAAACATACGAGTAAAATTTTAATAAATAAAACTTTTTTCCTTTAAGTAAAGGAACATGCTTTCTGTCTAAAGATGTTAATGACTATGAATATTAAAAAAAAAATAAGGAACTATATAATTTATTGTTAATAAGCTATTCACTGAAGCACAGAATATGTGCACATCTGTCACTGGTAATATATATATATATAT
>CM044440.1:74374519-74396984 GCA_024363595.1 Xenopus borealis
ATATATATATATATATATATATATAGCATTTTCTAAAAAGGAAACATTCAACAATAGAAAAGGAGAAATTAAAAGAAATGTTGTACGTCTTGATTTTAAAGGAACCGTTTACTATTAAAATAAAGACTAGCTAAATAGATAATAAAACATGTTTCCAATATAGTTAAATAGACAAAAATGTGATCTATAATGGCTGAAGTGACTGGATGTCTAACAAAACAGAAATATATATATATATATATATATATTACTGAATTATAATCATGACAGGATATACATTTCATTCAAACTCATTTAAAATAACATAAATACATGATAACAAAGTATGTATGCTTAGTGTCATGCCAAGGCAGCATTGCTCTGGCATCAAAAGTTAACATGGCAAAACAGTTGGTCGCACTCTCACACAGAGACCCTTGATTGTATATCTCACCAGGGGGGCTGTGGAAAGGTGACATCCATATCTGTCTTCTGAGACGGTTTGAAACCACAACATTTGGGAAAGGAAGCTGGGCCAGTTTGTTCTTTGATCGGCTGATCAAAGAACAGAGCTGTGGACCTAGAGCAGCAGGGGGGGATAGCTAGTAGAAAATTATGGATTATAGGAAATTATCCATATCTCCTGTGTCATAGGATTCACATCCTCATAACTTACATATTGGTTATGAGGAGGTCACAAGCTTCCTAACAATACCAAACAGGGCTAGCCTATACCCAACTGTTAGGAGGGCTGGTCCTTGGGGGACTTTAAAATGGGAACCTATTAGTGTTTGGTATTGTTCTGTTTGCCCACATATGGATCACAGTCTGCCCATGTTTTTATTATAGTATTGGGTACTGGCAAGTACCCATATTATATTAAGGGATATTGGGGAATATTGCCTGAAAGTAGCAAACCCCCTGCAGGGGGTCGTAAATGACATGTTCCTGGGCACTCATACCTCATGCATAAGGTGATGAGGGGAGTGTCCCAGCAGGAAATAAAAAGGTGACATTCCCAATACCACATTGTCATACAAGGAGGCTCCATTTTTCAGTGGATTGTATGTCGAGCTTTCAACTCGTGCCTCAGAGGAAATACACTGACAACTTCAAAACTTGGTAAAGTAAGGGTTTTCTTTGTGTTTTTACTCCCTTTCATTTTATTTACTGTATTTGCAACTATATGTCATCTTTGTCATATCATTTTATATATATATATGCACTGTTTCTAGTCCATATGAATGCTTGTGCCTAAGTGTATGAAATCTTTGTATGTGTGGAAAGGGAAAGTTGCCTATTTGTATGTTGGATCACTAGTACGGCTAGCAGGAAAACGTGTTTTGAATGTGAATTAACCCTTTGGCTGCTGGAGTGCTTGTTAGACTAGTAGGATCTTATCCTGAGCAACTACCATAGGAGAGAGTGTTTGATGCAGTGTGAGTTATTACCTGTTATAGAGGGCAGGGGAATAGTCACATTAGGTTTCTATCGCTTGTTAATGATAGATGGTGGCAGCAAATGAACTTTGTGGGTATTGGTGTGTTTTTGGGGTGTCTGATGTTAGTCTAACCTGTGTGTAAGGTGATTGAGAGACTGATTGTAACCCCTTGTAGCCAAACCCAAGAGTTAAGTGTGGTTGAGTGTCGCGTTTCCGTGACACTTAGCATATATATAGATATAGATATCTATACATATATAGATATAGATATCTATACATATATAGATATAGATATCTATATATATATATATATATATATATATATATATATATATATATATATATATATATATATATATATTTAGTGGCTTTAGAAAGCCTTAGGAAATATGAATTAAATATTATACTTATAAGGATATTTTATAGGAAAACCTCAAGACTTCAGAAAGAGGCTCATCATCCATATTGACATGCCTCCAAGCAGCTCTGGTAATATATTCCCATACAAAATATAGAAATGTGTCATTGTTTTCTATAAATATGTAGGGAAATATGTGAACATGATTTCTTGAGATACCAAAATATTATACTTCCTAATATTATGAACACCTACTTTATATTATTTTTGTGTGGAAAATCCAAGAAAAAGCAATATCTATTCACAAGGGCACATTTTGTTATTATTATCAAGTATTTTTAGAGCGCCAACTTATTGAGCAGAAATATTTTGGACTATAAGGTCAATAATGATTAAATATTTATTTATTGTTATACTGTATAGTATTTTGGTTTGAATGCACATTTATGGATTCCATTCATTTTTTGGGAAAGTTTCCACATGTATGGGATCGATTTTTTGGAAACCTCTTATCCAAAAAAACGAATTTAAGGCCATGTCAAATAACACAATTTTCTAAAAATGATTTCCTTTGAGGGATAGGAGGGAGGCAAGGGGCATTCTAATATTTTCTTCTTTGGTGTTCAGTCCAGTAAATATGTTGTTGCCACTAATCATGAAATAAATAAAAATATATTTAAAAAAAAATTATTTTATTTTACTTGTATTTGTATTTAATCCATACAATGATATAATTGATCCTTATTGGAGGAAATGCTATTAGGTTTAATAAATGTTTAAATTATTTGTTAATTGACTCACATGTATATACTATGTATACTTTTTTATTCTAAAAATCCAAATTTTTAGTGGGAAAAAAGTCAGAAACCTGTTGAGGTCCTGTAAAGGTCAATGGCAGAGGTCCTATTTGCAATTTGAAGATATTATGGATGGATTGTGCTGGATTTCATACAATAACCCGAAACATTTCAGGCTTTTCCTCTGAGTTCATAAAAAATTCTGACTTTTCGAGCATGAAATCAGAAAACTCCTGGTTTTCCACATGACAATCTGAAGAAGTTTCGGGTTATCGCACAACAATTTGAAAAAAGTCACAATTTTTGCCTTGATTTTTTCTTGGTTTTTTAAAGGGATCCTGTCATGGGAAAAAATATTTTTCAAAATGCATCAGTTAATAGTGCTGCTCCAGAAGAATTCTGCATTGAAATCCATTTCTCAAAAGAGCAAACAGATTTTTTTTATATTTCATTTTGAAATCTGACTTGGGGCTAGAAATATTGTCAATTTCCCAGCTGCCCCAAGTCATGTGACTTGTGCTCTGATAAACTTCAATCACTCTTTACTGCTGTACTGCAAGTTGGAGTGATATCACCCCCTCCCTTTCCCCCACCCAGCAGCCTAACAAAAGAACAATGAGAAGGTAACCAGATAACAGCTCCCTAACACAAGATAACAGCTCCTTGATAGATCTAAGAACAGCACTCAATAGTAAAACCCATGTCCCACTGCATACTTTTCAGTTACATTGAAAAGGAAAAACAACAGCCTGCCAGAAAGCAGTTCCCTGCTAAAATGCTGGCACAAATCACATGACTGGGGCAGCTGGGAAATTGACAAAATGGCTAGCCCCATGTCAGATTTAAAAAATGAAATATAAAAAATATGTTTGCTCTTTTGAGAAATGGATTTCAGTGCAGAAGTCTGCTGGAGCAGCACTATTAACTGATGCGTTTAAAAAAAAAAAAAAAAAACATGTTTTCCGATGACAGTTTCCCTTTTATTATCTGGATTCTGCTTTGGTCGGATTTTGTTAAATTAATTCATCAGGAAAATTCGGATTTTAGTAAATAACCCCTTTAATGTGTTTTGCTTTGCAAATATATAACCTAGTAAATGCTCAACACTATTTCTTTATTGTATACCGCCAGTATGTAATGATATCAGAATAAAGGCATTGGAACAATTATGGCATTGGAAAAATTATGAGAAAATGTTGTCCACAGTGATTTTTTTTTCTGATTGGAAAGAAATTGTATATGTCTATATAGTCAATACAATAACTTTGCTGCAGATCTTTTTGCTTGAAAGTACTTTACAAAGGACACAGGGAAATCACTTGTGACTATAAGAATGGTTCTTTCATCTTTGGCTATTTCAATATCTGCCGATTCAGTGGAAAGTTTCAGAAACAGTTTAGATAATAGTTTCTTAAGGTACAGTGTTACTGAAATCTTGCTGTTAAAAGAACCACAATGCCAATGTGGAATTAGAAAGACATGAGTCAAATGATAATGCCCATGTCTCTATCTACATAAAGGTTGTATTGGTAGAAAATCAAGATTAGTGGTTGAATTTCCTATATGTGGTGAATATGTCTCAAGCAATTAAAGGGAATGATTCTTTCTGCAATACTGTAAACCCAAGTGTGCACAGTTAACCAATGGCTTTCTTCTATTCTATTTTTGTACAAGGAGCATACTAACAGATTTCTTAAAATGCAGAGATTCTATGTGGCAGTCATTCATGTCTGATATAGCAGGCACTGCACTGATTAGCAGTGATATTGTTAGAGTTTGGCAAAGGTCCAACGAAATCTCTAAGAAGGATATCATTGGAGCTGCATTGAGGCTTCCTACTTCAAGGCTGTGTTCTGACTCATCCTAGAAGCTTGAAGCCTAGCTGCATCTTCAACAGAGAGCACAGGATTCTGTGGGTAGATGGAAAAGCATGCACTCTCTATCACACATAAACACAAAAAACTTGCAATGTATTTTTCTTCAGAAAAACAGATTTCCTCTGCACTGATGATGATAAACACACCATCTTTACTTTCCCTTTTATTACTTTAGAACTTTAACATCAAACAATTTAAGTGTTTCAAAATAATGAATGTATAATGTAGTGTTACACTTCACTTGTAAAATGGGAGTGTTTGCTGCAGAAACTCTACTATATTTTATTTAAAGAAGCTGCTGTGTAGCCATGGGGACAGCCATTCACAGCTGAAAAAGGAGAAAAGGCACAGGATACACAGCAGATAACAGATATGCTCTGTCATATACAATGGAATTCTTCAGAACTATCTGTTATCTACTGTGTACTGTGCGCTGGAACGACTGCCTCCATGGCTACACAGCAGCTTGATTATATCAACTATATTAATGTTTTGAAAGTAAGTGCATTATATTGATGTTACTGTTCCTTTAACCTATTGTAATGCCTTTCTGTTTTATGTACAGCTTTTACAGATTCTAGTTCAGTTGTAATATGTCAGATTTCCATTTTCCACCATTGCTGTCTTATCAAGGACTATATAATACGCAAGGATATTCAGGAGGAAATCAAAATGCATTGAAGAAATAGAGAAAAGGAAAGGGACAAGATGACTTGAACGAACTGGGTGATGTTATATAATCCCCCCCCTTCTTGCATGCTCAACATTCCGAATATGGAAAAAGGCATTTGTGACAATGCCCATTTTATGGCCACATGCCCAATTTCCATGTTTATTTTACAAAATTAGGCAGGTTCTGGGAGTTAAAAGGAGAATTCAACCCTTAAAAAAACCCTAACCCAAGTTCATACTCAAGTCAAATATATTAATATTGATATAAATTAAACTGTTTAAGACTTTTGGCAGCTGGAATTTTTAAACACCCCAAGGCTGACTATACAGTATAGCTGGAGTTATGCTAAGAACCTTACAATCTGTATGTGTAAACTAGTATGTGAGGAGGATAAAACACAATATTTTGGGGTTTAACCTAAATCATAAATATGGGCAGCAAATGTGTTTCTTAAACATATAATGATAAATGCAATAAATAATAAACACAATGACAGAAGGAAAAAATATATATATATATACTGTATATATATATAATATATTGAGAACTCACAGCAGATCATTTATCTGGCTTTCCGTAGGGAATACACATTTGCTGCCATATTTCTTAGCACTAGTAAAAACTCCATG
This sequence comes from Xenopus borealis, assembly GCA_024363595.1. Classification (NCBI taxonomy): domain Eukaryota; kingdom Metazoa; phylum Chordata; class Amphibia; order Anura; family Pipidae; genus Xenopus; species Xenopus borealis. Next base: position 74,380,274 of record CM044440.1, read on the forward strand.
GGATAGGCCAAAAAGGAAGAAAGACATTGCTTGTCTATATGGATCAATACTGGTAGAGGGGCATGAGGGTGGCAAGGAGCATTCTGATATTTTCTTCTTTGGTGCCCAATCCAGTTGAAATGTTATTGCTACTTTCAATCCTGAAGTTATATATAGTTACATAGTTGTATAGTTAAGTTGGGTTGAAAAAAGACCAAAGTCTATTACATTCAACCACTCCATATGAAACCCAGCATCCATAAATATACACACACACTGACCCCTCCATACGCTCATTTAAACTATATATACCAATATCTATACTAATTGTAGATTTTAGTATCACAGTAGCCTTGGATATTAGGCTTGTTCAAGAAACCACCCAAGCCACTCTTAAAGGCATTACAGTGATGATTGATGTAACTCCTACTAAAGTATATTGGAGAGTTATGATTCTAGTGTTTCACTTTTAGTGTTCCACTTTTATTGTTCCACTTTTATAACAATATTTTACAGGTGAAAAGCTACTTCTTTTATTTTGGTTGATTTATTGTGTAAATTTTCTGGTAACTTTGCAGAGCAACTGCCAGCTTAGACATTAGAATGACCACTATATACCGGACCTACATTTTTTGGGGTGATGTACTAGTGGCCCTGGCACTTGAGTACTAATCCCACTGCATATCCTTGGTGAAGCTTAAGGCCAATTTATTTAAATCTGAAGTCAGTCATGACAACAAAGTTACTGTTGCAACCTCGACTTTGTGCATGGTCAAGATGCCATAGAAGACAATTGGAAGTGTATCTTCAGAACATGAAAATGAATAACCTTATACATGAAAACTGGTAAATTGCTATTCGCTCAAATGGCTAAGAAATGGTTGGAAAACTAGGATTTGTGACTTCTCTCTCAATAAATTCCAGGACGTTGCACAATTATTATTAATCAGTTTTTTTTTTATAGACAAGCACAAAACCAAAGAAAGTCACAGGAAACCCAAAAATTAAGATTAGTTAAGATAATGTACAATGTTTGTTTTGTACCACTGCAGGCTTTTTGATACTGTAAATGTGCTTGTAAGAGTTTCTTTACTACTTAGCCCTAATGACTTTTTTATTCTAAATCATTTAGCTGTGCATCTAACCCTGTGCTGACTGATCTCTGCTCATTGGGCTTAAACTAAGGCTTTTCTCTACACGTCCTAAACAGTTGGCATCCATTCTAATCCATGTGGAGAATCTAAATGACTATTCTAAGCTTCCTTTGTTGCTTTGGAGCATCACATGGGCATAATTCATCTAAAATCAGCATACATTTTAGATGTCCTTTTAACAAACTCTCTCTGAATCTTGAAATCATCTGATTTCCTATTTTATTACAGGTGTGGGACCTGTTATCCCGAATGCTCAGGACCTGGGGTTTTGTGAATAATGGATCTTTCTATAATTTGGATCTCCATATTTAATTCACTAACACTCAAACATTAATTAAACCCAATAGGATTAATTTTATCTTAGTTTATATCAAGTAAAATGTACTGTTTTAATATTACAGAGAAAACGGATATCATTTTTTTAAAATATAATTATTTAATTAAAATGGAGTCTGTGGGGGTGTCCTTCCCATAATTCAGAGCTTTCTGGATAATGCATTTCTTGATAAAGGATCCCATGCCAGTATTCTTATTATCGTTATTTAAATAGCACTCAGATTGCTCATCCTTTGCGTCAGATCAGTACTGTAGGTAATGTGCAATACTAATGCTGTTTTACTAGCATGCAAACCTGTTGAATATTTTTATAATAAAAGAAATAGAATATGGGTTAACATGTTTTTTTGTTTTGAAAATTAATTTAACTGTGCTAACTTAATTTGTGCTTCTAAAGTTTGTAAATCATGCTTCCAAAACTTAACACTTTTCCCAAATTTCCAAACAAAGAACAGGTAAGTTTTGTAGGCTGCATTAAATACTGTAAATACTGTCTTGGATAATGACTGCTCCTGTAACATCATAATTTGTCGAAATTTGAAATAGAAGATTCTACACTTGGTTCTTTTTCCAAATTGCCAAATTTTAAACAAAGAACAGGTAAGGTCTGTGAGCTGCATTATATATTCTATATTTGAAAGGTTATGATGTCTTGGATAATGACTGCATCTGTAACATCATATTTTGTCATTACTGTAAAGATTTTTGGGGGTTATTTTATTGCTTTCCCTACAGTACTAGGATTCTATATATTTTTGCTGCTGGGCTTACTGAAATCTATGATAGATATTTAAACAGCAAAATTAATTGCCAATTTTTGACTTTATCAATTCATACATATACTCAACCACATAAGCAGCAAAGGGGCTATTCACTGATTGGCTGCAAGTGTCTGGCAAGCCTTAATCGAAAGGCCAGAGGCCACATATAGCAAGTTGAAGTAGTGGCTAAGCCAATAGGTGAGCTAAACCTAAGCACATAGGTGGTACGAAAATCTACATTTGTCCAAGTATTGTGGAAGGGTGGTCCTGCAGTTATGTTACAATTTGTTTATATCTGTAGAACTGTTTACCCATACTCATATTATATCATTTTCTTTTGCCAATAAACTAAATTTAAACGTCTTTGGAAATAGCCTTGGCTACAGTAGTTCTTCTGAAAGCTAATGATGTTGGCAGAACGACGCTGATGCTGAAAAGCTAATACTGCCTGAGGCAGTCTGAGCTGAAACAGGAAGAAAAGAAAACATACGAACTATATACAGAATTCAAATGAGGATAACATAACAGCAAATCTTAAATTCCAAAGGAACAAGAGCAACAAGCGGGGTCTTGTAAAATCTTTGGTTTGTAGGACATGTTTCTTTGTCAAAGCAGATGAGAATAATTGGTAGCTAATATTAAATGCATATAAACATTAGTTTTATTTACTTATCATTGACTGTGTTCATAGATTAATATGGCTACATAACAGGAGATCACAAAAATCGTTAGCAGAAATAAGTTCTCTTTAAGATATGTTAATCAGCTTGCTTCTGCCATATTTGAAGATCTGAAATGAATATACTGTATACAGTCAGATACTGCTTTCAATAGCTATTAGATATGCACGTAAGGTGAAATAACTGAACATTGTTGGACAGTTGTTTAAAAGTAAATTTTCTTCATTGTGCAAAAAATGCTTTTCAGTGGAGTTCCCTTTTAAATATTTGCCCTAATAATCAATTTCAGAAAATATAAGTGAATTAAGATAAGTAAATGTACAACTTACAGGTATTCTGATAAACGCTTCAGGCCTTACTCTATTAATAGCAAATGGTCGGTAACAAGTTTACATGGTTTATTTGAAGAGCTGCACTTTTTTTGAGTATGTTTTCCCTTTAAATTTTCCATTTATTTCTAAATAGATAATTTTAGGTTTTATAGGGTAATGTAATGTTTATGGTTGTGCAGTTATCCGTTTGTAAAATGCCTACACACCAGCTGCATTTGGCAAATCTAAAACAGGGTGCAATGTTTAGCAAATGTTTTGTAGATTGTCTGTAGAATTTGCTGTTTTAACTGTTTTTTTTTCTAGAGCTGAAGCAACAGATGCTAAAGGCTTACATTGAGTTATAAAACACAATAATAAAGAGGGCAATGCATCCCCACTGTAATTAACATATGAATATGTGCCCATATTGTAAAATGTCTTTGATGGCTTCCACCACCAATAAAAAGATTGACAAGAACAGGCAGGGTGATTTTATACAGGTAATGGAGCTACAAGGGGAGATCTAATAGCTCTATTATCTAACATTCATTATATATATACATTAATAGTATTTTACATTAGAGTGGAATACTTTTATATCATAACTAAGCATCTCTAAGACTTCAGACACCCATTACAATTTAAATGTTATCACTCATTGTTAAGTATAAAATCAGCACATGGACTATATTTTGGGAGCCTTTTCTGTTGACGAAGGCAGCTTCTCACAAGCCAAACTTCACTCAACACAGTGCCAAGTTTCAGATGGAGTGGTATATACTGTACATAACCTATATGGTACTCTGGAGCAGTGCAAATGCATCTCTGGAGTAATAAAATATGTTTCACAATATGGCAGTCTGGCAAACAAGTTTGGGTCTGGCAGGAGGATTCTACCTAGTTATATTTATGTAATGTTAGCTATAAAAGGTTGGTAGAGGAGAAATAATGATCTAGGGTATTTTCTATATTATTTGGGCTAGTGCCCAAGATTCCAGTGAAATGACACCTTAATGCTACATAGTACACAATGAAGTTCTTCCAAATTTGTAACAGCAAGTTGTGGACGACCATTTTCTGTTTCAGGGCAACATGGACAAATAAGACCCATCAGCTGACATGGTATTTGTAGAATAAAGTTGGATGAACTGAAACACCAGCTGAGAACTAACTGCATAGATATATTCTGGTTTGTGGAAAAAGATGTTGGCCTGGAACGCCAGAATTTTGCAACAATGTGGCCACTGGTCTCATTGCATCACACACAGTGCACCTTCTGACAATGCAAATTTTACATAGAAGCAGAAAAGTAAATTTACCTCATTTATTGCTATCTTGTAACTTGTGCTTTGCCAAAGGTGCACAGTATGTATGGGGGAAGTGACCTCACCGGAGGGCTGAGATGGGAGGGAGAGCTTGTCGTGTGCATACAGACATGGGTGGATTTTCATTATGGCTAGGGAAAACTGAATGAATTAATAAACTAATTGAATCAAGAGGGGAAAAAAGCTTATTTTAGTCACTGCCTGCTCCCATGATTAACTGTTCCTGGGTTGTGTGTTTTCAGGACAAAGACCTACAGTAGGTACTTTTTTCTTTACTACTTTGCTTTAATTCCCTTCTGCCCCTTTCCCCACCAGCCTGGAAACAGTAAAGATAGTACAGCATCAATATCAAGAAATTGCATACCACAGAAATATGGATGGGGGGAATGCAAGATTACTAGTAAAAAATGTAAAGTGATAGAAGAGAAGTTGGATTGGGTAAATCAAAAGAAACAAGAGAAAAGGGGGTAGAAAATAGAATCTACAGGTGATAGACACTGGAATTGTGGGGAAAATTCTGCATTGTGGGTAAAAATACATGGTGACTTGAGCCTGAAATTGCACTTTGCTCACTACACTTGAGGTTGTAAATAGAGATGGGCGAAACGGCCGCGTTTCGCTTCCCTTCGCGACTCGTTTTTGGCGATGAATTTTTGGCGGCGAATTTTTCCTGCTGTTTCGCGAATTTATTCGCCAGCAGCGAATCGCGGGAATTCGCCGCGAATTCGCCCCTGGCGAATAAATTCGCCCATCACTAGTTGTAAATGAATCCTATAGCATTATTAGCTTAATTTTTTTGCTAAGCTTTCGGCCTCCTTTGATAATGAATATGTGTACACTGTGCCAATCTCGATTTGTGGATGTCATATATAAATATTGGATGAGGAAAAATTGGAGGACTGCAGGTTGGACACACTTTAATGGACTACATACATACACAGTATAGTGATGTGCGCCAGTATAGTGATTTTCAGGTCTCTGGCGGGTTTGGGTTGAGCTCTTCTGCCTACTTCTGCCCACCCACAACCTTACACTGCCAGCTTCTGACTTCTGGCTTCCAGCTTTATAGGCACTCACCTGCCTGTTCCGCCCCTTTTGTGACATCATTGGCAGGGCATCGCAGGTCTGTAAAAGGAAGAATGGGCGCATTTGCGGGTGCACAGCTGCAGGTACAGTTTTTTCTCTAATATAGTTTTTCCTTATAGCACATTAAATAAAAATAAATGCATTTTAACAAATTAGTTTGCAGAAAAAGAGAATATAAATAAAATTATTGATGCACTGAATTCAGGATTTGCTTCAGCCGGGATTCTGATTCAGCTGAATCCAAGTGTCTCGCCAAACCAAATGTGGTTCCTAAAACTTGACTTTTTGCCAAGGAAATTGCTTCTCAGTGTAAAAAATTTGGTGATTGCATAGCATTAAATTACATGCACCTTGATACATTCACCATTTATTTTACACAGCTTTTTACAAAATTTTTTTTTTGATGAATTTCGTTTTACCTAGCATAATAAATATGACCCATAGTAGCAGTTGACCCCCATCTCTCAAGATTCTTGGAATTAATGTAATCTATCTTGTGAAGCAGTAACCCCTTCAGTGTTAATCACTATACAGTGTGATCACAATAAAGATAAAGTAGTTTGCAGTGGGTGCAATTCCTGGGCACTCCGCTAATGTGGAATCTGTGGCCTCTATAGTTAGTCCATTGTTTGCCTGTTCCCATCTGATGATTGCCTTGCATTTAAAGGTGCAGACCACCACAATACTTTTGTTATGATGCAGAAGTATAAGTAGTCATTGTTTTTAATTGTCTAACTTTTGTCCAGTTAGACATTTACTAAGGCCCTACATAGCCTACTAACCAAGCAGTAGTTTAAATGGTAGATTGGAAGCTAAATCGGAGAACTCTGGCCTATGACTGTGAAGATTCTCATTCATCCAGGTCATGGTATATATATATCAAAAGTAACTCAAAGCAACTGGACTTGCTGAGATATTTTAATGAAGACGTTTCACTGCTCATCCGAGCAGCTTCTTCAGTTCAACTAACTGGTGGAGGGGAGTTCTCGGCATATACTGTAGACTCTTCCAACAATCCAATCACAATGGCACACTGCAACTTTTCAGAGAGGTGAAATCTGACATTCACAGTGGCGTTGATTCTGTGTAGTTACAGTGATAGGATAACCAATGTGTCATGCAACTCCTAGAAAACAGGTGTTTCCTTTGCATCCTACGCAGCAGCACTATATGAGATAGATTCCTCTCCTTAAACAAATAGGACAGTTAGACACACCCCTCCAACCATTAAGTAGTCCATAAAAAGCCCCCTATGCTCCACCCACATCATTGTTTTTTTCTGTCCTGAAGGACGAATAGGATTGTTAGGGGAGTGATACCTCCAGGCTCTGGGAGCCTGATGATGCAGAGCTTCTTCTTTACGTTTCGTGACCTATATGGATTGATTGGTTCAGGAGTCTGCCTGCATGGAGTATAACCAGAAGCTATACCTACTTAGGTGGTGTTTGTTCTTCTTGTCTCGTTTGTGCCGCAATCCGAAGCCGAGCAGGGCATTGGCACCGGAAATGACGCAAGCGCAATCTGATTGAGTGCCGTGACACGCAGTAACTGACCCGCAAAGGCGGAAGTCTGCTGTGCGCATGCGCAAATTAACTGGCGCGACTTTGTGACGTAATGGCGCACGGCGCCGGCGTTTTCGCGCCAAATCTATTTGAATTGCTTATAAAGCAGTGCTCTGCTAGGTATCTTTGCTCCTGGTATATACTTGCGAATTCTGCCTTGGACGGTCTGGAAGCCCTGTTAAGGTACCCCTGGGATGTTTTAAAAAAAAAAAAAAAATTTTTTTTCAGTTTTTATTTTTTATTTTTCCCTCCTTGTGTACTTAGATGTCAAGTCCAGTGGAGAGCCAAGGGACTAGGAAAAGGTCGAGGAAGAATAAGCACTTGGTCTGTAGAGAGTGCGAGGCACCCTTACCAGACGGTTATCGGAGAGGACGTTGTGGAAAGTGCATTGAGGGGGAATCCCAGAGGGGAGACCAGCTCTCAGCAGCTACGATTGGTCTGATTAAGGACCTTATTAGGAACAGGGTTTTGTGGGGGCTGGATATGCTTCACTTGATGGCATGGAAATTGACAGGCCCTTATTAGTTCAATATGGTTTTTCCGACAAGGTGGTGGAGACTATGTTACAGTCACGAAAGTCCTCTACGGTTAAGGCTTATGCGAGGGTCAAGAAAGTTTTTGACAAATGGTGTGTAGCGAATGAGGTTACGAACCTGCCTCCTTCGGTCTGTGATGTTTTGGAGTTTTTACAACAGGGTTTTGATAAGGGGCTGAAACCAAGTACGATCAAGGCTCAAATTTCAGCAATCTCGGCTTACACTGGAATTGCTTTTTCGGCTAACCCTTTGGTATCTCAATTCGTGAGGGCCCTCTGGAAGATTCGTCCCTCCTATAGGGAACCCATACCTAGCTGGGATTTGAATATCGTTCTGAGAAGGCTTTGTGTCGCTCCGTTTGAACCCATAGGTGATGTGGATATCAAGCTATTGTCCATGAAGGTGGCATTCCTATTAGCTATTACCTCTGCTAGGAGAGTTGGCGAGCTTGGAGCACTCTCTATCAAGGAGCCATTTCTTCTTTTTTTGCAGAACAGGGTTTTGTTGAGGACTGTTCCATCTTTTCAGCCAAAAGTTGCATCACACTCCAATATTAATCAGGAGATAGTGTTACCATCTTTCTTCTCAAATCCGACTAATGCCGAGGAGGAGAAGTTGCATTCCCTGGATGTTGCTAGAGCATTGAAAATGTATGTGTGTCAATCCAGTTCATTCAGGAAATCTGAAAGCTTGCTCATATCTTTCTCTGGGAAAAATAAGGGTTGTAAGGCATCCAATCTCACGATTGCGAGATGGATTACAGATACTATCAAGATGTGTTATGAATTGGAGGGGATGACACCCCCGTTATTCGTTAAGGCGCATTCCACCAGAGCAGTGGCTACATCTTGGGCTGAAAGGAGTCGAGTGTCAGCGGAACAGATATGTAGGGCAGCTACATGGAGCAGTCTGCATACTTTCTCTAAGCATTATCGACTTGACATCTGGGCTTCACAGGAAGCTGATTTTGGCAGAAAAGTTCTTCAGTCCGCGGTGTCTGGAAGTTCCCTCCCTATATGATTGTATTACTTTCTATGTCTCATATAGTGCTGCTGCGTAGGATGCAAAGGAAAACTGAAATTTGTATACTTACCGTAATTTCTCTTTCCTTTGGATCCAAGCAGCAGCAAAGACCCCACCCTTTGTTTTTTCTCAATAAATTTGATTGACGTTGCATAGTGTTACTTCTTATGACAATGATGTGGGTGGAGCATAGGGGGCTTTTTATGGACTACTTAATGGTTGGAGGGGTGTTTCTAACTGTCCTATTTGTTTAAGGAGAGGAATCTATCTCATATAGTGCTGCTGCTTGGATCCAAAGGAAAGAGAAATTACGGTAAGTATACAAATTTCAGTTTACTTGTGAGAGTTGCATGAATGGATGTGTCATGAGTTCTGAAACCGCTGGGGAACAGATGTGAGAACAGCATTTCATGTAGCAGATAGGTGGTGTCGAAGGCCCCCGCCTCTATTCAGGGATGGTTTCTCCACCTTAACATGAATCGCCTCTTTCACACCTCTTTCAAACCAGCGGTCTTCTTTATCCAAAATTTGGACATTGCTATCTTGGATTGTTGGAAGAGTCTATTTGCCGAGATCTCCCCTACACCAGTCAGTTACACTGAAGAAGCTGCTCGGATGAGCAGTGAAACGTCTTCATTAAAATATCTCAGCAAGTCCAGTTGCTTTGAGTTACTTTTGATATATAGAACTCTGGCCTATAGATAAAATATAAATACAATTATTGAATTACGTTGAGTATTAATAGGAATTGAATTAACTAGTTGCAGGGATCAAATAATTTACCTTTAAGCTTGAGGAAGACCAGAGACTTTTCCTTCTTATTTCTTCCTCACTACTTATCTATTATAATTTGCCTGCTCTCTGCTGCTACTTACATCTGTCTATTTTGCCTATTATTACATATAACATTGGTCTTTAGATTCTATTTGTTAAGCTCCGTGACACACAGGGTGCTATGTTACCCTGAATCCACTGTACCTGTTTTTTTACACATCTATTTTATTCCAATGCAGGCTTCTTGGATGTGTAGAATGGATGAGAGCTTGCAAACCTGAATTTGGGAGCTGATTGCAGCATGCTGATTTTCCTAATGTTCCAGGTAAGGGGACATGGGTTTAACAGGCTAAATAGTAATCAACCCTTTAATTACACTGCGCTGCTTTATCAGTACCACACATAGACCGGTTCTTCAAATTATTAAGTCTTATACGTTGCTCAAAGTACCTTCAATGTAGTTTACTTTGCCTATGGCTGGGGGGACAGACAAGCAATATTTATGTGGTATTTAAATCCCACAGCAAAGAATTGCTTTAAACGAGTGAGTGTCACCAGAGGCAACTGTTGAAAAATTCTGCAGGCAACCTTACGGCTACAGTAGGTTTGTTTGTGCAAGAAACAGACACCTTACTGTGAATTTCCAGTTTACTTATGAAGCACTTTCAGTCTAGTACTCTGCATTTATAGTTCAGATATGGAGAAAATAATCAGAAGCCTGTGCTTTTGAGAATAAGTATATTCACTGTCTAATAATATTTTAAAACACTGTCTCTTCACTGGACTTTTAATATTCCTTTTAGCAACAAAGAGAGCAATTGGGCAGCATGCTTCCATGCACACCCCTTACGGTTTCACAGGCTGTCATTTCAATTTGAGCCCCCTTCCTCCAATAACATGTGGAGCAAATTGATGATTTCCCATTGCTCTGCTTCCCAGACGGTTTGGGCAGTGAGCAGTGACCTAACATGGGGTTTTAGTGAAAGAACAATGACGAGTGCTCTGAATGTCTGCTTTAAAAGTAGCACAATAAGAACATACATTTATTATTAGGGAACTGTGTGAATATGTGTATGTCTTTATGTACTGTAGATAGATATTTGTGATGTGAATAACAAGGCCACCGTAGCACACTGCAAACAGATTTTAAGAAATGTTTCTTATTCATATTATAAAGCTTTTCTTATAGATTGCAAGGAGTAAATGACAGTAAACGTATGGGTAGTATGCACATTGGACTAACATCCATGGTGATAACAATTTACATGTTTCCCTTACAAAAGGGAATTTTGACAAGTCATCTATAAGTTTCTATTGGATATAAAAATACCAATCCTGTGGTATTTCTCACTATAAAACTCCCTAATGATATGTAATATATTTGCTGCACATGCTATAAATTTTCATGCTCACTGTATCCTCATTCCAGGATCCTTGTGTTTTAGTCTCTATAGCATTATCCTTGTGAATGGTGTATTGGGGCCAATGTACTTTTTCATTATTTTCATGCCATTTCCATGGCCATCAACCATCACTCCTCTTTCAATCACTTGTAAAAATGTTAATAGTTTCCTTTTTCCTGACTAATATGTTTATATTCCTCCTTTAGTCATGTCACTTTTTTGTGAGATTTTTATACTATCCACATTGAGTTTCTGCATCCATAATTAATTTGGATTGAAAAAGACCAAAGTTCATCAAGTTCTATTCCTCCAAATAAAACCCAGTGCACATTCATCCACACACTCACAATGACCCCTGCATAAACTCACATAAACTATATATACCCATATCTATATTTCATTTCAGTGCATTTCACAACCTTACTGTCCTCACTGTAAAGAACAACCTACACTGCTTCATATTAAAGTTCTTTTCTTGTAGTCTGAAGTGGTGATCTCTGTTGTGGTGATCCATTTTAAGGGAAAAAAGATCTCGGCATGCAAGGATCCAACCCCAAATAGATATTAGGATACAATAAAGTCGATGGCTTTGTTATTAGCTATGAAACATTTACACTAAAAAGAATGTATATAAATGAATTACAAAACTATTAACAATTGACTAATTTCAACATAATTGACACAGAGTAACTATTTTAATTTATTGGATTGAAACCCTTGTGACTCCAATAACTGAAATGATTGAAGCTGGTCAAAGTGAATAAACATATAAAGGGTTGTTTCTATAATAAAGAGGGTCCCAAATTGCAGAGATAGCTCAGAGCAGCAGATTTTATTTTTAAACATCAGTCAAGACTCTTTAGCAATGTGACTATTATCAGCAAAAGTGGACCTTCACAAGAGATTCAATACAATAAATTAAAAAAGTGTCATGTTGAAATTAATATATTATTAATAGCTTTGGAATTAATGTATATATGCTTGAGTCAATCAAGAGTCTTGACTGATATTTAAGCCTAGAATCAAATCTGCTGCTCTGAGCTATATTCACAATTTGGGACCCTCTTTATTATATAAATATCTTTTTTTATGTTCATTCACTTCGACCTGCTCCAATAACCCACAATCTCTCCCAAACTGTACTATGGACATACCTGTTGTTCCATGTGGTGGGTCTTGCACAAAGGAATGTACTGCTTCACTCAGCCACTCCCCCAGGGGTCAACATGTTGCTTGTGAGCTACTATCTGGGGATCACTGGATAAAAGGGTCTATTAATTCACTTCCTCTAACACTATTTATCTAAATTTCAATTTGTGAAGTTTATTTTATTTTTAATTCAAATAAACTTGAAAACTTAACAGAATTGAATGTATGCTTAATTATAAAAAAAACTTGAGTATAAAAAAATGGATTTAAAAAAAATGGATTTAATAAAAATGTGAAAAAACACAGTGAGTGCAGCAAATTAGTATTCTACTCATCAGTTTCAATAAAAAAAAAACAGAAAAAACACTAAAGTGACCAATATTATTTATGTCTTTTGACATAAACAATCATGCAGGGTTTTGTGCCAGAAAAAAACCTTGACAATCCTCTTCATTTTAACAAACGGGCTTTTAAAATGATTAAGAACTTCAGCACGCATTCAAGTCTGGTAACCTTTCAAATACATTCAGATTTAATAAAAAAAAAAACTTTAAAATTCATAAATGTTAAATTTGATGAATTGACTTCATGTAGTGAGTTATAAGAAGTGAATTAATAGGCCTTTAAGCTGTTAGGCAGTTTAAGATGAATACCTACAGTAAGTGAAGAAATACATGGACAAACCCCACCACATGAAAGAACGGTACTTATTTGCACTGGACAGATGCTGAAGTTAAAGTAGCACTACACCAATATTCCATAGTACTGTTTGAGAGAGACTGTGGTATACTAGAACTGATTCCTCCTAAATTTTTGTATAGGACAACTCCCATTGGCGTCTACATGAACGTGGCAGTTTGAATGTTTACCTTTGAGTTTTTCAAGATTTTGTGCTTAATTCTCTAAATTTTGTATTAAGTTTTAAAGCAAAAAAAAATGTGAAAAAAAATGTATTTGAAAGTTATTTAATCTGCCCCTAAATTAACCTTCCAATAAGCTGAAAAATGCAATAAAAATTCAACTGATTTCAATATGATCGTAAGATCCCACACAGGTATTTTTAAAAAGCTACCAAACTATGCTTTATAATTCCACTATAATTCTGCTTTACAAATATATTTTATTAAGTTTATAGGATGTCAGATTAAATATCGCTAATTAGTATCATTTCTCAGTCTATATTTTACTTAGTACAGACTACTGCTCCTGTTATCAGTCTCATGTTATCAGATCTTGCATTTAAGTAATGGTTTACTCCAATAAAATCTTAAAGACAATTGGGCAAGTTCACTACGATCCAAGCAAACAAAACTTCGTTGGTACTCTTATGCATAGGTCAATTTGAATAAGGCTGGTACATATAGGTCATATGGACTTCTTTATTAGAGATGTTGGTGCAAATATTTGAAGTGGCCACTTTTTATTAAAAATGTCCAAGGAAGCATAATAAAGACAAACGAGTTCCTCTTATGCCCTACACACAAGCCCACTGTAAAACAAACGTGTTGTGACTCTCAAATGGTTGGAAAAAAAATGTTAACACAAAAATCTTAGTCTTAGTAGTTAGGACTTTTGAGGGCAATCCCGCTTTAAAAAATGAAAGCGGGATTGTTTTTTACAACTTTTATGACTTTCCAGCATACAGGATATTATGTTACTGAGGATGATGTACAGAAGCTTCAGCTTATCAGTTCACCAGGTCTAAGGTGGTGAAGGAAACTCTGATTAAAGAGGTAATGTTCTGTAAAATTCGCACTTTTGTAAATTTGTGGAGTAGCAATCGCTCTCCAGAGCGCAAATTCACCTGGCAATAGGGTGTAAAATTGTGCTAGCAACTGTCTTTTTCCCTAGCGAATTGTCATTTCGCCTGTTATTAAACTGCTGATGTCCCTGTGGATGAGATTTCTGTTGAATTTTCACTAGCGATGACCCCTTGTATCTTAAGAATATTACAATTATTTATTAAAAGTTATAAATGAAATAATTTATTTAATAAAGAAATTATCCATTAATGAAAAATTGTGCAAAAATCAGCATCCAGTCCAGGAAAGTATAATTTCCTGTGTCAAATCTTAAAGGCAAAGTTATCTTAAAAACATTAACTAACATTTTGAATTAGATATGTGCTTACATTGGACTTAGATATCAAATACCTATATTAATTAAATAATTAAAAAGGTGTAATTAAAAATCAAGTAGATGCATTAGTTTTATTAATCTCTAAATTAATTGAAACCTGGCCGGTATAAAATCATCAAAATTCTTTAAAACTAATTAAGGTAAATGGTCATTTATTTGCAAATCCAGTGATCAAAAATTCTCTAAGACTTCCTTTTAGGTTAAGTTATAGCTGGGTGATCCCCCCAATCTCCAAACAGAAATTATGCAAAGTTTAAATGTATGTTATAGCTCTCCAAAGTGATCAATGTCCCCAATCTCTTAGAAAAAAGGAAATAAAGTGAGAGTTGCTTTTCCCAAAGTGGATCTTAAATTGTTGCAGTATACAGGGGAGGTTGAAAATTGCTCACAAAAGGGAATAAGGGGGCTTCCCCCACAACCCTTCTCATTTCCCACACGTGCCCCCGAACAATCGGCTGAACTTACCAGATCTTACGCTCCAGTTTCTCCTTAGAACAAAGTAAGGGGCATTCCCTCTGTGTCTGTTTTCTTCGCGCCAGTCCACCTATATGCTCAGTGGTACCTCTGCTTTAGGACGCCTCTCTCTACTTATCCAAGATGGCACTCGGAACGTAACTCTCCGAACTTTCTCATACCAAGTCCCAGCAGGTTGCCACATTAGTGTATTTTGAGGGGTAAAAATACTGTTCCAAACTTTAGAGTGACACACCACCTCTATACTGCGATGTTTTTTGCCTCTATACGACTTTATCAAGCAGTTATAAACAGGGAATGGTAAAATACATCACTTTATATACCCAACTCTTAAAGGAGCCATGCATATAAAAGGCTTCAATGTATCGCACATCTCAATAAATAACACATACAACTCAACATGGTCAATCAGGAGAATACTTATATCATAAAAAAAGGTGCCAACCAAAATCTACCATTTAACCCTTTTGGATAAAGAGTGCTTAAGTCAAATATCTACTTTTGCTCCTCATAGCTCAATACTTTATCCCAATCTTCTCCTCTTTTCAGACTGGGTATCCCATCTATAGCCATAAACTTTAAATATTTTAGATTACTCCATGCATAGATATAAAGTGTTTATAAAAATAAGCAGATTCCCCCTTTTCTCTAGTTTCTTTCTTCTTTTATTACTCATGTGTTCCCCAATTTTTTGTTTAATGGACAAATAGTTTCCCCTGTATACAATACATGACAAGTACACTGAATGAGGTAAACCACATAACTAGATTGACAATTAAATAAGTTTTTTATCTCAAAATTTTCAAGATTAGTATGCGATTGAAAGTGTCCTCCTTTTCTTACCCAATTGCATTTTGAACAATGTCCACATGGGAACATTCCTTTTACTCTCTGAGGGAGCTGCACAAATTTGGCAGCCCCCTCATACAGGAACATGGGGGATCAGACAGTTACTTTAAAAGCATCATGCAAAAACTTTATGACAAAGTTAGAAGTAGCTTTCAAAGCCAATATAAGAGTTTAATTTCAGGTGTCAGTATCTCTTTAAGGGCACCATCAGGAGGTTGGGATACTGCTACCTTGTCAGTCCACTCATTATGCTATAATAATAATGCATCATTATTAAATACTAGCTGACAGTGAAAAGTTGTGTTTGTAATACATACATAATACTGACATTTATACATACACTCTTTACTTTTGTTCTACTGGTGTATTGGTTACAGGGCCCAAACGTGATTTCTGCACAGGCCTTATTTTGTTTAAAACTGTCCCTGTTTAGGTGAAAAAAAAATTAGACTAAGGTAAGGTATACAAGCTCTTAATTATAAAAGCATTGTATGGTGCAAAATTCAATTTTCACTAATTAATTGTCATGTTTTTTCAGACAATAAAGCATTTTAATTTTTTTTGCGGTCATGTCCAGCACAGTCTATGATGCATCAAAATAAATGCTATTGCATATGCTAAGAGCTGGGTGCAATTTGCATCTAAAATTAGCATTGATTTTGAGTTGGGATTATTTCACTTTCAGTGTGCCAAAATGCATGGTTAAAAAAAATGCAATAGCATGCAGTTTACGTGACAGCAAATCTTTATGATTACGTGCTACTTATATTATTCTCAAAAGTTCTGCACACCATACTATTGCAATACAAGTGAAGTGCTAAAAATTGTGTGAAGAAGAGTTTCATGCATCGCTCATACTCAGACATGTTGCTGTAACCATTGGTACAGCCCAAATAATGAAGATGTTAATCTCATATATTTCATTTAGACACTGCATATCATGACAAACCATGCTAACAGAATTTACTCAAAATATAAATGACGATTTGTTGATTTTTGTTAGTAGCTTTTAGTAAAAAATGACTGCAATAACTAATGCATCTGTCTATAAATATATTGCTCATTCTCTACTGGATTGCACTCTCTCTCATGCTGGATAGATAGATAAAATATGAAATAGACAGATTTAAATATATATATATATATATATATATATATATATATATATAT
>CM044440.1:74408263-74429215 GCA_024363595.1 Xenopus borealis
GAAATATCTGGAGTTTAATCTGTCTTTCAGCAGGGATTTGTACTTTTATCCTACACTTCAAGTGGGATTGTGCACTTTGTTTGATGGCCTACACAGAATTGATTTTCTTATCCACAATAACCACTTTTTCAATAACCTTTTCTGATTGTTGCAGGAAAAATCTGAATTTTTTGGTTTAGACACCAGAAAAGTCTGAAATTTTTGTGAAATTCACATAAAAGTCAGAAATGTTCGGATTTAGTGTATGAAACTCAATGCATACAGTAATATCTTCAAATCGCAAAGACCTCTGACCATTGCTTTTTACAGGACTTCAACAGGTTGAAGATGGAGTATTTTCATATTCTGACTTTTTATAATAAATCTATAAAAGTTTTTTTCCCAAATGTTTAGAGTTTTAAGCATTCGAAGTTTAAAAAATAACCACGTATGAATTTAAGTCAGTATGGTTTTATCCATACCTAGTCATGCCAGACTAATTAATTGCCTTTTATAAGAAGGTGAACAGGAAAATCAACTTCGAGATAGCAGTGGATGTAATTTACTTGGGCTTTGCTGAAGCTTTTGATACAGTATCACATAGAAGGTTAATGGTTGAATTAAGGAATATTGGCCTACAACATGTTTGTACCGGTAAAGAGAACTGGCTGAAGCATAGATTACAAAGAGTGGTGGTAAATGGAACATTTTTTAATTGTACCAGTGTTGTTAATGGAGTACAGAAGGGGTCTGTTCTTGGTGCCTAGCTTTTCAACTTGTTTATTAATGACCTGGAGGTGGGCATTGAAAGTATTGTTTCTATTTGCGCTGATGGTACCAAAGTGTGCAGAACTAAGTTCCACGCAGGATGCTGCCACTTTGCAGAATGATTTGATTCAATTGAAAAACTGGGCCAAACTTGAGAATGAGGTTCAGTGTTGATAGATGCAAGTATATGCACTTTGGCAGAAATAATATATATGCAAATTATACACTAAATGGCAGTGTGTTGGGGGTTTCCTTAACTGAGAAGGGCCTAGGACAAAGTAATATAGCTAACATAGTAACATAGTAAGTTAGGTTAAAATAAGACACATGTACATCAAGTTCAACCTTTCCATTTGAAGCCTCTCCAATTTGCCAGCAGGGAAAAAATTCCTTCCTGACACCCAAGATAGCAATTGGTCCTGGATCAACTTGTACTATGAGCAATCTTCCATAACACGGCATTCCCTCACTTGCAAAAAGTTATTCAATCCCTTCTTAAAGCTATCTAATGTATCAGCCTCTCAGTGAGTGAATTCCACATCATCACAGCTTTCACTGTAAAAAAAACCTTCCGAATATTTAGGCAAAATCTCTTTTCTTCTAATTGGAATGTGTGACCTTGCATCAGGTGGTAAATAAAGCATTAGAGTATGATATGGTCCTCTTATATATTTACTGTATATATATAGTTATATCACCCCTTAAGCGCCTCTTCTCCAGTGTGAACACCCCCAGCTTGACCAGTCTTTCCTCATAGCTCATTAGGCTGCATAGTTTTGTGTAATCTGCAAACATTGATACGTTACCTGCAATACCCTCCCCCAAGCCATTAATGAACAAGTTAAATAAAAGTGGACCCTATAACGAGTCATAGGGACCCCACTAAGAACTAAACAATGATACACTGCCCAAAAATACTGAAAATATAGTATATAAAGTAACAATGAAAAAAAGGAAAAATTAAGGGGGAAGAAGTAATACTCACAGTTCACCCGAGTCCATGGGTGCAAAAATACTGAAATGAGAGATCTGAAAACAATTACAGATTTCTCATGACACTAAGAACCCTACTCCAAGTAAAGAATGTACCATTAAAGGGAGACATGGGAAAACGTGTTTTTTTCAAAATGCATCAGCTATTTGTGCTGCTCCAGGTTTTGGAACCTGACATGGGGCTAGACAAATTGTCAGTTTATCAGCTGCCCCCCAGTCATGAAAGTTGTGCTCTGATAAACTTCAGTCAATCTTCAATGCTGTACTGCAAGTTTGAGTGATATCACTCCCTCACTTTCCCCCCAGCAGCCTAACAAAAGAACAGCTCCCTAACACAAGATAACAGCTGCCTGGTAGTTCTAAGAACAGCACTCAAGAGTAAAAGCGAAGTCCCACTGAGACTGATTCAGTTAAATTAAGTAGGAGAAATAACAGCCTGCCAGAAAGTAGTTCCATCCTAAAGTGCTGGCACAAGTCACATGACTGTGGCAGCTGGGAAACTGACAATATGTCTAGCCCCATGTCAGATTTCAAAATTGAATTTAAAAAATCTGTTTGCTCTTTTGAGAAATGAATTTCAGTGCTAAATTCTGCTGGAGCAGCACTATTAAATTATGCGTTTTGAAAAAAACATGTTTTCCTGTTACTGTATCCCTTTAACAACCCCCCTTTGTACCCAATCCTGTAGCCAGTTTCCTATCCATGTGAAAATGACTTCATTAAAGTTTACCTGTCATCCCAAAGAAATATTAAAAATCATATTTTATCACATTAGTCAAGTAAAATGAACATCAATTACACTATATAAATTATTTTAATCTTGTTTTCTTCAGTCTGGGAACTCATAATTATAGCAAGCAGGCAGGGGCCATTTTGTTTATACTGTTATTAAGGCAAGCCTTGCATCATCTCAGAATCTTGTTTGTGCACCAGAATGGGGGACTTGATGTCTATCCCCATGTCCTGGCTACACAATTAAATGGTTAAGAGAACTGCGGGAATGTGTGGGGAGCAGTGACATCTAGGAAGTGCTGAATGGAAAGTGAAAGTAATTATCTGCCCTGCCTCTATGCCTAAGGCATAGAGGAGTGGCAGACAATATTTGATTGAGAGCTGAGATTTTTAAATGAGCTTAAAACAGCTATGAATGCTTTAATAAAAAAATGAAATTGGATTTCATGTTTAATTTGAAAAGGACTTTTATAATACAAAATTTTGTGTCTGGGTGACGGGTCCACTTTAAGCCCAGCAGACCTTACTTTAGAAAGCAGTAGTTTGTGGGGCACAGTATAAAATGATTTGGCAAAATCCAAATAAATCACTATTGTTACCCCACTGTCCAGCATCTAAGTTACCTCATCATAAAAAGCAATCAAATTTGTCTGATATGACTAGTGATGGGCGAATTTATTCGCCAGGGTTGAATTCACGGCGAATTCCCGTGATTCGCCGCGATTCGACGCGACGTGCGTCATAGTTGACGCGATGCGCGTCAAAAGCGTCCCGTGACTCGTTTCGCGAATCACGGGAGATTTGCCCATCACTAGATATGACCTATCCTTCATAAAGCCATACTGTTCATACTGCCATTCCCTAGGACGGCATTTTGAATGTGATCCCTTAACAAGCCTTCAAATAATTTGCCCACCACAGATGTCAAACTTACTGGCCTATAACTGCCAGGCTTCCTTTATAAATATTGGAATGACATCAGATTTCCTCAAATCCATAGGTACCATACCAAAAGTGAAAGTGAATCTGAGAAAATCAGAAATAGGGGCAGCTCTAAAACTGAGCTGGCCCTGGCACCTTGTTTACATTAATTTTTATTAAAACTTTTTGAACCATATCCTGAGCCACTGACTAGATTGAGCTACTGTAAGCGAACAGCGCAGATATGAAGTGAGCCTGGGAACTCTGACTCCTCTATTTTATATACTGAAGTACTGAATGTATGAACTGATTTAGCATGTTTGCCTTTTATGTATCTGTTACAACCATTATTTAATGGAGCAACACACTCCACCCACATCTTTTTACTATTAATATACTTAAAAATAGTTTGGGGTTAGTCTTAGCCTCTGCCACAAAGTGCTCCTCATTTCCTATCTTTGCCTTTTGGATTGTGGTTTTAAAACATTTATAATAGTGTTTATATTAATTAAATGCAGCTTCTGTCCCCATAGACTTGTTGTTTTTAAATGCCTTTCTCGTCTTTCCTATTAACTTCTTTAAATCAATATTAGGCTACAGCCATTAGGGTGCTTCATAGTGCTTCTACATTTGCTCTTTAAGGGAATAAATTGAGAGCAGTACCTATTTATCATAATTTTAAATGACAACCATTTCTGTTCTGTATTTTTAGCTGAAAACATAATTGTTGAGGAAAGCAAAGGCTCTAATGCTAAACTGTTAGGATTGTTCAAATTTTTTTGCAGATGTATCCTCTTTGTGCTGCTTTATTGCCTTCAGTACACATGTTGGTGGTATTTAAATAAATGCAATAGAATTGTACGTTGTATGTTTGTATATTTAAGACAAATTATTGTTGTGCATTAATGTACTGTATATTTATAGAAAGGATTGTCCCTTTATAGATACCACTTTGTGTCTGCATATATTTTTGTTTTGTTTTTTTGTGTGCAAGCACAGTATATGGAAAAAGTGTTTATTTTGGTACCGTGTGGGGGTACTTTTTGGTTGTTTTGCACCTCGTATTTTACTGCATAGCGATTAGCTGTATTGGAGTGCCCTCCACTGATCTGTATTCCTCAACAAATTGTGCCATAAAATTGTCATGCAACAAGTTTATAAACTTGTTTCCATGAACTGTCATGGTATTGTTGCTCCAGTCAATATCTGGATAATTAAATTCCCCCTTATCATTACTTTCCCCAAACTAGCAACCATTTCTATTTGCATCAGTAGTATAGCCTTCTCCTCCTCACCTATATTAGGGGGTCTATAGCATAGTTTAACAATTAGGATTAGGGATTAGTTGCCTAATCGCAGGCAGTCCCTGTGGCTACTAAAGCAAATAAAATTCTGTCTTGCATAAAAAGAACATTAACTCAATGAAAACATAATTATGCCTCTTTATAGGTCCCTATAGTATATACAGTATATATATACAGTAGTTTCACTGGATGAGTATGCATATGCGCTGGGTTTCATTTGGAGGGGTTGAACTTGATGGACTTTTTTCTTTTTTCAACCCAATGTAACTATGTAACTATACTGATTCCAAGCTTAGTTCTATCTGATGCAAGGTGCAAAGTTCAGCATTGGTTGGAACAAATGGGTTCTGCCCTAACCACCATAGGGTAGCCTGTAAGTACAAAGCCATGTTGCAGCCTGTGTCTGCCAGTGCTCCTGTATCTGAATGATGTGCAATTTAGGGGTTGAGAGAGGGGCATCTATAAGCAACCTATGCCTCTCATAAATACAATGCTGCAAATTCTGGCAGTTCAGATAAAATATCTTGTATTTGTTTTGGCGCCAATATAGGTTTTTATTGTATTCCTTTAAATGTTTTATTGTATTTATACTTATAAAAACTACTAAAAGTGCATATATTATTAGAGGCGCTCTTTCCCTTACATTCTACTACTCCAAATTAGTAATTATTTGGATTTTTGTGCATTTAACTATATACTTTTATGTGCTCAGTATACACATGTAAATTTTATTCTTCACTTCAAAGAAAACATTTGACTGATGTAATGCTGACCATGTGTTTCCTGCTTTAACTGTGAAGATATCAATGAATTTATTCTCTCATGTTTATGCTGCAATAACATTCATAAATATCACATTTACCTGATACCTCTTACAGTTCCAGTTTGCATAAAGCACTGTAATTATAGTGCACATACAATAGTCTTAGGTGTCATCTGTATTTTGGTGGCATCTCATCTTTGCTACTTCGTTACAGGTACTCTTTAGGCTATGTTTGACATGGTTTTATATTTATATATTTGTCTTGGAAAAAAAACACAAGGAAAAAATGCCCACTCTCTTCCCATTATACTAGAGTTCATTGCAATGAAGGAAAGTGTGGCATGTATGTAAAACACAGGCATCTGTGGTTCTGACATCAATGTGACAAAATAACTACAATTCTCATTGTTGAAAATTCACAGATATTACCCTGAGGGAAAAAGTTAAAGGAAGGCAGAGGGGTTGTGGAATAACCTGCTGTGTAATGTTGTGAAGGCAGATGACTGCATCAGTTGGTGTAACAGACTTGTTCCCAAAGAATTACATGCTAATGCCATTTTCCCATTTAAACACCAAACCCAGAAGTAATGACTTCACTGTGGTGAAAATGTTAGCCACAGCGTGCACAAAACAAAACACTTTGCTCTGGTTTGATGTCCTGGGAATTGTGGGAATAAATACTTTATAAATATGGGAAATTGGGGATACATACAACTAATTATTATAATAATAATAGTAATAAATGGTCCTTCTTATCTCCTGTGATTGTGGAAATATAAACAGTAACGTGACACACTCACATTTTAATTATTTTTTCACCAAAATACTGTTCAGATGGTTTTGTATTGTATGTGCACATCAGCAGCCTATGACAATTTGAATTAAAAAAATTTTAAAGGCTATATTCAAAAATGGACCTATTTCAATCAAATAGGTCTGTTTTCGATTGAATAAAAATTGTTCGAATTCATCTTTCGATTTGAACGATTCAAACTATTTTTATTAAAAAAAACTTAGATTTTTCCAGGACTTAGGGGCAGATTTACTAAAGTTTGAATTTCAAATGCTAAAAAATTCAAAATTCACTTCGACCATTAGTAAATCTGCCCTTTAGTAAAAATTTTAGGAAAGGTTCCAGGAGGTCTCCCATAGGCTACAATGGTATTTCGGCAGCTTTAAGGTGGCAAAATGTCGAATTTGTTATGATCCAATCGTTGGGCTCTAGGGCTAATGATCAGATCACCCGATATTGCCCACCTCAAGGTGGGCATATCGGGGAGAGATCTATGACCACCTTAAGGTTTTGAATACAATAAACAATTTCACTTTGATTCGACTGCCTGGTGCAAGATTGCCTGCCTGGTGCAAGATTTCCTGCTCCATAGAATTTTCGGTTTGTCCTCTCCTGACACTGAGGGTTCAGGGTGGTGCACCTGGGCCTCTTCCCTTATGTGGTGTTACCATTTACTATTTGAAGACTTCACCTCTAGAATTATTATATGCACACCAACCTCATTGTTACTAAATTAATTAAAGGGAACAACAACAGTTTGAGCCTAATTTGGTTGACAGTGAATTAAGAAGATGCTTGGTAATGTGTGGTGTTTTTGGTTGTCATTTTCCTACACAGCATAAAAAATAGGGTCCTTAATGCCTTACTATGGCTTCACCTTGGGAACTCCTACCTAACTTAACTAATTGTTGGTGTCTTGACTGGCAAACTCAGAAGTGTAACAAGATCCATTTCCCTCTATCCTGTTAATAGCTAGCCATTTGCCAGCTACATAAGACAAAGAAGATCGGGTGGTCCTCTTGCAAGATTTGTGGGAGAGCCCCAGAAAGGTATAAAAGGGAAACAGAAACCATGTGTGGCCGTCTATGGCTGATGGGAAACAATCGCAGCAGAAAGACAGGGCTTGAGCATGTAGGAGGAAGTAGGAAACATTGAGAAGCAGGAAGGCCCCGAGTGAGATAACTGTTGGGGAAGCTAGAATAGGGGTCACTTTTGTAATAGCGCATCCTAGGGAAACAGCTAGTAAGGGCAGTACATGCTCCATCAAGGAGGTAGCAGAGGTAAGCACTTCGAAGGGTACCCTGCAAGTTAGGGCCCAAGTGTGTAGTTCAGGGAATGGTGAGAACATTGGTGTGCCTCAAGCTTATGCCTGAGAGGTTGTTTGGAGGGACTCATGAAGCACCTGGCAAGGCTGGTACTGTTGGGATTCTCCCTATGCTGGATGTGTGAGTCCTTCTGAGGAAAGATACTGACGGCTGAAGGTGGAAAGGAGTGAATGAACAGTGGGAAAGGCAAAGTGTGTGATTACTTGGGACTAACTGTGTATGGCGATTCATTAGCTGGAGTGGTAGGATTTCATATCTGCTGCCCTGTGTGTGAAGACTGTGATCTGTTTGACATGAATGTACAAAGTTCTGGAATAAATATTCTGGGTGTTGCAACTCCCAGCACCCTGGTGTTCCTTATAGGTAACAGTAATTGTGAGGAAATTACTGCCTGCACCTTTACGTACAACAACAAATCATATTGAAGTTCTTTAATTGTTTGTCAGTGTTTACAAATACATTTGTGCATGTTCCAAAACCATTTTTATATTGGGCATCTATTTAAGTTATGTTTAGCTGACTTAGCTCTGTGAAATTGGGATAAGTCAAAATGGTAGCTGCTGAATAAACCTATTTTTTGTGTCTCTAGCCATGTCAAGACTGCAATGCTTAGATACAGCTGTCTGCAGTTGATTTCTCCTTCACCTGCCTGCTACATTTATTGATTCCTTTTTACATTATATTGGCAAGCGATTGTCTCAAGACACTACCAATTTCCTCTGTTCCTCTGTTGAATGGATAGCATTTAAGAACCCAGAAAGCAACTATGTTTTACCTCTTTTAATATTTTTCAGATAGTTGACAATATCCATAATTAATAAAGAATATCATTCCAGAGCTCAATTAAAATTTTAATAACTGACGTGTTTATATATATATATATATATATATATTTATTTATTTATAGATACAGTTTACTGTGTATGTATAATTTAAATGATGTTTTAGGAAGCCTGTAACCTCTAACCTTATGCTTATTGATGAATAATGCACTCTCTGATTTTTTTTAAAGCACACATTTCTTCTTTTATATTCAATGATTATTCATATGTTAATAAATATTCTGCACTTTTATCCTAGTTTACAGGAAATACTGAATAATTAAAAGTTCAATAGCGTGTCTGATATTGCCCATTATGCCACTGTGATCTAGAACTTATTTCCAATTACAATATATGTGTACTTTAGAGAAATACGTGATAGATTTGGTTTGCTTATTGCTTTTATTTACTGCACATAATAAAGTATGTTTGCCACCGCTCAGCACAAAATTGATCTAGCCGTGGCTAACAATATAATTACAGTTTGTATCTACTTTGTGTCTACATCAATTATTATTTTTTATCACAGTTTCCAGCAGCATGCATGTGCCTCCTACACAGAAGTTTTAGGTTTGTAAGCCTCTATAGGAACATGGGCAGCATTTACACCTATAGGTTCAGGAGCACTGAAGGGTTGCCTCACCCTTAATAATGACTTCAGAGCAGTGTGTATCTAGTAAAGGGGAGGAGTATACTATTGTTTGTCAGTGGTATTTTACCTACTTTTATAGTAAAACATATATGTATTAACTTTTGGGGGGTCACTAATATAAGTCTATATTGTAAAATACATTTTCTGCATCAAATACAGTAGGGTACACAGCTATATTACCCTTATTTTATAAAGTAATTTATAGATTTTATAAATAACTAGGTCCATTTTGATTGTTATAAGGACATAGCATTCAGACACAAGTCATTTACAAAGGGTAACTATTGTTACATAGTTACATAGTTAAATTGGGTTGAAAAAAGACAAAGTCCATCAAGTACAACCTCTCCAAATTAAAACCCAACATACACACACACATACACACACCTACACTCTTTCACACAAACCATATGCCCATAGCTATACTAAATGAGAGCTTAGTTTAGTATCAAAATAGCCTTTGATATTATGTCTGTCCAAAACAATCCTCCAAGCCCCTTTTGAAAGCATCAACAGAATGAGCCATCACAACATCACCTGGCAGTGCATTCCACAACCTCACTGTCCTCACTGTGAAGAACCACCTACGCTGCTTCAAATGAAAGTCCTTTTCTTCTAGTTTGAAGGGGTGGCCTCTAGTGCGGTGATCCTCTTTATGGGTAAAAAGGTCCCCTGCTATTTGTCTGTAATGTCGTCTAATGTATTTGTAAAGTGTAATCATCTCCCCTTGCAAGAGCCTTTTTTCCAGAGAAAACAACCCCAACCTGGACAGTCTGCCCTCATAATTTAAGTCTTCCACTCATCTAACCAGTTTAGTTGCAGGTCTCTGCACTCTCAACAGCTTCTAAGGACTGGGCTGCATATTCCAGATGAGGTCTTACTAGGGATCTATAAAGAGGCATAATTATGTTTTCATCCCTGAGTTTATGCCCTTTTTTATGCAGGACAGAACTTTATTTGCTTTAGTAGCTACAGAATGACACTGCCTAGAATTAGACAACTTGTTATCTATAAAAACCCCAAGATCCTTCTCACTTAAGGAAACTCCAAACACACTGCCATTTAGTGTATAACTTGCATTTATATTATTTTTGCCAAAGTGCATAACCTTGCATTTATCAACATTGAACCTCATTTTCCAGATTGCAACTTAGACAAATCACTCTGCAAAGTGGCATATTCCTGCATGGAACCTATAGCTCTGCACAATTTAGTATCATCTGCAAAAATAGAAAGCGTACTTTCAATGCCCACATCCAGGTCATTAATAAACAAGTTGAAAAGCAAGGGACCCAATACAGAGCCCTGCAGTACACCACTAACAACACTGGTCCAATTAGAAAATGTTTCATTTACCACCACTCTTTGTAGCCTATCTTTTAGCCAGTTCTCTATCCAGTTACAAATACTATGTTCCAGGCCAACATTCCTTAATTTAACCAGTAACCTTCTGTGTGGCACTGTATCAACTGCTTTAGCAAAGTCTAAGTAAATCACATCCACAGCCATCCCAGAATCCTGGTCCCTGCTTGCCTTCTGATAAAATGAAATGAAGTTAGTCTGGCAAGATCTATTACGCATGAAACCATGCTGGCACAGACTCATAGTATTGTTATTTGCTATGAAGTCGAGTATCCTATCCCTTATAGTGATGGGCGAATGTAGGCAGATTCGGCGAAAAATAGGTGAAAGATTTGCGTCATTTTTGTTGCGCGTCTCGTTTGTTTTTGTCAGGTGAATTTTCGCCAGGCGAATTTTTGCACGTGTTCCGAGAATTTATTCGCCGGCGGCGAATTGCAGAAATTCGTCACAAATTCGCAGCTGGTGAATAAATTCGCCCATCCCTAATCCTTTATTAATCCTTCAAAAAGCTTTCCTACCACCAACGTTAGACTGACTGGCCTATAGTTTTGAGGCAGAGAATTGGGTCCCTTTTTGAATAGCGGCACCACATTAGCAATTCGCCAGTCTCTCGGCACCATGCCAGACCTCAATGAATCCTGAAAACTTAAGTAGAGAGGTTTGGCAATTACAGAGCTAAGCTCATTAATTACCCTGGGATGAATCCCATCTGGCCCTGGACCATGTGTGAACCATGCATCATTACATGTATTATTATAATTGGGACTATTAATAAGGAAATCTTCATTAGCTGGTTGTTCCTTTGTGTTGACAGACGAAAAGTGTGCATTAATTTTGCTTGTTCACATCAACCAGTTGACCCCCCTCTGATAATAAAGGTCCTACCCCTTCCTGTTTGAATTTTTTACTATTAATATATTTAAAAAATAATTTTGGATTCTTTTTACTGCTTACTGCTATATCCTTTTCCTTATCGATTTTAGCTTGCCTGATTTTTTGCATGATTTATTGGCCTCCTTGTACCTTATAAATGATTTGGCTGTCCCAGCTAACTTGAAAGCCTTAAAAGCACGTCTTTTCTTACCCGCCTCAACACCAACATTTCTATTGAACCAAAAAGGTTTTGCTTTGCAACAACGTTCCTTGCTTACAAGCGGAATATACTGACATGTATATTTATCAAGCAGCATTTTTAAGACTTCCCATTTTTGTTCAGTGTTTAACCCTGTGAAAAGCATTTCCCACTTAATATGTTGCAGAGATGCTCTTATACTGTCAAAGTTTGCACGCCTGAAATTCAATGTTTTAGTTACTCCATTATAGATTTTCCTCTGCAACAGAATCTCAAAGGAGACCATGTTATGATCACTATTTCCTAAATGCTCACCCACACAAATGCTAGAGATGAGTTCAGTATTATTAGTTTTTACAAGATCCAAAAGAGAGTTATTCCTAGTAGGTTCTTGAACGAGCTGGGATAAAAAGTTGTAATTTAGCATATTTACAAACCTGCTAGCTTTCTCTGTCTTGGCAACCCCATTACCCTAGTCAATGATAATTAAAGTCACCCATAATAATAACTTGACCTAGTTGTGAAGCCGCTTCTATTTGTAAAAGTAGCTGGGCTTCATAACCTTAACTTATACGAGGTGCTTTATAGTACATTATACACCAATGACAATTTTCTTTGTAACCTTATGCCCAGTGAAAATTGTGAAAATGAAAATTTCATATACGCTTCAGCATACTGAAATATGAGATTTTCTAAATATAATCAATTAAAAAATTCTGAAATAATCAAGGTTATGTTCGCTATTCCTCTCTCAGAATCTATTTCTCTTCATTCTATCGTCAGGAGTTAGGTGTCAGATGAATGATACAATATATCTTATAGGGGGGCTCCTTTTGCCTATTAGATGTACAGTATTAGAGTTCAGTCTATTAAAATCACCAGAAACTTTACGCTTCTATCTTCATGAACATGCCCTCATCTCAAGGTATGTACTTTTTGTATGTATATGGCTCCCTGGGCACTGATACTGCTCCTCTCTCTTTCTGTAGGCTGGAGGTGCAGCTTTCTGCCACATGGGAAAATCTGTTCAGATATGAATATAAAGAGAATGTGATGTTTTTGTTGGGTGATGGAAACTGGAGGATTTTGGTCCAGGAAAGATTTTTCTGGAATTCTCATATGGTTTGGTGGTGGGGGACGGAAGGCCATATATGGACAAACGAAGACTTTGCAAACTGGCCTTTGATTTGGTGTTCAATGGAAAAGTTGCCAATGGACAGAGGGATGAACTCTGCGTGCTGGAGGGTGTATGGGTGGGTTTGTGGGACTTTTGGTTATCTTTTTGTTTTGTTGTATGATTTATGAACTGTTTATGAATTGTTGATTTTTTTACTGTAAAGTGATTTTATAAATAAAAAAAATTCTATTAAAATCCCCAGACATCATGTCTTTCTACATGCAGAATTTGTGCAAATGGCAGTTATTTTGTTAGTTTTTTTAGTACTGACATGAGTTATTTGAGCTCTAATACATCTGCTAGGAAAGAAAGCCCCCCATATATATATTGGATCATCCATCTGACAACCAACTGCTGCAAGAAGACAGAATGAAGAGAAACAGATGCTGAGAGAGGAATAGTGAATATAAACTTGATCATTTTAGAAACAATAAAACATTTTTAATTGATTGTATTTAGAAAGATCTTAACTTTAGTATGAGGAAAATTATATTCATTTTTTTTCAAGCTAGTTCCACTTTAAATAAGTCATGGGACTGGGAGAGCACAGATCTATGAAGGGTAGCCTTGAAAGGATGTTAAAAGAATTCAAAGGGAAAATGTAAAATGGTTTAAAGAATTTGAAAATCAGAGTGAGAGAGAAAGTAAAATAGATCTGTTAAATGGATATCATTGAGTAATGAAAGAGTGAATGTGTAGTTATTGGCTTTGAGGATTAGGAAACAGAGGGAGATTTATTGGAGGGGGGTAGAAGGGAATTGTAATATGAGAAAATAAATGTTGTATTAACATTAAAGAAGACCTAAATACTGAGTAAAAGAGAGCTGCATGTGATAGTAAACTTTTTTTTTTTTTTTTTTTTTTTAAAGCAAATTTCAATTTACTTATTGGTGGGTTCCATATCTAGTGAATGGAGCAGGAGGCAATGGGAAGTACATGTGTGCATAATGAGTTATGTCAAAACTCATAACATGCTGGGCCCCATGTGCTGGATAACATGCAGAATATGGATTCTCGTGTGACTGTAGCATGTGGGGGTAGACTTTAATGATGTATATGTAACAGTTCATGTTGGGGTTATCAGTCAAACCTTTCATTAGCCACTGACCCTGATGATGAGAAATGGATGATTGATTCTTTTCAAATCAGGGATCTGTGAATGCAAAATTTAGTTTAATAACTGGATTGGGCATACAGAATATAGTGCCTGCAGCCAGGACAGTTGTAAGTGGTGCAGACAATAAATGGAGTGCACTAAATACAGTAAGCTACTGGTTAGGGCAGGTGGCACAAAATACACTCAACTCAATAAAAAGCCATGGGTTAGTACCAGGTAATACATATGATAAGGAAAACAATAACAGTTGACAAACTGATAGTATATGAACAAAAGACCATAGCTCTGGTTCCTTATGACTGGTTTAACTGCAAGAAGTGAAAAGGAGCTGCAGCAGTTGTGGTTCTCTACTTCTATTCTTGTAAAAACACATTGGTGGATAAAAATTCAGTTTGGAAAGGGCATCTGCATTTTGATAGGATAGCGGTATGGTCTGTTGAAAGAAATGCACAGAGGGTCAGAGAGTATGATTGAAATTGTTTAAACTGTCAAGTTTCATTTGGGTGTGTAAAACCAACTTTAAATCTCAGTCGTACCAAATTATTCTATCATCTTGCTGTTTCCAAATCTTTCACAAGGAATAGACATTGTTAAACTCATAAATGTAAGGAAAAAAATTGAAAGGCTCAGATGCAAGCAAGTATGGAAGTTGTGCATTGATGTTATTGATTACTTGTGTTGTGACCAAATGTATAGTTCAGCATAGGCACCAAACACATGCTCTTATAAATATTTTATGTTAAATAGTTTGCAGGAAAACACATGAACCACTGCTGGATGTGTCGGTAATTTCAGTGTTCTAGTGGATGGTGATTTTTACCCTAGATTTTAATTTTTGATTTCTTGTGCTTGTATTTTTAATCGATAAAAATGTAGGTTATAGTCTTGTGTTTCTTTGAAATATGGCAATTTGAAAATTTCTTAGAGATGGCTTTTTTTAAAGACATAATAAAAAAATTGTATATTTCTTATCATGTGAGGTTTAAGCTAGCATTTGCATTGTCAATGCAGCCTCTGAATTACAAAATGTTGGGGTGTCAACTCTAAGGGGCAAATTCACTAAAGCACGGAAATGCGCTAGCGTTGCCTTCGCCAACGTTCGCTGCACTTAGCCAGACGAATTTTCGCCAGCGCTACGCAAATTCACTAAGATGCGAATTTGCACTCAGGGCGGCGAACATTAGCGAAGTAGCGCTACCGTAACTTCGCCAGGCAAATCGCATTTACACTAGCAATGCCTAATTTGCATACCGCGCAAACTTAAGCGTGTAATAGAGGTGTATGTTACAGCCACTACATTACACTACACAAGCCCAGTAAACCTTTAATAAATAAAATAAAGTTTTCCTATTGCCCTAAACATGTGCCCCCTGTATAGTTGAGTTGCCATATGTTAGAAAATGTAGGGGGGGAAGGAGGGTAACCCCCCTACTATCACCCTACAAAAGGTAAAAGACGCCAGCGTTTTTGGAACTTGGAAAAAATTTAGTTTTTTTTTTCAAATTCCTATCGATTGTTTTGAACTTTGCCAGGTCTGACCTGGCGAAGTAATGTCTAGCGTAAGAGGTAACGCTCACAAAAATTTTCATCTTAGTGAATAAGTGTAGTTACGTTGCTTGGTCAGTGCGCAACTTTGCCTGGCGTAAGGGTGCAAAGTTGTGCAAGTTGATGTCCTTCACTAGCTAATTTTCGCCAGGGACACTGTTAGGGAATAGGCAAAGTTGCGAATTGACGTCACGCTGGCGAATTAGCGCTAACTTTATAAGCTTCGCGCTTTAGTAAATTTGCCCCTAAAAGAGAATCCATGGAGGGGGGGGGGGTCCAGCATGAATACATAACATTTGAATAAAAATTAATTTGTTGCTGGAAATTTTATTGCAGGGTGACTGTTGCAATATTTCATGAATCAAAAACCTTATAATGAGGTAAGGCTGAATTAAGATATGTATGCCTCAAAGCACAATCATGAACTCAAACATTCAATAAAATATTTGCTTTATAAAGTTCCTTAGCACAAAAGTTTGATGACTGTAGCTAAGGTCATGTTGAACATTGTATTCAGAATATTACAGGGTCAGTAACCACTTGACAAACTTCTCTCTGAATGATTCATTACCTTGTCAGTGCATTAAGATGCTCACAAGAGTGCATGCAATAACACACTCTGTAGCAGTAGTATACACAGTGGGTACCACAGAATGGAGGAAAATGAGCACAAACAACCTGAAGAATGTCATCTTCAGAGTGCTTTTGTTTGCAAATATTTTTGATGCTGCTTTACTTTTATAAATGTTCCTACTTACAATATGTCAGCATATAAAAGAACTGAAAATTGTGACTTCTTACTGTTTTACTTTGTTTATACTTTAAACTAGCAGAATTATGTATTTATTTAACACTTTCTTATGTAATCTTATTTTGCAGACGAGTGTACGTAGATAACAAATATGGAACAAAAAGGTGAAAATGGGGAGCACCATCCGTCAGGGAAAAAGTAAGAAGGTGGTGTGCAGGGTCAAATAAATATACAGAATATACAGTAAAGAGACAGAAATAACCCTCAGAGCTGCACCTCCCCACCCATCATGTCCGATGACTCATCAATAGTATAGGAATTAAAACTTAACTTTTATTTATACTTTATTAAAAGTCCAAAATCTAAACTGCAGAATTAAAAGTAGAGGTTGATGTAGGGAAACGAACATGCAGGTGTGCAGGGAGATAGCGGGTTACTTGCTAAATGCAGAAAAATGGCACCAAAATGGTTAATCACATTGGCCCGTTTAGGCACAGAGCAACATAGGTTGTATTCAGCTTGAGTGAAGCGTGTCTGCCAATCCACCCAACCACCAAAAATGCTTCCCCAGGTACTAGGATTGAATGCCCGCTGAGGGAAGAAGCGTTCGCTATGTGTACAGGAACCGGCGCTGCAAACTACTCTAACTGTCTTCTGCCTCAGCCACTGTAGCTATCTCGCTTCAATTGTCGGAGCTCTGAGTAAGCAATCTATCTTACCCAAATCGTGTGTGAATAGGCGCATGCACAAATGCGAATAGACAGGGAAAGTGAAGAAACAGTCAGGGAGAGAGGGGACCTGATTAAGGGTAGGCAGTAGAGAAGGTATGTGTCTGGCGCCACCCCCAGATTTGCGCCCTAGGCACATTCCTACTCTGCCTACCACTAGTTCCGGCCCAGATTACAGCTAAACTCCAAGTAGCATAATCCCTTTAAAAATGGAACTCATAATATAAACACACTATTCCTTTGATGCATTTTGTGCAGTCAAGTGGCATAAATATTTTTCAGCTGTTGACCTCCACTGGGATTTCATTAATGTCTGTCTTTATAAGGAATGGTCTGACCAACTTAGGTGCTACCAAGTTTTCTTTTCTTTCATTTGTTGTCCTTTCTTTCATTTTTACTTTTCACGGTTTCTTTTAATTTTGCAGAAGCTCCTAATATTCATTGGAATCAGACCAGGTCAGTATGAACTAGTTGACCACAAGATACATGAAATTGTTTCTATTAGAGTGGTTATTTTATATTAAAAAACTATGGGTTTTGTTATCAGGAAACCCATTATTCAATAAGTTCTGAATTACAGAAAGGTCACCTCCTACAGACTCCATTATAATCAAATAGTACCAGTAGCTACATTAGTTCATATTATATGAATGGAAAGTAGTGTGGATCTAAGTGATTTATATCATGTGTAGATAAATATATAAACATGCCTGTCACATACTAATGATTCTATATTCAATTTGCGATCTTTGTATACATTGCAAGCCTGCCAAAGATGTGTATGCTCAGAGAAGAGATTATTATATATTAAACATTCTATCTGAGTCAAATTCTATCACATTGTGGTATTCCCATTTAATCAGCTGTACATTGCACCAAATCAATCATGGAGGTGACCTTGTCTAAGTCTGGTGGAAAACATGCAAATTATTTTAAACAAGGAGAAACCTCAAAAAGGAACATCAAAGTAGGTACAGTCTTCTCTTTCATTCAGATGCATGGCTGATTTCAAATAAAGATTTTGCATTAGAAGTAGCAACCACATAAGAAATCATTTATGTCAGAATAGTTATGAACATCTATCTGTTTATATCTGCCAAAAATTGTATATATTACTGAATATTATGGAAAACAAGAACCTCAGGGCTGAGAAGCTTAACATAGTTGCCCCCAAATGGTTTTTAGTCACCGTTTGTTGACCAATTTCTGTATTATGCTTTATTAAAGGCAAAATATTCTCCCATGTGTATTTGATCTCATCAGTTGGGCTCACATAGATAAAAAAGGAGCATATACAGTACACTGAAATACTCTTGACATTCATGAATATAAATGTGAATATTTTACATAGCCTTAAGGGATTCCACAGATTACAACCATGTTACTCCCAGTCCCACCTTTAGGCACACAGTAATGCAGCCTCACCTTCTCTTTGTTTTATTATGATGAATTATGAAACTTGAAGTCTTGTTGCTTTTCATAGTTGGTGGCCCACAGATTTTCTAGAAATAGTTCCAGAATCCTTTAATTAACAATGGAACAGTGTGTAGGAGGGGCTGCATTACACTGTGAGCAAAAAAAAAGGGGGGGGGTACAAATTGTTCCCTGCAGCACAGATTTCCTTTTCATAATAATAATACAGTACCTGGTACTTAATCAAAACTAAGCTGCATAAATCCACATTGGTGGCAAAACATTTCTATTGGAGTTATTTCACGTTTAATAGTTGTTTTCAATAGAATTAAGGTATGATTACCCAAATAATGGAAAAATTCCTTTTCTGGAATACATCAGGTCCCACACCTTCAGGACCCATACCTGTACTTTACACTACTTACACTATTATCTGCTCTTAACCTGAATCAAACAACTTTAAGCTTTCTAATTCTGCCTTCTTTCCTACCTATATTTTGATTTCTATATGTGAAATATTTTGATTTCTATGCCATGAAATTGCTACCAGACTTTCAAAATAAATAGGAGACTTTGTAAACTAACAAGGACTGCCTCCTTATCTTTTATCTAAAAGAATAACAGAAGCTTAATTGGATATACTGCTAGGGGATAGACTCAAACAGATCTCTATCGGTATTCAAAGCCTCTGGGGAAAGCATATTTAATCCATAATCCTAAACAATTCCCACTTTATTAACCTTCTCCCCTCCTTCTGTCCACATTAAACTTTATCATCATTTTTGCAAAGCTTCCCCTGCTTTTTTTATATGCTCCAATGTCCTAGTTTTTGTTTGTGTGAAGTTCTACCTATTAGTCTCAAGCAGTGAAAACAGTAATTTGATTCAAAATTCCCCATACAGACAAGGTTTCAAGACTAGAACTGAAGCCTGAATAAATAAAGCAAATACAAAACAAATTTTTAAAATAACATCATAGGTCATACACTGCGCCCTCACATTAATTTCAAATATTAAATGAGCATTGCCAACGTAAAGTTCTTGAAGGTGTCGTCATTTTTCGGAACAAACATAACATGTTTTAGCAAGAAGTTTCATTACATTCACTGCACACTGGTCAGAAGAGGTTGCTAAGAAGTTTCTGGGTTTGCAAAAGCAATATTACATTTGCACAACTTTTATTACATTCCCCCATTTATCTCTCTTCTCTCTATCTCAGTGTAACACCAGCTTACACCAGATTTTTACACAGGGGTATGCGATCACAGCTTGATAAAAACCCAACCCTGGTTCCCTTATTTGACATTTGGCCAGCAGATTGGGAGGAGATCAGGGGTTCATAGGTATGGTATCATTGGCTTCCTTGACCAAATCCACTTTAGCCCTATACAAGAATCTACTAAAACTAGTATAGCTTGCCAGCTATAACAGGGAAGCCTACTTGGTATGTAACAAGATCAATGGGGTGGCCATTGACTGACATTATTTCTTTATATCAAAATGATGATCAAAATTATCCAATTTTTTAAAATGATTTACTTTTTTCTCTGTTATAACAAAAACCTTATTGCAATCAAAACCAGCCTATTGGGCATATTTAGTATTTACATGATTTTAGTAGACTTGAGGTATGAAGATCACAATTACAGAAAGATCCATTATCCGGAAAACCCCAGCTCATTCTGGATAACCATACCTGTACTGTATAATATAAGTCAGTGCATCAGATATATAGTCATAACACCATAAAACTGTACTCTACTGAATGTGACCCAAGTACAATGCATCATACATTTAGTAAACAGGATGCTAGCTTTATGCACCTCATTTGGGAATGTGAAGTCTTTATTTTGAGTCTCTGTAGTGATCCTTCTTTTGCAGAAGCTAGTGCTTACTCCTTATTCCTTTTTGGCACCAGAAATAACCTTTTTTATATATCTATGACAATATTGTCTTTGTATACTATTTAAAATTTTATCATTAAAAGCATTTACCTGATGCTTTTACAATACCTTTCTTACCCCCATGTTCCTCTATGAGGGGGCTGCCATATTTGTGCAGCAGTAGTCAGTTAGCATTAGAAACTCTAACTGACAGGTTTAGATGGGACAGTCAGGCAGGCAAAACAGGTTGAGGAACTTCAAGTAACAATTACTTACAAAAATAAACCTCCCAGCAAAAAACGAGCAACACATCCTATAGGTAACTTTTAATGTAGATTAATATTTTGAAAAGAGAATTTTTAGGGTCAGTATTACTTTAAGTTTGTCATTTGGAATTCATAAATGAGGTGGTAGCAGCAACTACATGAGGTTCTATTCCCTGCTGCACATTTAAAAAGATGTACATAATTGTGCACTGTATGGGACTATCCATCAACATTTACCAGCATTAGCACTTCTAGTTATAATATGAGAGAAATAAATATTGTTATGGTAATGATTCACTTTTCAGTATTGTTTGCCCTTTAATGTAGATTATGCAAAAACACTGAGCACCATGGAGCCTGGGTATATGGTTAAAATGTCCAAAAAAAAAAATTTTTCAAAAATCCATTAAAAATCACAGCAGCTGTAAATGCCAAACAGGGGCTGCCCGCTTAACGCGTTTGGTGACTTCCTGCCACTTCATCAGAAGCTGTCGGCAGCCCTGTCTCCACAGCATATAAATATGTATAACCCCTTGTCACGGAGACGGTACTCCCAACCGCACGTGACTTCAGGTGTGGCTGTCAGGG
>CM044440.1:74434135-74500516 GCA_024363595.1 Xenopus borealis
TGCTTTTCATGATACCTTGGCCTGTTTTATTAGCTATTACAGGCCTGCATCATGACACCCCTCATCCCAAATTGTTAGAATAACAACAGATGCATATAATTAGCTTCCTTTTAAATGTGAAAGAATACTGGGAGAACATTCCTTTAACCTGCAATCTAGATTTTTAACAAAATTGTTAATGGTTAATGCTTTCAGACAAGAAAATTATTTCCAGTTAAATAAAACATGCACGGTCATAGCAGCAAGCTCCTTCAGTGCCCACATGTGCCCGAGCACTAGGCAGTAAGTGTACAGGAGTACGCATTTCCAGTGCTCCTCAAATTGTGGATGGGCAGCATGCCACCCCTAAAATCTTGCCACCCTGACTGGGCCTTTGTGGCCTAGGCACAAATCCAGGCCTTTTTATCCACAGGGATGTTAACTAGTGATGGGTGAATTTATTTGCCTGGGGCAAATTTGTGGTGAATTCCCACAATTCGCTGCCAGCAAACCACCAGAAAAAATTTGCCTGGCGAAAATTCGCCGGCATCTGTTTTTTCTATGTAGGCAATGTGCACTGGCATCCAAAGACAGACGGCAGCATCCAAAACGGGACGCCACCAACGTTTCGCGAATTGTTCTCCGTCTTGGCGAAGCGAAAAGTTTGGAGAAGCGAAACACCGCAGATTCTCCCATCACTAATGTTAACAATTAACATTAGTCCCCATGGGCAATATCCCCATTTATGATCTATTATTTATTGTATTTACGTTTTTCATTTAGACAAGAAATTCAAAACATTGAAGGAATCATGTACACATCTGGGAGAAGCTCAAAGTTTAGATGAAAAAGATTTTTCCACCTATCAACGTAACACAACTCATTCTTTATGATACAACCAAATGCAATAAAACATATACTTGCTGTTATGTCTGCCATGCATTATCCTGTACTAATTCTGTAAGTCTACATTTCTGGTCATTCAGATTACAGGCTTATATAACAATAGCAAACAACTCAGCAGTGCAATGTGGACAAAACGTACCGAGTGTTTTTTTCTGTGGATCCTAGCCTCAATAACCAATCCATTTATGCCACAATCACATGCCTGATCATCTGACCATTGAAATTATGTCATAAGATAGTATTGAAGAACTAATCAGTAGTGCATTGTTGCAAATGAGAAATACATACGTAGGGGTTTTCAGAAGCACTGAGCTTTGTTATGTGGTCTATTTTCCTGCCAACCTGATTGATTTAAAAGTCAATGCACAAGTCCACCAACATAATTTATTAATGGCTTTGCTGTATTCCATAATACTAAAACTACTCAGCAGCACAAATATGTCTGTACTATTTTATATCTATCAATTATGTAACAGAAAATTTCCCAGGCAACATCAGGTGTCTCTGATAGTTTTTTATGTATTAATAAATTAGCATTTGAAAAAAAGTAGCTCTACTTTTCAAGTTGGGAAGATGTCAAGAGCTTGCCCCTTAGTGCTCATTGATCCAGTATATCTTCCTCTTGTCTGGCTGCAATCTGCACCTTGCATCAAACAAAACAATCTGGCACAAAGTGCAGACTGAACATCAATGACTGAGGCTAGCCCTGTCCTTACGAGGACAGAAGAGGGCACTGTTGCATTTTCTGACACCATCAAACTTTAATATCTTAATAATGTGAAAATTAGGGGTGGGGAATCTCTGTGTCCCTCCCCACCTGCCCCTCTTGTATATAGTACTGACCAACGCAGACAATATTAGGTGTAGCCACTGGTCTAAGTCAACTCAAATTCATTTAGATTCTTTTTTTTTACATGGCCTTCATTTTAAAAAAAAGAGACAAGATACTTTAGTTAACCCTGGTTACTGTGTTTGCTCCTGATATTATACCCATACATTTATCTACACAAGTAGTCCCCAAAACTGTAGTGAAATGCCCATATACTTTTTCAATCAAAGTAGGATAGCGAGAACTAGAGCCTTTTGTTTTGGGAGAACTTAGTAAATTTCAATAAATAACATAATATTTCATGTGTACATGAGTACTGCTCCTATTTCTTTAAGCATGTGCTATACAGTATTAGTACAAACCTTCTTACAGCAGGTAGTGACTCTTGAATTGTTTAATATAACAATTATCTGTTTTCAGCATTGCCTGCTGTTACCTTCTACTTTTTTTTTTAATTATAACCTTCTTCCCTGCCAAATATACAAAGTAAAAACTTGATAAACAACAGAACATAAAGGATAAGGATTCTGAGAACTTAAAATGTTTCTAGCAATAAGTATGTTGTAAAATCTAGCTACGTGGGGAAAAGATGCAACCTTAGGAAACATTTATGGTTCAAAAAAATAGTATCTGACAAAATCACTATTATGTTGTCTTTCAATAGAAATAGGCTCTGGTTTTGCAAAACAATGAAGA
Organism: Xenopus borealis; assembly: GCA_024363595.1. Taxonomy (NCBI): domain Eukaryota; kingdom Metazoa; phylum Chordata; class Amphibia; order Anura; family Pipidae; genus Xenopus; species Xenopus borealis. The sequence continues at coordinate 74,436,546 of CM044440.1, forward strand.
ACATAAGATAAATCTGTCTATTACATTCTATAAGAAGTACAGAACACTTTCTTTGCAGTGTAATTGTTTTCTAGAATGCAGTGCCATCATGTAGTTGTTGGAAATGAATTAGGCTATTTTCAGAATCAGTGAATTAACAGAGCTATGTAAAAAGTTGGGGCTATATAAATAGTTGTAGTTATCGGTTGATATATTAATTACCCAATATGGCATTCTGTTTGTTTTCTCCCACTTATAAAATAACAGAGTAATTGCATTTAAAGAAAATATTTTTTTATGTGGTAACATGAAATTTATTTTAAAGAGAATGATGTCTTAAAGAGATGTCTGAAATGCGATTTCAGGATATTTGCCATGACATTTATTTTACATGAGCCATATTATGAACCATACAACAGAAAACCTATTACACTTAAACCAAGCAATGTCTTTATGAATAAAAAGATACAGTATAGATAAAACAGTGTTGTTTTCACAATAAATGAACCTACCAAAATACAGACCTCAACAGATCTGCATTACGATTTGTGTTGCCTTACATCAAAAAGTTTTTGAGTTTGTGCCATATACTATAGCTATACAAGGCAGAGGTATTCTCCATGGATTCACAAAGAATACTGCAAAGAATACTTTAATACTGAATTCAATTAAATTAACAGAAAAAAGTGTAAAGCATATGATATGTTTTTAAACTCCTTTATAAAGTACAAACAAAAATCAAGTATGGGCACTTTTTTTTAATTCAAGAATGGCATGGCAGAATGTTACTGAACTGAAGCCACTGAATCAATAAATGACAATACAATTCTAAATACAAAAAATTGACTGTATGATTTAAGGTACTTAATATTTGGCTTCAAAATGTTATACACATAGAAAAAAATGCATTATCCTAACTTCCTTACACTTGTTTAGCCCATCCTACTAAATATATTGTTGTTCTTTAGTGCATCCTTTTATTTCAGCCAAGTGGAATGCTATCATGTCTTACTGTGAGGGACATTTCCATTGGTTTCCAGAGAACCCTTAACTCAGGTACTGTTCTTCATCATTGAACCATATAATGAAGTAAGACAATGGATGGGGTTTATCAAGGTTCTGTATGAAACAGGGTTATCCTTGAAACTGGAGGATATCCAATTTAAAATAACTGCATCTGTTTGCCTACATAGAGTAAAATACAATTTTCAAGGAACAGGACAATTCTACGTTAATAGTGGAAAGTCATCCCTTTTCACCTTTTGCAATTCTTTGTTTTATTTCTTGCCATTAATTAGATGATGGTGAGAAACATGATCTGTTTGTGTGAGTTCAAGTGTGTGGTTGGTCAGTTTACTGCATACATATACTTTATATTAATAAAAAAAAAAACTATGGCATTAAATATAATTTTACAGGATGCACAGGCGAAAATGGCATTTCAGTTCCACTTTACTAGTGATAGAGACATTCAGGGAGTGATTTATTAAGGCGTGTTTGTTCGCGGCACCCATTTTGATGCCAAAAACCTGAAAAAATTGCGGTACAAAAAGACTTTTTGTCCATTTTGTCCATTATACAAAAACAGTTTTATGGGACCCCTTTAAACTGGTTTGGCTGGTAAATAGCATGAAAACAATATGCTTACAATTACATGATATATTAAATATCCCTTATGTGTTTTCTGGACACTCATATTTTTGTATGGTTTTTTTTGAATGAACAGTTTTTATTTATAATCTATAGATAAGGTCTCTTTAGATACTTTTTTTATCTTACTATTAGCTTTCCCTTTTTTAACATTGAATGCTTTTCAGTAAGCACATTTTGCTACTTTGGAGCTTTCCTTTCCATCTAAACCTATCTTTCAGTAAGTTTTAATGCTCTATACTTTTATCACTATCACACATATACTCCAAGCTTAAATCCTTATCATTAATGAGTACATTTATAGATTCCCACAACTACAGTGTATTGCATATTACAATGACATCGGGGCAAATTCATTAAAGCCCGGAAATTCTCTAGCACACCCTTCACCGCACTTCGCTGCACTTTGCTAGGCGTAGTTTACCAGTGCGCCCCTAATTCAATAAAATGCGAATTGCTTTCAGGGAGGCGATCGGTAGTAAAGTTTTGCTAGCGAAAATTTGTCAGTCAAAGCAAAGTTGTGCTATCAAAGGGGTATTTGCCTTTGGCGGGAACTTTGAAGAGTTTGAATGGATGTATATGTTACAGAAAATACATAACACGACACAAGCCCAGGGAACCTTAATAAATGGTAATAGAGTTACACATGTGTGAGTATAGTTTATGTGCCATATGTTAGGAAAAGTAGGGGGGAAGCAGGGTACCCAAAAAAATGTTTTCGTCCTTTTTCAGCCTATCACCCATGAAAATGGAAAAGCATTTTCTGGGACTTAGAAAAAGTGTCACTTTTTTTTAAAGTCCTATCTACTCTATTGTACTTCGCCAGGTCAGAGCTGGCAAATGCAAGACTGGCATAAGAGGTAACGTTCAGTAAAATCAAAATCTTAGTGAATTTGCATAGTAACGATCTTTAGCCCTGGCGGAAATTTGCCTTAGTGTGAGAAGTTGCACTAGAGTTTATCTTCTTCGCTAGCGAATTTTCGCCACCGACCGTAAATAGGTGAAGTAACGAAATTACTTCACACTGGTGTATTTTTGCCAGCCTTCACCACTTTCCACTTTAATGAATTTCCCCCATAATCTCTTAAGTGAAGCCATAGACAACAGTGATGTTCTGATTTTACTACATGATGTTGCAATCAATGTAAGACATTTGTATAGATAGTTATGGGCTATGTTCCATAGCTGCCCTACAGATTTATTCAAAGGATCCTTTTTGATCAGTTTAAATATGCTGTTTTTGCTTGTACAGTGTTGAAGATGGGAATTTTTAATACTTTATAAGAAAAGTGTTATAGTCTTTTGTTTATTGAATTTCAACACTTCCTCTCATATTTACTGAACATTTACAACTCCTTGTAAATGGGGAAATGTATATTTACACATCAAGAATTGTCATTAATGCATTCATAATTGGTAATCAATGTGAGTTTTAATAAAAACACATACCCTGATATTGTGTAGTTACCTGTAAATGATTTAGCCTGAGTTCACTAAGACTGTTAGAGATATTAAAATGAACAGTATGTCTCCATCACAATGGGATGAGTTTTGAGTAATATTTTCTATTATGTATCCTATGAAGAATGTAGTTTTCTCTATAATGGCTTGGCTCTGCATTGTTGTACTGTATTTTTTATAAGCATGTTACTTTGTCATATTTATACCTATAAAGCTGCTGTAAAGGGAATTGAACATCATAAACATCAAGCAAATCTTAATGATCCTTATACCGGGTAGGAAAGCTTGCGAGAAGAAACATACAATGGCCCTTTTATGAGTATTAATTACCTTTTTTTCACGGTATAATAAATCTTGAAAAATTCACCTTTTTTTTCCCAATTTTTTTTTAGATTTTATTGTTAATAAAACACAAAATGTTCACGTTTTTTGGGATAAAAAATCCCCTCAATGTATGAAGATCCAAAATATGCAAAGATACATTATCCAGAAAATCCCAGGTCCAGAGCATTCTGAATAACAGGTCTCATGCCTGTAATGGTGTTTTTTCCCAAGCATGTATCAAGTTTCTGCTGCTTTCTATGCCGTTATTTTAAACTAATGTAGCATAATAAAGCTGTAGTTAAATTAAACAAATATACAGTAGGAAATTTGAGCAAAAAAATAGACACAGAAATCTAACAGTAATAACACGGGAGCAGGCATACAGGTTTGCTCATTGGAATAAATGAGTATCTTTATAAAAACTAACCCAAATGAATAGACATTGAAATTGGCTTTACAAATGAGTTACAACTAATTACTTTAGATCTGGATTTAATTAACTACCCATGGTCCACAGATATTATGAGTCCTAACACATATATTAAGAATAATACAATATGACACTGTATTCTATTATTTACTCATTCGTGTTTAATAACAGAAACTCTGCAAATGAAAAAATGAAATAAAAACATTTTTCCTGACTGAATTAAGATCCGTGTTTTGCATGTTACAGGAGATGTATTTTCATTACAATATTTAATTACAAAATGATTTAATTATTGTAAATGCTATACTCAACAGTGTGTGGGAAAAAGAATGCCATACATCACATGCAGAAACTATTGAACTAATGCTGCTTTATTGAACTATAAAATTACACAAAATGTATACGCTAAAAAGCAAAATCATCAAACAATTCAGGGACATTGTAATTAGTGTAATAAGTAAATTATCTGTCCCTGTAGCATATACAATTATAGGTAATAGAAATATGAAGGCTATTAAGGGGCAGATTTAACAAGGGTTTATCAAGGGCTTTTACGATTTTTCGAAGTAAAATCCGACAAAATCGAATATCGAATTTGTTGGATTTTACTGCTATTCGATAAAATCGTATTATTGAACTATTTTACGAAAAAAAAGTAAAATTTAGTTCGATTGTTCAAAAAAATCGGTCGATCATACAATTTGAATTCGAGCATAAAACTTTACAAAAAAGCCTATGGGGGCTTCCCATAGGCTTCTTTTACAATTCAATAGCTTTAATCAGGCTAAGTAGGCCATCGAATAAAAATTTAAAGGGGAAGTACTTCAACCATCAAATGGTCGAATGATCGAATAGATTTTTATTTGATCTATTCGATGCAATCGAATTTTGCAAATTTGATAGTGGGATAATTTGCATATTGCAAAATTCGAGAAATCAAAAATTTTCAATTCAATCGAATTTCGAATCATTCACACAAATTTAGTAAATCTGCCCCTAAGTGATGTAATTCAAAATTGTAGTAATTTTTACAAATTTTTCCTTATACAAATGTAGGAGACTGATAAAGGCATTCCCTATTTATAGTGCAATCCAATAAAGTTTGGATTTTGAGCTATATTTACTTTACTGCACTGCTATTATTCTGAACACTGTATGTGGCACTGTAGCCAGAAAAAAATTCTAGGAAAAAGTATGTCTCTTTCTGAATGCTCGTTTTCAAAGAGCAGATGTTCTGAATACTGTAACAAAACTTAAAGATACAGGTGCTGAAATCTACTGTAATAAATGTGTATGTCTAGGATTGAGCTCTCTCACCTCAAAGGGGCAAAAACCTGTGGAACTTTTCAAATTTGCCAATTTTGCAAATTTGCACTAGAGCAACAAATCCAGTGTTAGCTTCTATTGTTCTACTTGCAGCTGATGTAACAAAGCTAATTATTGGTTGGTCACCAAGGTGTACCGCTCATTGTAGATAAATTACTTCCTGTGAGTTAAATATTTGAAATCATTGAGTTGCATTAACACTGACTGAGGCACTCATCAAATCCAATGTTTCTAGGTATTCAGAGTGCCAGTGGATTCATCTGTTCTGTTTTCAGAAGAATTAACTTTTTTCAAGAGTAAGAACTGCTAGTAATACCTTAATTCTCCTAAAGATTCCTCAAATAAACACAAATCAAATTACAGAATTGAGATAATACACAGGTGTACCTATACAGTATATAGCCCAAACAAGTTATGCCTAAACTAGTGGATGACCTAGGAGATTTAATTAATCACTGCTATTACAAATTGAAAGCCAAACTTACCATTTAATTTAGCATATTTAGGGGCAGGTTTACTAAGGGTAAAATTTCGAATGGTGAAAAATTCAAATTAAAATTTGTGGGGGGTCATTTTTGATCGAATATCCCCTTTTTCAATTAAGTAAAATCATTTGAATTGAATGATTCAAATTTTTTTTTCCCCCATAGACTATAATGGCAATTCAGAAGCTTTAAGGTGGCGAAGTGTCGAATTTGAATATTTTTAAATAGACAGTACTTCGAAATTCGAATTTTCTAATTTTTTTTCAGTTCGAATAAAATTTTGGGCTGTTTGATAGTCGAAGTATCCCAAAATTACAAATTTTTGATATTTTTATTTAATTCAAATTTTCACTTCAACCCTTAGTAAATGTGCCCCTTAGTATCTAATAGCTTTAACATAAATTAATGGTTTGACATACAGTACAGTACAATAATGACATTTATTGATGCGGGAGCTTTCTGCATTCAACATCAGGTCTTTTATTCCCAATTGTGCAGGAGCACATGTGGAGCTGTCAACATTATTATATCTTTGACTTATCCATTAATAGCTTTCCTTAAAAAATATGGTGATTTTTAGAAGGGGGAGGTTTAAACACTTTGAAAGCCAGATGTATAATTGCATGGAAAGAACTCCATATTTTAATAGGATAGAAATAGGAGAGAAAGTGCTTGTTTCTCAAGCATCACATGGTTATAAGTACAGTATAACTATCTTGTCTTGTTACTTAAATTTTGTAAAATTGAGGAAACATTAAAAAAAATGCCAAAATTTTGCCAAATGTTAAAAACAAAGTGGTGTTTTTTGCCAAGTTTTTTTCCGTTTCAGTTTTTTCCAACTTTTTTTGCACCAAATGTACTAGAGTCAATGGGCATTTTTTGTCATATTTTCTTCCTGCACAAAAAAATAGATTTTTTTTTCCATAGTGAATCAAAACTCATGGTTGAATTCTAGCGCAGATTTGTGAAAACATGCTAAATTTAAAAAAAATCGATTTTCCAAGAAAGGAAAGCTTCCAGGAGGTCCCTCATAGGCTACAATGGCAATTCAGTAGTTGAATTTGAATATTTTTAAAGGGCCTGTACTTCAAAATTAAATTTTTTTCAATTTGAATCGAATTTTGGGATATTCGATAGTTGAAGTAGCCTAAAATTACTGTGTAATTCAAATTTTAAAAATTCGAATTTTATTCAAAAATTCACTTCGACCATTAGTAAATGTGCCCCTTAATGTCTAAAGGGCAATTTTTTTGTTTTATGCAAATCAGGTTCATACATTGTGCACTTTACTGTTGCAGTGACCCTGTTCTTCATCTTAATTACTGTTCCATGTGCGTCCTTTCCATTTTGTCACCCTTTCATTTACTCTTCCGTCTTGTTGGAAATTTATGAGATATTGATTGACAAAACAGAAAGTAGGCAATGCATGTCACCTGTATCACACAAGGGAAGAAAAATGAATTAGATACATTTTTATCTAGACTTTGTGTAAATGGTGATCATGGCCTCTTTTAGGTTTTAATAAAACTTTGCTGCATTTTTTTCTTACACAATATCTGAATATTAGGACTTGTAAGAGAAATATCTTCACTACAATACCCAACTGAAAATATTCAATAAAACAAGACTATCAATAGCAGATCAAACATTTCCTTGAATAAATATGTTAGCATTTATCAAATGCTAATGGCTTGACACTTTTATTAATTTGGGAATTACTGGAGATACTTTTGGACATCCATGCACAAACATGCTGTTTGTTGTAATTTTAGTTGTAGTGTTCTGACGAAGTTTAAATCCTGCATCTGTCATATGTTGTTTGATATAAGTAAAAAGTGAAAATCCACTTAGTGAAGTATTTATTTATATGTTATATAGTTATTTTTATAATTGCCAGGTTCTTAAAACTTCATTCTGTTCTCAAGGTGGGGGTCTTTTCATATTTGCAAAGGTACAGTTATGTTAGCATCCCTCACACCAAATCAGTTTGACATCTTTAGTTAGCGAAAATCTCTTCTGAAGATGCAAAAGTTTAATATATCCAGACTAAACAGCATCTGTCCATTTTCCTTTCCAATGCACAATAAGAGTGAAGACACACAGATCTACTTGTAATAGCTACTTGCGTGGCTACAGAACACCAAAAAATATGCTGCCATAGAAAATACTGAGAATTGCTTCTGCTAAAACACACATGTGGGGGAATGTAATAAAAGTTGCAATGAGCAAAATACTTTGCACAAATAAGAATACAATTTCGCAATGTAATATTCTTCCTTAAACTGCGCATTAGGAATTTTTATTGAGCATTGCCCACTTTTAAGAAGTGCTTGAAGGCGTCAATCTTTTGGAGCAAACATAGCAACTTTCTCAGTAAGATGTTTTATTACATTCACTGTGCACTGGCGCAAACTATAAAATTCGCTAACTTTCTTCCACTGTCGGAATGGGTCACAAAGCAGTTTCCGGGTTCGCAAAAGCTATATTAAATTTGTGCAAAGAAAAATTTCTTCTCACAAAGGAATAACTTTTCGCATTTGACAATATTTTTTCCGTTACCAACTTTAGTTACATTCCCCCCATAGCAAAGCCAATTATCCCTATTGTCTATTTTTTACCTGGGAGCTGTTACTAGAAGCTCTGTGTGTCTTTACCCTAAAGGAAAGAAGTCTGTACCTGAAATTTTCAAGGGAAGGGCACCCAAATTTATTTCATGGAGACACTCATATTTGCTTTGAATGCCTCAAGGCTTATTTAGCTCAAAGGTATTGGTTAAAAAGTGTGAATTCCTTTGCTTTTCCTCTTTCAGATTGATTTTTCTTTTTAATGTTTTTTCATAAGAATTAATATCAAAGCAAAGGCATAAAATTAAATACATGATTGTAGAAAACCTTTTTTAAACACAATTTTGAACAAAAGTCTTTTTAGCAGCACAAAAGAAGGGTATTCTGTCTTAGAGATCCTTTCATCAAATATTTTTTTCTGTATATCCAATCAAGAATTTCATAGTTTTTTTGTGATGATAACTAGGTGCTACTGTTTTCTTTATTAATGATGCATAAGACCACAGTGATCATTCCTGGGTACTGTATCCTATGCGTAGTAATACGACACTCACACTGTGTCAATGGATGATTCTGGCTTCCTCTGATATCTCAGTGCCAGTTGCTTAAATCAAGAGTGACGTACTAGAATTAATGTAACTCACCCAACGACAACAGAAATTTATTGGAATCTCAACTGTACGCAAAAAAATGATAATGCACTAGAAAGTATTTTTTATTGCATGGTTTAATAACTGTTGTCTCTTTTAACTGAATCAATCTTAGCCTTACATATTAATGATTTCTTTATTTAAATGCCTTTACACAGGTTATAAGCTAAGTTAACTAGTTAACAACTGAGGATCACAGAGGTCCAGCCTCACACTAACTGTTTAATTAGCTGGACTATGTATTAAATCTGGTGGAGACTCAAAGGTATATATTTCTACCACTAAACAGACCCTGGTGAGTGCAGTTCTAGTCTTAAAAACAACTACAGGAGAGATAGCGATATCATCAATGAATTATCTTTATATTGAAAGGTCTATTGAATCTCTGGTCATGCAAAAATGAACTCAGCTGACTATTAATGGAATTCCTTAAAGATACTTGTGCCTAAACATGCTTCCTGTACCTGCACATATTTGGGCCAAGCATAATTGTGCCTGTCAAGTCAATGCTGAAAAACCACGGGCATGCCTATAGAGTTAGGGGAACCCTGCGCTATAGACTCCCGAAAGACAGGAAAATCCAGGGTTCCTACTGCTGGTCTGTCTCAATGGATACAACAGAATAGAGAAAGAATGACAAGCAGATGTCATTTTAACCTTGAGCAGGGTCAGGTTTACATAGCTAGGCCCACTGCCGTTCGTCGCCCCCATACTCTGCCATTTATTTGCAAATTTTCATCATTAAGACCAGAGCAATGGTTAAAAAACTAATGTATCTCCTGCATACCTCCAGTGTTTCTGGATCAATGTGGGTGTGGCTGGGCAGCATGCCGCCCCATAAAATCCTGCCGCCCTAGGCCCGGGCCTAGGTGGCCTTTTCACAAATCCGGGCCTGACCTTGATCCAAAAGTGCCTAAGGAATTGTAAGTGTGTTGCCATACTTGGCACAGTTTTATCAGATGCAGCTTCCTCTCTGGGTTGCAAATATGCTGTAATTGCATGTGAAAAAACACTGCATTGTAATAAAAAATTATGTGTGGCAAGTCATCTGAAAGCCTTTTATTTCAATAAAGTCAGGCTTATTTGATGCAAGATTTTATATTAGCATTTTACTACAAACATAAATATTTATTATGTGTCAAATATGAATGCACATTTCTAATTACAAGACCATATGACCATATATCATTTTATCACGCAGTAAACAATCTCATTAACATTTTACAGTGTTTTCTAGTAAACAAGCCCAGTGAGCAGTTTAGTCCCAGTGGGTCAGTGTTTTTATTACAAACCTTACTTATGCTCTTCATAAATCATATATATATATATATATATATATATATATATATATATATATATATATATATATATATATATATATATACATATATACATATATACATACACATTTTGTGGAATACAAAATGTACCATTGCCTGAAAATGTCTGGCAATTATTCAGCTTTTGGACCAGGAGAAAAGACAAAATATTAACATATAATATTTAGCAATCACTCGTTAGTAGCAGATATTTAGAGAGCATAACATTTTACATTTTACAGGTTAACAGAGCCAATACACTGTTTTGCAGTAAATACTGTATAACTATAAATACATATATTTGGGTGAGTGTAATTGGAGAAGATATTGAGCTTGATCGGATTTGGATTTTTGCAGCAAACATACCACAAGGCCTGTTTTATATTAACATGGTCCAACATGGTATATCATGCATTTGATATTAAACAAATTGGAAAACCTCCATAAATCCATTTGTAATTTTTCCTTAATTAAATGCTTTTGATACATACACTCTCTGCTACAGCTGGGTGATCAGTTTGGTGTTTGATCAATTAGAATCAGTTGTGATGCCCCAGACCTGTTTGCAGCAGTCTCCAGCTTCTACTCTCCCTATTCATTAAAACCTCTTTAGGAGAGAGCATTTGTTGGGGTGAGCATTTGCAATCGAAGTGATTCATTTACAAGTGATCTGGAAGAGTTTAAAGGGATCCTGCCATGGGAAAAAATTTTTTTTTCAAAATGTATCAGTTAACAGTGCTGTTCCAGAAGAATCCTGCATTGAAATCCATTTCTCAAAAGAGGAAACCTATTTTTTTAGATTTCATTTTGAAATCTGACATGGGGCTAGACATATTGTCAATTTTCCAGCTGCCCCAAGTCATGTGACTGGTGCTCTGATAAACTTCAATCACTCTTTACTGCTGTACTGCAAGTTGGAGTGATATCACCCCTCCCTTTCCCCCACCCAGCAGCCTAACAAAAGAACAATGAGAAGGTAACATATAACAGCTCCCTAACACAAGATAACAGCTGCCTTTTAGATCTAAGAACGGCACTCAATAGTAAAACCCGTGTCCCACTTCGTACTATTCAGTTACATTGAGAAGGAAAAACAACAGCCTGCCAGAAAGCAGTTCCCTCCTAAAGTGCTGGCACAAGTCACATGACCGGGGCAGCTGGGAAATTGACAAAATGGCTAGCCCCATGTCAGATTTCAAAACTGAATATAAAAAATCTGTTTGCTCTTTTGAGAAATGGATTTCAGTGCAGAAGTCTACTAGAGCAGCACTATTAACTGATGCTTTTTGAAAAAAACATGTTTTCCCATGACAGTTTCCCTTTAACAATAAACATTAAACATAACACTGCTACCTGCTAGAAACTGCAATGGCAAAGTTAGTCATTTTTGCTCTGTTTGCATGCACAGTGCTCCCTAAGGTACTTACTTTCTTTAACCGTCCTGTATTCTATTTATCTTCTTCCCTGCTCCCATCCACATACTCCAGCTCTTATACACATTACAACTACTTGCAACACCTTTGTCCTCCAGTTACTAACCAGACCCGGATATGTAGTCACTTCAAATCCTCTTCCCACATCTTTTCCCTATTTTGCTGGCTGCATGGGATATCACTACATACCCTGGACCCTGCTCCATACCAACATGTATATTCAACCTGGTTTTCCTGCCAACTTGCGCAAATCTTCTCTTCCCTCTACATTCTCTAACCTTATTCAGATTCCAACTCTTCCTTCTTCCTGTCTTCCCTTTTCTTTTGTGCTTCTTAACACCGCTCTTTAAATAATAAATCCACATTAATCCATGATCTTTTTTTCTCCAATTCACTTAGAGAATTAGCAACCTGGCTCTCACAGAATGATACCACCGTTGAGGCTGCACTCTGTCATGGTGGTCTCTCTTTCTCTCACACCCCCGAACCATTGGACATGGTGGGGGAGTTGGAATTCTCCTCTCCTCTCTCTCTGTCGGTTCAAACCTATTCCTCCAGCCTTCTCATTTAACTCTTGTGAGGTGCATGCCTTTCAGTTTTTCCACCCTCTCTCTGTACATGTAGCTGTCATTTATAGATCCCCTTCAGCCTCATCCTCTGCTGCCTTCCTTTCTGACTTTAACACTATAGTTCATATAAACAAGCTGCTAAGTAGCAATGGCGGAAATTGAAAAATGACTATATGGCACAGGATAAGTAATGGATAACAGATAACATTATGTTCTACAGAGCTTATCTGCTATCTGCTGTGTAACTTGAGCATTTACTCCTTTGATTGGCTGCCTCCATGGCTACACAACAGCTTATTTATGTAAACAATAGTAGCGTTTCTGAAGCAAACACTGCAGTTTTACCAGTGCAGGGCAACACTGCATTATATTTTTATAACTTTAAAACAATTTCAGTTTTTGATGTTACTGGCCCTTTAAGGAAATGTCTGATCCTGATCCTCATTAGCCCCTTTACAAGTTAAGCGTACAGCTGAAGCCACTTTGGATTGTACATTTGACACAGAAAAACTTAACTCATCTATCCCATTTATCCCACTTAGCACAGAATATTGTGTCACAGCATCCCATCCAATTAAAGAGTTCACCATTGAAAGCAATGGTGCTTTGGTATGCTAAAGAAAAGGTTAAATGCATTAAATGAGTTAAGATAACTTTAGATATCACAGTTTCTTCAATTATCCCTGAGTCACGACGCATTTAACTCACCAATCCCAGGGGCTGCATCTGTACATGTGCTCAGAACCCACGACCCAGGCTGAATTCATAAACCAGATTCTAACGCTTCTGTACAAAATCTTCTCAAAGTATGTGGAAGAAATCCTGTACGCAAGCAGAATTTATTCCCTTTAAATTTCTGTTGTCCTGCCTCAATTCTGCCTTGTCAAAGGCCAAGTGAGAGTACTACAGTACCCTTATAAACAATCACAAATCCAACCCATGATGCATGTTTTCTCTATTCAATACTGTTCTCCATCCCTCACCAACAGTATCAGTCAACCTGACGCACTCTCCTCAGGACTTTGCCGATTTCTTTAAAGACAAAGTAGAGTCTATCTGCAACCAGATTCCTACCAATTCAAATACAAACCAGCTCCTCCTTCCTAAGATCCGTTCTGCATGTCTTAATTCCTTTCCTCCGGTAACAATGTCTGAAATCTACAAGCTTCTCTTGACCTCCTCACTCACAACTTGCCCCCTTGACCCCATGCCTTCTTCTCTGCTCAAACACTGTGTTGCAGAGCTTATGCCTCTACTTACAGATGAAGCCACTTTGGTTTGTGCGTTTGACACAGAATAACTAAACCCATCTGCATTTGATACAGTTGACCACTCCCTCCTGATGCAGGTTCTGTATTTTCTTGGCATCAGTAGCCAGGCTGCATCTTTGCTCTCTTCTTACCTTTCTAACCAATCATTCACTGTCTCCTATGATAACAAAACTAGTTCCACTTAATGTGGGGGTGCCGCAAGGCTCTGTACTTGGTCCGTTGTTGTTCTCCCTGTACACTCTGTCTTTGGGAGAACTCATTTGATCATTTGGCTTTAATTATCATATGCTGATAATACCCAAATATATTTATCCACCCCTTCATTAACAGCAGAAACATAGGCTCAAATGTCTAACTTCATCCTAGCTATCTCAAATTGGATGAACCACCTCAAACTCAACCTAACAAAAATTCAACTAATCATCGTTCCACCTAAGCTTGGTCCTACTCCCCTATTTACTATCTCTATTGATGGCATGGTTATTAACCCGGTCAACTTAGCACACTGTCTGTGGGTAATCTTTGACTCCTCTCTCCCCTTCTCTGATCATATTAACATCACTGTCAAAACCTGTCACTTTTTCCTATACAATATTGCCAAAATACATCCTTTTCTTTCACCTTCTACGGCAAGACACTCATGCATGCTTTCATCCTATCCCTACTATATTACTGTAACCTTCTATTAACTGTCCTCCCCAGCTCCCATCTCTCCCCTCTATAGTCTGTATTAAACACTGCTGCCAGAATTTTCCTCCTCTCATTCAAAAGGGTACAGACCCCTCCACTGCTGAAGTCCTTATCATGGCTTCATAAAAAACAAAGAATAACTTATAAACTCCTCCTCATATCCTTCAAAGTCCTTCATTCCTCTGCATCTAACTATATCTCATCTCTTGTTTCTCTATATTTTCCTGGCCGAAACCTCCACTCCTCTCAGAGCAAACGCTTGGTTGTACCCCCCACTACTCCTGCAGTTTCCCGTATCAAACCCTTCTCTCTTGTCACTCCTTATATTTGGAATGCCATTCCTGAATCTCTGTGGTGAGAATCCTCCTTCAGTGTTTCTAAAACGAAACTCAAAGACTACCTCTGGGAGCACCTGGATAACACCTGGACTGGGAACTGGCACTTGAATAACAGTGTAACAAACTGTAACCTACAGCACCACTTTGAATTTTGTCTGTTACCATCCCATTTAGTCTGTAAGCCCTACAGGGTAGGGTCCTCCAGCCTTTTGGTTCCTTGACACTGAGCACTTGATTTGTAGTGTAATTATATTTTATATTTATGGGAAATTTGGACACATTATGAATCCTTCCCAAAAATAGTCTGAATATCCTAATCTATATATTAAATGTTGAGAACTTTAAAAAGTTCACCCTCCATTGTCCAGTGCTTTAAGGTCACATGATTTAAAGGGTTGGTCTGAATCCTGCAAAAAGCTCTTTGATTTGGCCAATTTCAAATCAAAACCATTGTCTCTCAAATCTGAAATTACTTTGTTACTAGTGACTTCAATTATTGAGACGATGAATTAAACTCAAGAAATATCTAGAGCTTCCATAGAGAAGTGTATTGTTTCATAACTTTCATAAATGTCTAAATCAATTTGTGATAAAAGTAGAAGGAGTCATTCATTATTAGCTGCAACAGGATCATTTTTATCCTGACAGTTTTGTCCAAAATGGCAAAATGGTATGAATAGCACAGCTGATTGTCGGTGATTGTCTTCTCTATACTGTATATTGACATTTGCCAAAGGTGTCATTAGCCTAAATCAGCCCTATCTTTACAGACATTGATGTCGGCCTGAGTTTTGCCAAGTTAATTGACATTAATTTTATGTGATTATCATCTAGAAGGTGTTTGCTCTGAAGACGACATGTAACATGTGTATGTGGTTTATTTTTGTTTTTGAGAACTAGGGGCTCAGTAGAATATAATATTAATAGATATCAATTTCTAAGAAAATCTGTTTTATTACATTTTATTACAGATAATGCTTATCATTTTACAAATGAAGCACACTTTATGCATACTTGACTCACCATTTCCCACTGTTAGGATAAGAACATAATTCAATTGGATGTTTTGACTCCAGTGCTGGTTGTGATTTGGTGCAGGTGAAAACATGTCCTTTGTGTTCTTGTGCAAATGGTTCATCCCAGTGAGGCAGATTTCATTTATTTCTATAAGAGTGGCTTGGCTGACAAGCATAATAAGTAGGGCTTCTGTAATCTCAAAATCCCTAAATAGTAACAATAATGCGTCTGATTAAAAAGTGCAATACTCGCTCACTAGATCAGAGGAAGAATGTTTTTATCTCACTAATATTTTGGTTTTCTGCATGTTTCTAACAAGAAGCAATACATAGAAAAACAGTTAGCATATACAAGATTGTACCATGGACATGGCCACTTGAAAAGAAAAGGGTATAGTTGATACATAGACCTTTTGGGATTGTTGTGCCCAACATTCAAATCCAACAGGTCTCACTTTGTAACAACTTAACTTCCAGATGTTCTACATGTACAGTTCATCCTCCAAAAACTGCCATCTAAGTTGTTATACTGAATTACTAGATTCCATACAGTCCCTATGAATAGAGTGTCAGTGTTAATTTAACCTTGCTGTGATTGGTAGTTTGTCTTACCAATAAACCCCCTCCCACATGGACATTTTAACAAATTAATAATGTTGATGGAGATTCATGTTTGATGCTCTTTAAACTAGATTTGGGTACCCTGCAATGGGTGTGATACAATGCCTCCCTTAATAATGAAATTCCAATGCTGTCATGAAATGCATGAATATATTACCACACTTATTTTATCTAGTAAAAGTAATTTGAATCATTGAAGACATTTCACTACTCGTCCAGGCAGCTTCTTCAGTTTTTCAGTTGAACTAAAAAAGCTGCTCTGATGAGTAGTGAAACCACTTCAATGATTACAAAGCAAGTCCAGTTGTTTTTGAATTACTTTTGCTAGATATACCATGACCTGTATGAATGAAAATCTTCATAGTCAAACTTAGGGGCAGATTTACAAAATTCACGTGAATAATTTGAAGTTCGATCGAATTCGATTGAATTCCGATTGAACGATTTTATCAGATATTCGAATATGCAAATTTGGCCACTTCGATAATCGAATATGCAAAATTTGAGTGTATCGAATAGATCAAATAGATCGAATAATCGAATATTCGATAATTTGAACATTCGATGATCGAAGTAATTTAACTTTAAAATTTTATTTGACTGCCTACTTCGCCAGATTGAACTTACAGTACCAAATTGCAATAGAGAATCCACCCATTCGTACGATCAAATGCCTCGATCGTTCAGATCGTACAAACGATCGAAGGAAATGTCACAATTTTTTCGTGAATTTGAACGATTAGTATTCGATCGTATGATTTTTTAGAGTTATCGAATAGCGAAGTAAAAATAGCCTAAAACTATTCAATAAGCATTCGATAGTCGAATTAGTATCGAATTCCCGGCCGAATTAGAAGGCTAAAAGCCCTGGAATAAGGGAATAATGATAAATTTGCCCCTTACCGTAATACCAAATCTCTATTTGTTTCTTTGAATCTCATTCTATACAAGGGAATAGTTTTACCACACCAGTAGACAAACAAAGGGGGTATTTTGTGAACACTTTGGAGGTAGATGGATCATTTAACAAAATGGGGCAATATTTCCTACCGATCTTACACAATTGTTTTGAGTATCATACATAAAGATAAATGGTATCTGTTCTTCTTTTGGCTTTTTGTAGTAACTTCTCTGGGTATTCCCTGTCCCTAAACATATCCAATATTCCCTTGCTTTATTGGTCATAGCTGGATTCCTTAGAGAAAATATGTTTACATCATCAGTTGGCTCTCACAGAGATCAATTATGGTATTGGGGGGATGGAAACTTTCATACCGTAGAATTCTATTTTTGATCCTCTGGCTTGCAATAAAGGGATGTGGACAATGTGTTCTCCTGTCTTTTTGCTGCTACATCCAAAAATCCACTTTGCAATACTATACTTGTATTTAAATGGTTATCCATGGATGTGGACAATGACAATTTCTCACCCTAAGCTTTATTTATAATAATATTGTTGAATACTTGCATATATTAAATGCCACTATTACAAATGTAACCCTTGCATGTTCTATCCATATGTGTTACTTGCTCATGGATAACCATTTAAATACAAGTATAGTATTGCATAGTCTTTTAATTTTTTTTTATTTTTTTTTATAATTACAAGCCACTATCGCATTGTTGATAAAACATTAATTAACATTCTTTCACATGCAAAATATGTCTGTCAGCCACACACATATGAAAATGTAAAATCTGTAAAATCCAATTAATGGTGCTTTCCAGCACATCTAGCTGTTCCAGCTGCAAGCACTTATTAAATATTATTTCTGAATCTTTGTGTGAGATGAAATCTAAATTAGGATTGAATGTTCTCTACGTTTGTAAATCAATGCCCTTTCGAGTAAGCAAAGTGGATTATGTTGGCAAGGTTTTCAAATCATCACTTCCATGTACACAAATACTGCTATATGCACTCATTCTGAATCGAATGCTTTTATAGTAGCTTAGAATACGTCCAGGTATTTCTAAATTCCAAGGTCGGTTTTCATCTCTTCATTATTTAATGAACTAAATGACCACACATCTCTGTTTTAATCATCATACTGATGTAGCATTTGTCTCACTTATGCTTCCACTTCTATATTATAAGACAAGTACATAAAGGTGTTTATCTACTTTCCCAATTTTGGCAGACAGGGGGTGGTTCCCTTGTCAACCCTGGTTAATACTGAAGGATCCCACAGAGAGATGCTTTAATGCAAATATAAAAAGGATCTCTTACTTATAAATGTGGGCTAGGACAGCACAATTATTATTATTATGAAATATGCGTTACTATACTGTAGGTCTGGTACAGTGTAATATGTGTATAAAAGTAGTTATATGAGATGTAGGTCAATGTTATTTTAATTCTAATTTGATCTTAGCTACTGGCACACCTTTCAAAAATGCTGGTCTTCTGCATATAACATCTGAATAGGTCTATATACAGAGGGGCAAATAAACACAAAAAGCTGCAATTGAGGATTTGTTGTTTCGAAAAACAGGCTTGGCCATGTTAGTTGTTTTGCTTTGTGTTTCATAGAGCTGAATATATTCTTACCAGTTTGTCTCAGAAGGTTCAACATCTAAATAACTTTACACAAGGATTATACAACTTGCACAGAACCTTCAATTAGTATTTTCATTAATTTAAAATATTAACAGACATATATTAACAGTGTTTCTGTTTACCCCTCACAACATTGATACTATCAGGAGCATTTATTGAGGTTTTACCGCCTATTGTGGTTTTCCAGATGCTCACACTTGGTGCTTACTGTACCTTTCCGATTGGATTGGGGTGGGCTGCATCACTAGTGCATAGAGCACTTTTGTGCTCTCTGCACTAGAAGAGCCGCAATTTGGTTTCAAAATCAGAATTTTGCTCTTTAAGTTAGCGGGAGCAACTTTTTGCTGCCCCCTGTTGATTGGTTTCTCAACTAGCCTAATTGCAGCAGCACCCCTGCATACTATCTCATTGTGAAATGATCCATTACCTACAAGGGGTTTTAACCACTGACAAAACTGTGCTGCTGTAAACCCTGGCATATTTCTCTTTTTGATCATGATAGCGATGAATGATTACAACGAGGCAATGAAGAATCTTAATATATGTAACTAGAGCAATAACAGGAGCTGAATAGCTTCCCTGAATTCTGCCAAAGTGCATAACCTTGCATTTTGCAGATTATTGTACAAAAGCACTGCAGATCATGATAGCTTCCAACTGTAAAAGGTACATCTGAATGACCTCAGCAGCTTTGAGATGGAGTAATTTTTTATTCAGACTTTGAGAAGCCTCTGGGTAGAATACAGTAAATGTTTTTCAATGGAAAAATTATGTTTTCAAACAACATTACAATGATCTTACTTGAAAAAGAAATAGTGTTCAGTGTGATATAAATTACATCAAACTAAAATTAGATGAGATAGCAAGAATATTTGTAAACTAAACAGCTAATTACAATCTCATGAGAGAGATTTGAAATGAACTGTGTCCACGAATGATTTGCTGCCAGACCTGGTTCCCAAGTTGACCTGCTTCTACTGGATGAACAGGAGGCTCTTCAGCTTGTTCATCACCTACAATAGTTTCAGACAATTGTAGATCCCCCAACAGCTGATTGTCCACTGCAATATTATGTGAAATGGAGGCAGCTAAATGGGCACACTGGGAGAATAATGCAGAACACCCCCTGAATGGTCCAAACAACTGAAGTGCATCTTGAGTAAGACAAATGTATACTTAATGACTTGTCTGGCCCTTTGATAAGCTACATTTTTCTTCACAAGGTGTTGCTGGATTAGCAATATGAATAAGAAGCCAGGGCCTACACCCATGAGTGTATTTTTAGTGAGTTTTTTCATTCTACTTAGATTAACCTATAAAAAAATGTATGCTGTTTAATTTGGTCTACAATTGCATTTTAGTTTTGTTGTTGGGGCAACTGGAGTGAAAAGAAAAAGCTTTGACATAAAACATCTAGCAATTACAAACAAAAGTGAGTGTATCAACTAATGTGATCCCATTGGACCTACTGTAATTGGAAAGATTAAACTTTCATCCCTTGCTAACAGACCTAGTATGAGTGTTTAGTAGTAACACAGCTCACAGACACCATATAGATAAAGGGACTACACACTATGGATTTTGACAAAGAATTATTTGTAAAAGTTTGTGTTAATGAACAATTGTTTGGCACACTTTAAGCAACATTAGTATGTACTAAGAGATCAAAGATGGTGGACATGACTAAACTATGCCAACAAATTTAGTCACATATGGAAAGTTTGCGCAATACTTACCTATAGTCCAACCACCACATTATGGACTGATCAGTTGTGCACAATATAGGAATTGTGTGTGCTTCCAAGGAAGCTGGCAAAAACATTAATCAAGCACATATTGCATCACAAATTATTTGAGTCTTGAATGAAATAGCTTCCTGTTGCAGAGAATTGGCAATAAAGCCACGAGTGCACCCATGTCATTAGGCAGACCCATGTCATTAGGCAGACCTCCTTGTACATAAAAGTCCCTTTTCACGTTCAGACACTCCTATCTGGTATTGGGAAAATGGATAAATAAAATACATCTTTTTTTAAGAGTTTGTAGAACTTGAGTAAGTGACGGTGTATTGAAACATGCCAATGACAAGACCTTCTGATGCTTGAAAGCTGCCAGATGCCAGAAATGACAGGTTGCCAATAACTAGCTAAGGCCTGGAACTTCCCTATTTGTAGGTGCCAGATGATCAATATCATTTTTGATAAGCTCATAGAGATCCATGAACACTGGCTATTAAGTCAATATCGATTACAACTTCAGCCTCCCCTAAACCAGGCAGCAAGACCCTGGCTCTATATAGCCTTGGAGGACGTTTAAGGACAGTTGGAGGTGCTGCTTCTCTCCTCAGTATTCCAGACATATCTGAGCCACAAAGAAGCCCCGAAATGGTCCATACTGTACAAGCAAGAAACCAAGGCATAAAGGATTTTTACAGTTCTGTTTGCACTGGCCACATTTTGCATGTAACACTAAAAATGTATTATCTCCCCTTGTAAGCTCTCCATTTACAACATTCCTGTAAATTACATTCTGAGGGGAGGGTGCACATTGGCATTGTAACTTCCATATTGCTGTGCTTCAAGTTAAGTGCTGGGAGCAGGTGAAAGAATGCACAGCAGACTGACTGTGGATTTATGGCTAACCTGGGTGCTCACAACACAAACAGCAATAAAGCTTGCTGCATTAAAAGATAAATGCAATGAAAATCCTTTCTAAAGCTGCAGCAACTGGTTTCGGTTTTAGGAGGTGCTATCGGGAGGTGCTGTGGAGCATGCACATAGGTATCTGGCACAACTAAAGTTGTCACCTTTTTAGAGAACAGAAAGATAACTTTTTAATGGTAATTGTACATAAAGCACTTGAAATATGAAGGATTGTCAGGGCAGATGAATTGTTAGAGAGGTATAAAATCCATTTTGAACTTAATTTTAGTGTTTAACAGTTTCAGATCTGTTTCCTGTACAACTTACAAAGTTGAAGGGTTTAAAGTCATGGTAAAACAATTGGAGATGATTATATGGTTTACATGGTGATTAAGAATGATTTGTGATCCCAATTACTGTAAGGCCTATTTAGGATTAGTGTGGGTATGTTTGATTTAACATATAAGATAAAATATTTTAAATCCATCGATATCTTTTATAAAGTTTTTCTTGTTAAGCTGGCCATAGACGTAAAGATTTTTGAAAGATCCAATAATTATCGTGAGACCACGATTGTCTCAAAACGATCGTTTAAATGTCCAATGTATCCATCAACTAAAAAGACCATTTCAGGCGATATTGCTTGCAAAAACTGAAGGATCGCAGCCTGCTTGCCCTGCAAACATAGGTAGATTGCATGGGGACCGATAAAGATTTTCTAACCTGGCCGATCAATCATCAGACCAATGTCGGACGAAAAATCGTGAGATGAACGATTGTTTGTATCCCACTAACCGCACGATAATTTGACAGATTGGTCGGACTTCCCTAAAATCGGTCGTTCGGCAGGGAAATATCGTTGCGTCTATGGGGAGCTTAAGCTTTAGAATGTGACCAACAATCCAGAACACAAAATATATTGAGGTGTGAGGTTAAACATTATAGTGTTATTGGCACCTGAATACAAATTGGAGTTTATGCCAGGCCATTTCCAAGTCAACTTGCAGACGTTTCAATCACTGGATGTTTTCTAGGTTCCAAATCAAATAGTGATGTAGTACTAGTCAAGTGTTATACACATGCTTATTTATAAAAAAAAAGACATAAAATTTAAGCAATAAAATAAGACAAATAGGTCATATATTTGAACCAATTTATTTTTTAAAAAACAATAGAACATTTGAAAGTAATTTTGTTAATTAAATACATAAGTGTAGCTGTAAGTGCGTTTTAAAAACGTGTGATGCGTGAGGGGGAATGTGTGAGAATAGAAGACGAAAAGAGGGAGAAAAGGTTTTAACAATACAAGAAAGAGCATTTTCCCTATTTCAAAATGGTAAAAGGGAAACCAGAGGTTAGCGCCAAAGACTTGACACAATAAGTGTTTTCGGGTTGAATTGAATTGTGGAAATGGGCTGTTAGGTTGCGAAAACACAGGTAATGGAAAGATATTTTGAGTAATATGATAAGTGGACGTTTGGAAAGTTGCTTATCACATAAAATGTACCATATCGCATTGAACTGAATCAAGCCCAGAACTTGATAATTTTGTCATTTATTTTACAAACCTTTTTAGACCATTTTTCTGGCATCAGTTGTTTTACACAGCATGATATATAGGCCCTTTTGCCTAAAGTCTAGAAGGGTCTGCATCGCATCTGCAAGAGTATGTTGTGCTGTGTATATTTATTGCCAGGCACTAGGTTTGCCCAGGAGAAGAAATCCATATAAACCATTAAAAAGTTTGCTTTCAAACAGCTGACTAGTAAATGGTATCTGCTGATTGTTGCTGTGGGGTACTGCACCTGGGCAGTATCCCATAGGGCACTTTGGAGGAATTGTACAGTAATTTAACTCACAAACAGTACAAATTTACACACAAATAAGAATATAAACTTACGTCGCAATGTAATATTCTTCACTAGACTTTTATTGCAAATATTATTGCACATGACAAACTTTTAAGATAATCTTGAAGGTGGTGTAAACTTTTGGAGCAAACTTAACAACTGTTTCAATAAGAAGTTTAATTACATGCACTGCAGATCACTATCCTACTGTTGTGTGAGGGGCAAAAGGTTGGAAACTGTTTGCAAAGGCAAAGTTGTTCACAATGGAAACATTTATTCACATTGTGAAAAATTGTTCCATTAGCTACCTATAATACATTTCCCCCACTGGTCTTTTATTACATAATACCTATATGTTTTAAAATACAACCTTTCATTCAACCATTCAGCCAACAAATCAAAATGTAGACATTTCTTATTGTAGGAATGAGAGTATTGTTAAGAGTCTCTTGCAATGAGAAAAACAAACGCCTATTTGTCCTATTACATACAGTATTTGTGGGTGTCATGTTGTTATCAGAAAAAAGAATGAAGATTTATATAAGAATGCAAGTGCAAAGTGCAATTTGAATACAATTCAACATATTTTTTTATCCAAAATGAAATCTGACTTGAGTCTGACGCTTCAAATATATCAGAACTAAAGTTTTGTAATTTGGATTGTGTCATTTTTAGTGATGGGCGAATCTACCCAGTTTCGCTTCGCTGAAAAATTAGCGAATTTCCAGCAAAATTTGGAAATTGGCGAAAACATTTGTGAAACGTGTCGCAGGACGTTTTTGACGCGCGAATCGTCAACTTCGACGCGTCGTTTCCGTCACGTTGCGGCAAACCGTGCGAATTCGCCCCTGGCGAATAAATTCGCCTATCACTAGTCATTTCCAATGCTTAGCATCAAAATAATATCTGCTTGCAAATCTTTAGCCCTAAGTCTGATGCACCTATTGACAAAGCCGGCGATTGGAATCCTTTAAGTACCACCAACTCCAGGCTAGTGGCAGTTCCATGGTTCCTCCACGTCATGCATGCAATTCAGTGATTGAAGCCATTCTTCCCACTTCCCTTAATTGTGGCTGCAGTTGTAAATGAGGTCTATGGATTTTTGTAAATCGGCCGTTTGAGTGTGCAACATAAATTACCATTTTTTACGGGGTTTACATGAAGACAAGTGTTTGTGAAAGCTCCTGACCTCTCAATTCAAGGTTATTTTTGCCCCACCCGTTTTATCTTCTTCTGAGAGACAATCAATGTTCTTACATTATGATGGAATACCAAACAGTTCATATAGAGAGAGGTTGTCATTTAACATATTTTTCAGCTTGACATATAACCTTGAGAAAGAAAGCACAATAGCGACCATAGATACCATTTAGGTTTAGAATGTATTATTAATATTGATAAATATAATATTTATGCTCTAAGGGAAAATGCAAGTTACATGTTACCAGTTTACTTTGCACCAGTTTTCAGTTACTGTGCAAATGATCTATTTTAGTTTAAAAAAATATTTTAATCACAGCTGCAAAACAAAACACACTTTGCTAGTAATTCAGAAGATGCTCATATTTCTATGAAAGTGCGCTTAAAGGGACAGTACACACCTACAGCCCTTTTTTTACCTTTGTTTAAGAGAAACAAGGCATACTGAATATGCTTTTGATTGTAAATCTGTTAAGATATGTATTAATGGGTGTGCTCTCATACAAATCCCATACTGATCTGATACTGATACAGTGTCATGTAACATGATCTTTGTCTGCTAATGAAGAAATGTTAATACAGTTTTGTTTTCTTGAAGCAAGAGAAGCATGGTGTCTGTATGCAGTTTCTCCTCTGTCTAAAAGAAAGCTGCAGGCTGTGAGGTTGAGCCACTGGTTATCCCATCTGCTAAGCAGAATGGCAACAAAAACATGAACGGAGAGTTGATTTGCTTTCATCCCCTGTGGTAAGCTGAGTTAGCTTGACAAGATATAATAGTTTCTTTATAAACAATTAACAAACTCCTACATTCACCTGTTTGTTGGTACTATTTGACTTACAGCAAAACCATTATGCAGTGGCTTTTATCTATTAGCTATTTTCAGCACAAGCCCAATTTATTGACTTTATTTTGAACAAGAGTTAACTAAAGCATCTGTAAAAATTAGCACTATTCTTACTATTACAATTTTTTGGCATAATACTGCAATATTGAAAAAAAAGTTTCTCTTTGGAATTTCGACCCCTTTAAAGGTACATTGTTCAGAGTTTCTTATCACCATTTGAATAAACAAACCACTCCTTTTCCTAAGATGAAGCTCATTACTAGAGGGCTTCACAGTGGACATGCACTTTGATTTAGAAGCTTCTACACTGCTTGCCAGAACCAGAAAGTGAAATTGCTTTTTTTTTTTGTTTCATGTCAAAAATAACAAAAGCCATATATATTTTTACTTAAACTAATAGGTAAAAAGTAATCACCACAAGTCCTGGAAGATGTATATCTGTTCCTTAAAGGCTATAACTTTAGTGTTGAAAAAGTACTACCAGAGCTTCCATATTTACCTAAAGCCGTACCACTATAATTTTGTTAGTGGGGCAATGTAATTTGTTTTGTTAGCAAAAAAAATGTCACAGTCGGCACCCAACACCAGAACATACCCCAAGCACCCTGGTCTCGGCTTGTGCTTCACCAGTAGTGTGGACCTTTGGGCCATGGGAGGAGCCTTCGGCTTACTTGGGTGCCACCTGGACTTGTGCAAGAAGAGAGTTCTGGATAGGCAGTGGGGCACGATTGTAGATATAGTTTAGAAGGCCAAAGGTCACGGTACAAGCGGGAGTAGGCAGATTCGTAGTCAGACAGGCTGGATCGAGGCAGGCAAATAGCTAGGATCATCAGGCAGGCAAAAATGTTTCTAATATAGTTATTTAGCCAAAAAGGTAATGTATAAAGGCTGGAGTGACTGGATGTCTAACATAACAAAATACAACACAACTTCCTGCTTTTCAACTCACTAAATCTGAGTTAGTCAGCGACTTGAAGGGGGGCCACATGGGACATAACTAGTGATGGGCGACTCTCACCCTTTTCACTTCGCCAGAAAATTGGCGAAAAAATTTGCGAAACGAGTCGCACGTCGTTTTTTACTCACGTCGCGTCAATCGTGGCGCGTCGCGTAGTTTTCGGCGCGTGTCGCGTCGTTTCCGTCGCGTCATTTTCGACGCGTTGCGTAAAAAATGACGCGCGACTCGGTTTTTTTTGGTGAATTTTTGCTGCCGATTTTTTGCTGGTGTTTCGCGAATTTATTCGCCAGCGGCGAATCGAGGGAATTCGCCCCTGGCGAATAAATCCGCCCATCACTAGCCATAACTGTTCAGTGAGTTTGCAATTGATCCTCAGCATTCAGCTCAGATTCAAAAGCAACAGTTATGGCCAATGTGGCTCTCCCTCAAGTCACATTGGTTACTGCCTGGTCACCTGGTAAACCAAGAGAGCTGAAAAGCTTTTTTTATTTTGCACAGCCTATTTACCCAGTTTTTACTTTTATACTGAACAATTCCTTTAAACTTATCACAGGCAATGTGTGTAACTGAAAAGTCCCTTTAAATATTTCAAATTTGCACCATAGCGTGCTGACATCAGCATGCATGCGCATATAAAACCCGGAAGTGCTTGCCGCGCTCACGCTATAGAACAGCCGGCGAAGAAATTTTAGATGAAACTGTCTCCTGAGACAGTCAGCCCTGATGTCACTAACCGAGACCCAAGAGTTCTCCTCGGGGCCATAGCCCTTCCATTTAACTTTTAAGTACTGGAGCTTACACCGTACTCGACGAGAATCAAGGAGTTCTTGGATCTCGTATTCAGACTGACTGTCAGCCAGCACTGGGGGAGGCATATAAAGATGAAGGACCTGAGTGGCAGCCTTTAGGAGAGAAATGTGAAATGAATTAGATATTTTAAAATTAGCAGGTAACTTAAATCTAACAGAGAATGGATTAATTATTTCTGAGATGGGATATGGACCAATAAACCTGGGCCCCAGTTTGAGAGAGGGAACCTTTAATTTAATATTCTTAGTAGACAACCGGACAGAGTCCCCAACCTTATACTGAGATGCCACTATACGGGATTTATCCAGTATATACAAAGACCCAAAGAATGCCTGCGTGCAATTTTGGGTTCATGGGGCTTAGCAGAATTACCCAAAAAGGCAGGAGAACCCACAGGTATGCACTGATCGCTTTCTCCTCAATCTCTGCAATTGATTTGCAATTGATGGTGGGCAGTTCTTGAGCTAGAGGCAGACAGGACATGCAAAGTAGTCGGCCACGGGCCGTGAAGTTTTGTTGATCTTATAAAATGAGCAGAATACTAAGCGCTGACAGTTTAAACACTGATAACCCAATACAGGTGCACAAAAAATGGATTGTTATTGAAAAAATGCTTATTTGCATTGGACAAAGGCAATGGGGGTAAAAAGAAAATTGACTTTATATCCCCTTTAATATGAAATGAAAATACTGAAGATTAAATGCTCTGTAGTACCTATCCTTTTATACTGTATATTTAATAAAACCATTCATTTGTAACATTTTCTTATTTGTAGTTTTATGTTTATTTCAAATGAAGGATAACAATAAATATCTGTACAGAATTGTATTCCTTATACCTAAGGTAGAGGAAGGCAACAATAAAACCAATGAGTAAATAGATGTTACATTCACATAAATAATTCATAATCACTTCACTACTCTTACCTGTCTTAATAGAACAAGCAATGAATTGGGAAGTGTTATATGGGGAAATCCTTCAATATAAATGAGTAAGCAGTCATAAATCTGTCGTTCAGTTGAAGCTAATAAGCAGGTAACCAATGTACTGTACCACATGCCTACAAAGTGGAATAAAATATAACACTCGTTCATTATTCATAGTACGTCAGTAATTAGATCATGCACAAAAATTCTGCTGAGCAGAAGAACTGAGCAAAACCCTAACATCCCATTTAATATTTAATATTTAGGAAAGTAATAAAAGTAATTTTTGAAAATAAGCCACTAGACTATCACATACCATTGCACACAATGAAGCCCATCCCTTCTTTTGTAGCTTATAGTCACAGAATCTATCTGAACGCAGTGGGGAGAGGCCACCTAGGCCTGGGCCTAGGGCAGCATGATTTTAGGGGAAGCATAGTACCCAACCACACCCACATTGTTTCAGAAAGATAAATTTCCTGTGTGCCAATTCCCACTGCTCCGTCCCGATGATGAAAATTTGAGCAAATAAAAGGGCGGGTACAGAGGCAACAAATGGCAGCAGGCCTAGGGGCACCCACTATAAGAATCAGGCAATGGCTGAATGCAGGTGAACAACTGTGCGCTGTTACACATCTGCATTTAGTGGTTTTGGGTTGTTTACTGTCATGGAGTCTTTTAAAAGAATTGTTTAGTGTAACAATAAAAACTGGACAAAAAGATAGACTGTGCAAAATAAAAATGTTTCTAATATAGTTAGTTAGCCAAAAATGTAATCTATTAAGGCTGGAGTCGATGTCTAACATAACAGCCGGAACACTACTTCCTGCTTTGCAGCTCTCATGGTTTCCAATGATTGGTTACCCTGGTTACCAGGCAGTAGCCAATCATTGACTTGAGGGGGACAAATGGGCCATAAATGTTGCTTTTCAATCTGTGCTGAATGCTAAGGATCAATTGCAAACTCTCTGAACAATTATGTCCCATGTGGTCCCCCTTCAAGTCGCTGACTTCAAGTTAGAAAGCTGAAAATCAGGAAGTAGTGTTCTGTTCTGTTACATATCCTGTCACTCCAGCCTTTATACATTTTTGCCTAACTATATTAGAAACATTTTTCATTTTGCACAGCCTATCTGTTTACCCAGGTTTTAATTTTTCACTAAACTGTTCCTTTAACACATGCATTCTGATGGGGTGATTATACACAATATCATTGATATATGTATCTACTGTATAAGTGAGCACCATGCAATTTTTTCAAAGGTTTATCCCTCCTTATGTAACCTCACCACCCTCAGGTAAGGGCCTTTGCATTCTACTTCACAATTAATTTGTCTAATCATGAAAAAAACGCCCCGTTTATTGGACCTGCCCAACAGCAAAGCATATGTTGATTTTATTTTTAAACTTATTACTTGGGAGGAGAAGACCTTCTTTGCCCCTCTAACTCCTAACAGCTGCTTTCTGATTGCAAGAGTTTATATTCAATATACATACAGTATATGGGAATGGTAGTTCTCTTCCCACAAATGTACTAAAGAGGTGCTTACTGTTCTGTCCTGCTGAAAGGGGTTCAACTTCCAGCACTTTTTTTACTTCAGATGTTTTCAGATATTTCATAGTTCAAATTTTTTCCATTACTTTCTATTTTGTATTTTTTACTATTTTAAAATATTGAAGATTTAAGGGAAAACTATACCCCTCAAACAATGTAGGTCTCTATAAAAAGAAATGGCATAAAACAGCTTATATGTAAGACCCTGCTTTATATAACTAAACCATTTTCATTATTATATACTTTTTAGTAGTATGTGTCATTGGGTAATCATGTAAATAGAAAACTGGCATTTAAAAAAAATAAGGGCCGTCCCCTGGGATTGTATGGTTCACAATACACACAAACATACCAAACAAACCATACATGTTAGGTCATATGAGCCAATTAACAAACAGAGTTCTGTCTTTTGCTTCCACACTTCTTTC
The DNA here is from genome assembly GCA_024363595.1 of Xenopus borealis. Taxonomy (NCBI): domain Eukaryota; kingdom Metazoa; phylum Chordata; class Amphibia; order Anura; family Pipidae; genus Xenopus; species Xenopus borealis. The sequence goes on from CM044440.1 coordinate 74,466,444, forward strand.
TGTTACAGTTAGGGGCAGATTTATCAAGGGTTAAAGTAAAAATTAAAATTGAAAAAAATTAAAATTTCTAAATAATTTTTGAGTAATTCGACTATCAAATACTGTAGGTCAATTCAATTCGAATTGAAAAAAATTTGATTCAAATTGAAAAATTCGACCATTCGAAAATCGATGTACTGTCTCATTAAAGAATTAAAATTTGACCCTTTGCCACCTTAAAGGAGTTGTTTAGTATAAAAATAAAAACTGGGTAAATAGATTTTATACTGAACAATTCCTTTAAAGGGCACCAATCGTATAAAAAAGTGCGGGCTGATAGAGCCCGCATTTCGGCTGGGTCTACTAGTACGCCGGCAACGTCACATGACATTAGCTGCGCATGTGCATTTGTGCTCGCATGACGTCATGCGCATGTGCATTAAGAAAAGCGGCCCCAACTGTGACCACTTTTCTTAATGTGAATGCGCATGACGTTACGCGAGCGTAAATGCACATGCGCAGCTACTGTCATGGTGGCTCGCACTGGGAACTCCCTCCCGGTGCGAACTTGCCGGCGCTGGCGGGGGCATTTAAACTCCCTAACTGTTATATAGGAAAGAAAGAAAGAACTGGACTTGTAAGTCTTGTATTTATTCCTGTATTTACAGTAAACCTAAATTGTGTGTGATGCAAGAAACTAATTAAAATATAAGCATTTTTACCATTGTAATTGTGATCATGAACGGTATTATTGGGATAAAGAGTGATAATTCTTGCTTTTGCTTTGGTTCGTCCTTTGGAAATTTGATTATTAAAGTTGTTGTAATTTATTAATGTTTGGGTTTCCTATGTGTATAAATGAGTTACAGTATAAACATCTCTAGAATTTATGGGCATACTATTGATTTTGTCTTATTTTAATATTATCAATAATAAATGTTTTCAGCATGAGTTGGGAGATGAGTTTTTTTAACCAAGTTTAGTAATTCAGTCAATAAATCTGCCCAGTGTGCTAAATAAGGTAAGAAGTTTATTGGAAATGTTATCTGAGCACAAACACTTTGAATTAATGTGAACGCTATTTACTGTACAGGTATATTGTGCATAAACCTCTAGTTAATCAACAAGTACAAATAGAGTTGCCTCAGTAGGGGAATAAATAACTTCAATATAGCTATGGATCAGCCCCCAGATCAATATTGTACTTACAGCAGCCTTGATTTTTCTATGCTTTGTAAAAGGTATGCAAACCTTTCTGGAAACAAATCTACCAGTGCAACTGCCTCAGGGAGATATTACACAATATCATTGCGGTTATCTAAAAAAGAAAAAACTCTTTAGCAAAAACATTTTCTAATGTCAGGAAATGCACACTTTTTGGTTATTGCTATAACAGTTTCAGGACTTAAAGGACCATTTGTCTTAATAGAAATTAAATCTTTTGACTTCCCGTCATAAAAACAAAGTTTAGTCACCCTTTTATGGATACTATCTCTTTTCGGGACTAATGACACTAAACAACACTACATATTCTTGATTAGGCAAAGAATCCTGAGACCACCAGACCCCCATTGCCTGTGGAAAATTCACTTTTTACTCTTTACTGCTAGGGCTGTATGATATGTTGCATATGATAAAATAAAACAATACTATAATCTTCTACATATACATTAATAATATTACTTCAGTTTTCATATTTTATTATTCGTTTCACGTTTATACGTTTCTGCCAGTTTCCACTTACCAAAATAACAGTTCTTTTACCCCTCATTAGGTGAGAAGATCTGGATGCATTGGCACCACTCCTTTAACCATCATCTATGTTATTACCCTGGGGGTGGGCAAGAGCACAGACCGACCAAAACATAGTGATGCAGATTTTAGCCCTGAAAATTTGCTGTCACATCATGAATGAATAATAAGGTTTTTAAGGGGAAGAGACATCATTTCTCCTCCTCCTGCAAAAACAATGCCATTTTCCTAATTGATATGTTACTCAAGCTGACAAATATTCTATTTCTCCTAGATTCTGCTTTCAGCATCCAACAGGGACCGAATTTCTTAAACTACAGTATATCTAGACTAGACTAGACAATACTATCACTGTGTCTTTGACAAATGTTTTACCTTAGATACAACATTTTTGTTTCACTTGAAACATTTTCCTATTTTTTGCTGCAGAATTTTCATGGCAGAATTTTGACACAGTTTTCTGATAAAATATGAAGATGACAAAATGCTGAATTTTTCAGCGAATCCATGCCTAACAAATATTTTTCATGGAAGAATGCAAGGGACACATTAACTAAAGGTTGAAGTGAAAATTCAAAATTAAAAATTCTAATTTTGAAGTAATTTTTGGCTACTTCGACTATCGAAAAGCCCAAAATTTGTTTCGAATTGAAAAAATTCGTATTTATTGTTTCTTTAAAAAAATTTGAGTTCGACACTTCGCCATCTGAATGCTGCTGAATTGCTATTTTAGCCTATGGGGGACCTCCTAGAAGCTTATTTTTTCTAAGTTTTGGAAAATTTAAGGATTTTTTCCCACAATGGTTTGAATTTTTCGAATCGAACAATGCATTTAAACGATTCGAACAATTTTTACTTGATCAAAAAAGGACCTATCTGATCCATTTTCACTCTTAAATAGCCTTTAAAAAATTTTCTGTGGTAGAATTTCTAATTTTTTTTTCTGCCCCTACTTGTTTACTTTTCTCATCTACCACACATCAGAACAGTGATAGTGCACTTCCCTTGTGACATTGGCTGATCTTATTTTCATTTCAAATTTAGAATACATTTCACCACCTTACAAGTTGAACGAATAGGCTTATCAGGGCCGGATTTTCCTAGGGGGCACCCTTAGGCTGCTGTCATTTGTCGCCCCGTCCATTCCCTTTTATTTGCTCAAATGTTCATGATCAGAATGGAGCAATGGGAATTGGCACACAGGAAATTTTAAAAATTTTACTTCGAAATTCATAGTTACATAGTTAAATTGGGTTGAAAAAAGACAAAGTCCATTGAGTTCAACCCCTCCAAATTAAAACCCAGCATACACACACACCCCTCCACTCTTTCACACAAACCATATCTGCTCATATCTATATTAACTGTAGAATTTAGTACCAGAATAGCCTTTGATATTATGTCTGTCCAAAAAAACATCTAAGCCCCTTTTGAAAGCATCAACAGAATCAGCCATCAAAACATCAACCAGCAGTGCAATTCACAACCTCACTGTCCTCACTGTGAATAACCACCTACGCTGCTTCAAATGATAGTCTTCTAGTCAATGGGTGGCCTCTGGTGCAGTGATCCTCTTTATGGGTAAAAACGTCCCCTGATATTTGTCTATAATGTCCTCTAATGTATTTGCAAAGTGAAATCATGTTCCCTCACAAGCGCTTTTTTTCCAGAGAAAACAACCCCAACCTTGACAGTCTACCCTCATAATTTAAGTCTTCCATTCCTCTAACCAGTTTAGTTGCACATCTCTGCACTCTCTCCAGCTCATTTACATCCCTCCTAAGGACTGGAGTCCAAAACTGCACTGCATATTTCAGATGAAGTCTTACTATGGATCTATAAAGAGGTATAATTATATTTTCATCCCTTGAATTTATGCTCTTTTTTATGCAGGACAGAACCCTATTTGCTTTAGTAGCTACAGAATGACACTGCCCAGAATTAGACAACTTGTTATCTATAAAAACCCCAAGATCCTTCTTACTTACATACATTTAGTGTATAACTTGCATTTATATTATTTTTGCCAAAGTGCATAACCTTGCATTTATCAACATTGAACCTCATTTTCCAGTTTGCTGCCCAGTTTCCCAATTTAGATAAGTGGCAGCATCCTGCATGGAACCTATAGTTCTGCACAATTTAGTATCATCTGCAAAAATAGAAACTGTACTTTCAATGCCAACATCCAGGTCATTAATAAACAAGTTGAAAAGCAAGGGACCCAGTACAGAGCCCTGCTGTACCCCACTAAGAACACTGATCCAATAGAAAATGTTCCATTTACCACCACTCTTTGTAGTCTATCTTTTAGCCAGTTCACTATCCAGTTACTATGTTCCAGGCCAACATTCCTTAATTTAACCAGTAACCTTCTGTATCAAATGCTTTAGCGAAGTCTAAGTAAATCACATCCACAGCCATCCCAGAATCGAGGTCCCTGCTTACCTTCTCATAAAATTAAATTAAGTTAGTCTGGCAAGATCTATTATGCATAAAACCATGCTGCCACAAACTCATAGTATTGTTATTTGCTAGGAAGTCCAGTATCCTATCCTTTAATCCTTCGAAAAGCTTTCCTACCACTGACGACAGACTATCTGGCCTAAAGACCTTTAGTAAATCTCGAACCTTAGTAAATCTCAAATAGGTCCATTTTCAATTCTACAAACTAGAGAGTAGAATGTGACTTTACTTTCAATTTCAGAGATTGCTCTATTTAGTGCAAAAAATAACAAAAACAATACATACGTCATTATTAAAACAACAGGCCAACAGTGTGTTCACTGTTCATCACTAGTCAGAACTGTTTAAGGACATATACTGACTATCGCTGGCTTGCAACAAATTGAAAAATGCATATGAAACATTTCGTAATTTTCTTGGCCAGATGCAAGACAAATATAAAGAAACTGAAACAGGTTTATTTAAATTTCAGGTATTAGTATCATGTAAATGTTTCTTTTAACATTGTGTGTGTATTTTTTTTATATTGTGACTTCATTTTCATCTTTGGAGTCAGCCATTTTTTACTTCCTGTATATGTCCAACTTTATTTATTTTACCTGTAAATGCATTCCTGGTATTTTATTGCTGGCCTAAAATGGATACTGTCATGGGAAAACATGTTTTTTTCAAAATGCATCAGTTAATAGTGCTGCTCCAGCAGACTTCTGCACTGAAATCCATTTCTCAAAAGAGCAAACAGAATTTTTTATAATCAGGAAATCTGATTAGTGATGGGCGAATTTATTCGCCAGGGGCAAATTCGCGGCGAATTCCTGAGATTGACGCGACGCGAAGGAAATGACGCGATGCACCACGATTGACGCAACGCGCGGAAATTCGCAAATTTTTCGGCGAAGCGAAACGGGTGAGATTCGCCCATCACTAAATCTGATGTCAGGAAATCTGACATAGGGCTAAACATTTTGTCAATTTCCCAGCTGCCCCTGGTCATGTGACTTGTTCCAGCACTTTAGGAGGGAACTGCTTTCTGGCAGGCTGTTGTTTTTCCTTCTCAATGTAACTGAATGGAATGCAGTGGAACATAGGTTTTTAATATTGACTGCTGTTCTTAGATGTTATCTGGTTACCTTCCCATTGTTCTTTTGGGGGGGTAAAGGGAGGTGGTGATATCACTCCAACTTGCAGCACATCAGTAAAGAGTGATTGAAGTTTATCACAGCACGAGTCACATGACTTGAGGCAACTGAGAAATCGAAAATATGTCTAGTACCATGTCAGATTGCAAAATGAAATTTTAAAAAATCTGTTTGTGTTTCTGAGAAATGGATTTTAATGCAGAATCCCATGACAGTTACCCTTTAATTTTAATATCATCACTTTAGCCACAACCCTTGGCAAAATTTAACATTGATGACACGTTTATTAAATCTCCTTGCAGGTTTTATATAATATAGTTGTCTAAAAATCTGACTAGTAAAATGGAGCTGGATGTGATGGTGCTGGAGGGAAGATATGATGTGATTGGTGTGGCCAAAATATGACTGAATGAGTCACATGACTGGGCAGTTAATAAAAGCGGCTATACTTTGTTTCTCAATTTAATCCCTTAAGAAGTAAATGTAGAAGCTCTAAGAATCACCCTATGTGGCTTAATACAGAAGTAAAGTTAACAGGAAAGAAGAGAAAGGCATTTAAAAACTACAAATCTGTTGGGAAAGGAAGCTCCATTTAATGAATATAAACACTATAATAAATGTTTTAAACCCGTAATCCGGAAGGCAAAGAAAGGAAATGAAGAGTTAATTATGGCAGTGGTGAAACCTAACCCTTAAAAGTTTTTTAAATATATTAATAATTAAAAGATGCAGGTTGAGAGTGTTGCTCCATTAAATGATGGTACCAGTATTGTTGTAACAGAAACAGAAAATGCAAAGGTGCCAAATCAGTTCTTTTTTTCAGTGTATACTGATGGCTCAGCTCAGCTAGGGAATGCACTAGGCAAATCCATTATAGAACAGGACCTTGGAGTCCTTGTAGATAATAAACTTGGCTGTAGTAGGCAATGCCACTCAGCAGCATCAAGGGCAAATAAGGTCTTGAGGTGTATTAAAAGGGGCATAGAGTCAAGGGAGGAGGGGGTCATTCTTCCACTTTATAGAGCACTTGTAAGGCCAAATCTAGAATATGGCGTACAGTTTTGGTCTTCATCACTCAAACCTGATATTATTGTATTAGAAAGGGTACAGAGAAGGGCAATAAACTGGTAAAAGGTATGGGAAATAAGAGCTACTGTATGAGGAAAGACTGACCGAATTGGAGATGTTCCGCTGGAGAACAGGCGCTTAAGAGGTGATATGATAACTATGTATAAATATATAAGGGGATCATATAATCTCTCTAATGCTTTATTTACCACTAGGTTTTTCCAGCTGACACAAGGTCACCCATTCCGATTAGAAGAAAAGAGATTCCACCTATCTATTCGGAAGGGTTTTTTTTAAAGTGAGAGCTGTGAAGATTTGGAAGTCTCTCCTTGAATCAGTGGTACAGGCTGATACATTTGATAGCTTTAAGAAGGGTTTGGATGGCTTTTTAGCAAGTGAGGGAATACAGGGTTATGGGAGATAGCTCATAGTACAAGTTGATCCAGGACTAGTCTGATTGGAGTCAGGAAGGAATTTTTCAGGTGGGTTTTTTTTTGCCTTCCTCTGGATCAACTAGCAGTTAGGCAGGTTAAAAAGTTAAAAGGTTGAACTTTATGGATGTGTGTCTTTTTTAAACCTAACTTACTATGTTACCAATGTGTGTAATCTTCACCACAAAAAAAGCTGCAGCAAAAAAGTGTATTTTGAGTGGAAAATGTTTCAGTGAACAAACATTGCCATCAAAAAGTTGCCGCTACAAAAACCCCATTGATTTCAATGCATTCTGTACATTTGGCACATATGACATTGCAACATATTACATAACAGGGCATTTTATTGACAGATAGTGTGATGATCACCAAGTTCAAGTCACTGGCAGTTTTGTACAGAAAAGTAGTGACATGTGTCATCACTTTGAGTAGTAAGCAAAACTTGCCTCCATTTATTGAAAGAGGGTCTGCAAAGTTTCTTTATTTTTCCTGTGTACTAAAACAGAATTTACAGTAAGTAATGATTCCCTCATCAAATTTTATGAGAGCAGCTGAAAATGATAATCCATGGACTATATATCTTTACCAATTGCTACCTATAAAGCCCTTTACAATCTGCCCTGCCAGTATGATTTCTTTGGAATGGCATCACATCATTAACTTATTCCTTCCCCATTTTGAAATATGTCAGCAAAAACTTTCATGTTATATTCCTTTATACTTAATGAAGTGCACAGTTGGTAACAAACATCTTATTTCCCAATATCCTGCAGCTTGATTCCCTTTTTATGTCCAGGAAATTTAATGTAAATATAAAAATGTCTCAGCTATTTCTTGTAATTGCCTTGTGAATTATTTAAATACATATCATAAGAGGCTTCATGAAATTTATAGATACTTTCCTTTTAAGGCATGGATTTTTTAGGAATAGTTTTTTTGCTTTTATATAATCAATATCCTTTATAGAGAATAGAATGTGTAGACATTGTGAAGTCACAATAAACATATGGGTACAAACTATATTAAATACAAGTTAAAACAAAAGGCAGATTTTGAGGATTAAATCCTTTAGAGATAAGATTTTAATAGAAATTAATATTATGTTTAACTAATTTTATATGCCAATAATCCACTACTTAAAGGAGAAGAAAGCTACCAAGGCACGTTATGCCAATGGATTAACCACAATAGTGCAAGTTAGAATGCTATAGTTATTCTGTAGAATGCTTTACCATACCTGAGTAAGCAGCTCTAAAAACACTCTATGTTTGTTTAGAATAGCAGCTACCATTTTAACTTGGTGTGGTATCACTTCCTGCCAGAGTCTTTCCCTGTTCACTCATAGCTCTGGGCTCAGATTACAACAGGGAGGGGAGGAGGGAGGAGGGAAAGGGGAGGTGCAAACTGAGCATGCTCAAGCCATTGAGGTTTAAGATGAAGACTGAAAGTCTGATACAGAAGCCCAAGTATACACAATAGAAGGTAAAAAATTCTGGGTTTCTTTTGACAGAGGACTCGGAACAGCATTACTTTGGGGGTTTATTGGTGAAAAAGATCTTTCTGATAAAGCCTACTTACTTTTAACCTTTCCTTCTCCTTTAAGTTCAGGCAAATACATATTAAGTAAAAACAATATATAGAGATTTAGTCTTAACATAGCTAAAAGTGGTATTTCTACTGCATATTAACCCAAAAAAACCCATCAAGAACATAGTTCAAATTGATCAACCCAATATACCCAAAATAAACATGAAGAACATAATTCAAATTGATGCACATGGATACTAAGGAAAAGCACTGTAGAGTATAGTCATTTAACCAGTAATAAGTAGATACTAACCTGCTTCTAGTCAACATCAGACATTTCACTTTATTCATGAAAAACTGTTTTGATTTCTGCCATTATCATGAATAATTTAAGATTGGCCTGCCCTTTTTGACTGCTGTTGAAACACATGATAAAAATGTTGAGCCTAAAGTTGGATAAGTCTACTTTCTAGGTCTCAGTTACGACTGTAAGTACAATAGCAGAGCACAAATATGTCCAGGTGCTTTTGGGAAACACTTCATTTGTTTGCATGGAAAGATCATGCTTAAATTATAAACATGTATCCAAATAAATGAAATGTCCTGCAGAAAATAGCTTGACAATAAACATGAAATATAAGCAAACGCAGTTGAATCTAAGGTTTTTTTTTGCTGCTGCTGTTTTACAGTGCAGCAATAATTTCTTTTATTTCTTTTTGATGCATTACAATACATGCATACAAATTGTATAGGATCACAGGATTAGAAAGGGTCATATCATTTCACTAGTGATGGGCGAAACGGCCGCGTTTCGCTTCGCCGAAAAATTCGCGAATTTCCAGAGAAATTCGCGAATTTTTCGCCGATTCGCGAAACGAGTCGCGTCGGTTTTGACGCGTCGCGTCATTTCCGACGCGTCGCGTCATTTTCGGCGCGTGTCGCGTCAAAAAACGACGCACGACTCGTTTTTGCGCGGCGAATTTTTTTGGCCGAATTTTTTTGGTAGTTTCGCGAATTTATTCGCCAGCGGCGAATCGCGGGAATTCGCCGCGAATTCGCCCCTGGCGAATAAATTCGCCCATCACTACATTTCACTAATAAGTAATATCAATTTCAATCACTGCAACATTACTTTTTAGTTTTTTCTCCTGCATCAGCTCCTGTGTGCAAACATCAGATGCACTCAAGGGTGAAAAACCATAAAAAACTGTTTTAGCAGCACTTATTTTTTACTGTCCTACTATTAAACAATCCATAATACAATCTGTACAAATCAAGTGCAGAGCAGAACAAAGGCTTAATAGAGTTGATATAAACAATATTCTAAGTATAATTTGGACAATGAAGCATACCTACTGGATATGAATCTGAAACAGCCAAACCAAACACATGCCAAGTCCAGTGTGCAATGAAGCACTACTGCGATATTATCAACGTAAATGTTCTCAAAGCTTGTATCGTGTATCACTCTAATGTGACACCTTTCCCTTAGAGTTCTGAATATGAAAATAATCTTGTTTTAATCATGCATCAGTCTCCATTGCTGGATGAATACAGTAGATGTGACATGAGTAAACACAAAACTGCACAGCACAACACTAAAAAGTACAGCTATAGGTTTACTGTGGCATTGTTCTTCAAACCTTTGTATATATCATGGATGCGCTAATTCAACTTGTGTATATGTGAGCGTTTTCCTATACACTGATTTCTGGCACCACAATGTGTGACCATATTACCAAGGGCCAATTTAATGAAAGTGAGAAACCACAGTAACATTCCCCAACTCTAGATTCATTTCGAAGAGATTTTTAGAGGCAAAAATAAGCTCTAATTACACACTAAATCTCGCCCAAGTGTCACTGTTAGCCAGAAGCATACTATCGATAGCAAATCATACAAAATGTGAATTGTCTTAGTGATAGTTGAAATGATCAAAATCGTGTTGAGATTGTTTCCAGTAATCTATTCATTCTGGAAGAGAGGGTAAACAAGACAGAGCCTATCATAACCTATAGTGACTGAACCAAACAGCACTTTAACATTTTTAAGTATTTTTATAACTGAAATATAATACAGGTATGGGATCTGTTATCCAGAATGCTTGGGACCTGGGGCTTTCCAGATAAGGGATATTTTTATAATTTTCATACCTTAAGGGGCAAATTTAATAATGGTTGAATTTTGAATGGAAAAAAAATTTGAAATTCGACCATCAAATTTTTTAAGGGCATTTTCAATCTAAAATGGACAGAATAGGTCCATTTTTGATCGAATAAAAATCATTGGAATCGTTCAAACAATTAGAACGATTTTGGGAACAATCCTTTGAATTTCCCAAACTTTGAAAAAATATCTGTAAATGTTCCAGGAGGTCCCTCATAGGCTAAAATGGCAATTTGGCAGCTTTAAGGTGGTGAAGTGTCGAATTTGATTTTTCTAAAAATATTTTCAATTTGAATGGAATTTCGGGCTATTCAATAGTCGATGTAGCCAAAAATTACTTAAAAATTTAATTTTTTTTAATTCCAATTTAATTAGAATTTTTACTTCGACCCTTAGTAAATGTGCCCCTAAAGTCTACTAGAGAATCATGTTAACATTATATAAACCCAATAGACTGGTTTTACTTCCAATAAGTATTAATGATATCCTAGTTTCGATAATATACAAGGTCCTGTTTTATTATTACAGAGAATAAAGAAATCAGGTTTACAAATTCAGATTATTTGGATAAAATGGAGTCTATGGGAGACAGCCTTTCCGTAATTCAGAACTTTCCACATAATGGGTTTCTTGATAACAGATATCACGCCTGTACCAGAAATAGAAGGATAGCAAAACTAATAACAATTATGCCATGCAAGAACAAAAGAAATCCCAAAATAAGCAAATATGTGGGATGCTGTCATGGGAAAACATGTTTTTTTCAAAACGCATCAGTTAAGACTTCTGCATTGAAATCCATTTCTCAAAAGAGCAAACAGATTTTTTATATTCAGTTTTGAAATTTGACATGGGGCTAGACATTTTGTCAATTTCCCAGCTGCCCCTGGTCATGTGCCTTGTGCCAGCATTTTAGGAGGGAACAGCTTTCTGGCAGGCTGTTGTTTTTCCTTCTCAATGTAACTGAAGGAGTCACTATTGAGTGCTGTTCTTAGATCTACCAGGCAACTGTTATCTTGTGTTAGGGAGCTGTTATCTGGTTACCTTCCCATTGTTCTGTTGTTAGGCTGATGGGGGGGGAGGTGATATCACTCCAACTTGCAGTACAGCAGTAAAGAGTGATTGAAGTTTATCAGGCACAAGTCACATGACTTGGGACAGCTGGGAAATTGACAATATGTCTAGCCCCATGTCAGATTTCAAAATGAAATATAAAAAATCTGCTTGCTATTTTGAGAAATGGATTTCAGTGCAGAATTCTGCTGGAACTTCACTATTAAGTGATGCATATTAAAAAAAAAACATTTTCCCCATGACAGTATCCCTTTAAACTTGAAGGCTGTCTTTTCCAACCACATTCATTATGTCACCATGTTGTTTAATAAGTAATCAATGCCCAAATGCTACATAACATAGTAACATAGTAAGTTAGGTTGAAAAAAAGCACACGTCCATCAAGTTCAATCTATTAACTTTATTTAACCTGCCTAACTGCTAGTTGATCCATAGGAAGGCAAAAAAAAAAACAACAACTGAAGCCTCTTCAATTTGTCACAGAGGTCACAAAAATCCTTCCTGACTTCAAAATGGCAATTGGACCAGTTGCTGAATCAACTTGAACTATGAGTTATCTTCCATAACCCTGTACTTCCTCCCTTGCTAAAAAGCCATAAGTCTGTACAACTGATTCAGAGAGAGAATTCCACATCATCACAGCTCTCACTTTTGAATGGTTAGGTGGATGGGTAACCTTGTGTCAGCTGGAAAGACCTACTGGTAAAAAAAGCATTAGAGAGATTATTGTATGATATCCTTAAATATTTATACATAGTTATCATATCACCCCTTAAACGCCTCTTCTCCAGCGTGAACATCCCCAGTTTGACCAGTTTTTCCTCATAGCTAAGATTTTACCATACCTTTTACCAGCTTAGTTGCCCTTCTCTGTACTCTCTCTAATACAATAATGTCCTGTTGGAGCACTGGAGACAAAACTGTTCGGCATATTCTAGATGGAGCCTGACCAGTGCTCTATAAATTGGAAGAATGACCCCCTCTGCCAGTGAATAAATGCCCCTTTTAATACAGCTCAAGACCTTATTTGCCCTTGAAGCTGCTGACTGGCATTGCTTTCTGCAACCAAGTTTATTATCTACAAGGACTCCAAGGTCCTTTTCCACTATGTATTTGCCTAGTGCAGTCCCATTAAGGGTATAAGTGACTTACCACAAACAAGCTTTTTCTCTTGGCTGAAACAATACATCACGGCCAGTGACTGAGAACTATAGACAAGCAAGTTTGACATCTGTATTACAAATCATGTTCAGAATATGCCCTGAAGAAAAAAACATAAGCAGTAGTTAGAATGAGTTTATGAGAGATGGAACTTGTCAAGCAACTTTGCTCTTTATGATGAAGCAAGCAGAAACATTGACAGCTGTGATGCTGTGTAAACCTTCCTTCAATCTGCAAAGGCCATTGATGCCACATAAATAATAACTGTATAATTTATGGTCAATTGGTCCGTAAGAAGAATTATGTTCAAGCAGCAGTTATCATTTAGTCATCTTCTAATTAAACCTAATAGCAGTGGATCACAGAGGTCACCATTGGCACTACTTTCAACAAGAAAATCCACAAATGATGTCTTAGCACAGTGATATTTGCAAACTAGCGCTTGGGGGGAGTTAGTGGAAAAGTTGCTGTATATGTATTTAAATCATCAATCTTTATCTGTCATAAAAATAGTCATACTATGTCGTTTCACAGCAGATAAACAGCAAAAAACTGTAATGAGTAAAAAATGGTTCAGCTAAAGACAAGAAAGCATAATCCTTCATTGTTTGCTTGAATATGCAACACAAATTTGTACTGCATAAAAAGAACATTAAGGTCTAAAGACATTAATAAGTCATGAAGGTGGCTGAGTGTTTTCATTTTTAACAATATATTTATAACATATAGTTCTCACACTTATTTCCAATATTCTTGGATAAAATATCAGTGGTAGCTACATGCTGTTAAAGAGTTGTGTTTTGTGAGTATCGACTTGTAGTATTAAAGGGAAGCCCGGTACAGCGAACTGCTGGCAGATGGATCATGATGGCGGTGGGACAAAGCTGCCAGGCAGGGGTTAATAGTTCTGCTTAGTTACATAGTGTTCACAGGGTGATTTAGTTCATTTGAATCAGCAACAGTAAGGGAGGGCATCAATTTTGGATAGAACAAACGGAGTCCCACCCTCCCTCCACTGGATCAAACCTTTGTGCTAGTTGTCACAAATGTGGCTGGTATTTGCCTGAAACAGGTTAAGTCAAAATGGTATGGTGAGTATTCAGGGTTTATGGTTAGATTACAGGTGTGAGGATGATAGAGTGTTGTCACAGCCTAGTGGCGGATCCCTGGCAATGTTGATTGTTGGTTGGCAGTGGGGAGTTTTACCAAGTCCCAAGTTGGTCAATGGGACATGGTTGGTCTCTAGGAGTTGTTATGTAACATTGGTTGAAGTATGCAATCTGGTGTACCCCCCATGCTGGAAGGCACAAGCAGTTGGTGGCTGGTATATATCATGAACCCAATTTTGGTCCAGGGACAGGTAGCTCTTCTGATGTCATAGTGCATGCATTTACCATTAGAAATAGGCTGCACAAATAAGCTCTACATAGGAGGTGTGCCAGGAGGAAACCATCGCTGTCCAGAAAGAATCACAAGGGTAAATTAAAGTTTGCAATAGAAAGAAATTTGAAATTGCACACACCCAAATTAAAACATATTTCTTAGCCTTTTATTGAAACTTATGGGTGTGACAACATAGGTTTAAGAGGTCTGTTAAAGGGTTATTCAGCACTTTCCCCTTAAACTATTGATATAAAGGAGGATGGTGCTTAGCTGTGCTGCCTCAAAAACCTGGGGTGTTGGGTTTGATTCCAACCATGGCACAGAGTCTGTCTGTTTCACAGTGCACATGCTGGATTTATTCACAGCACTCTGGTATCTTTGCAAAGAAAATAAAATGGTGGTAGCAGGTGTGGACTGGTAATCTGTATATTATAGAAAATGCTAAAGGGGCTGCTGTAAGATGCAATAGTGTTACTTACTGGTTAGGAGGCTGTTTGGGACACTGTGTATTTGAAATTGCCTATTTTGAATCCCAGATCCAGGTGGTAGAGTACATAAAGTTATCCCTAGTGTTTGTGTACTTATGCAAATTCCACTGTAAACTCCACCAAAATATGCTGGTGCCATATTAAGTACAGTACAAGACATCAGAACCTAAATAAATCTCCTCTAGACATTCAAAAATTTTCTGGCACTTGGCATTAATTTGTGCTAAATTCTTACTAAACTGTACATTTCAGTACAAATGCGGGACTACAGGTTGAGTTGTCAAAAGCAGGGCTGTCCTGCTCAAAATGGGACAGTTGGGAGGTATGGCATTAGTATATAAAAATACAGTATGTAGCGTAGCTAGCTATACTGAGATACAAAGATCCAAAATACAGCAAAGTGGAAAAAATACAGCAGCAAAAATAAGTGCAGAATTGTTTTCAAAATATTGTCATCAGTTTAAAGAAGGCATAGAAAGAGAAGTTGTCAGAATTAAGTGGGGGATTTACAGGAGAAGCCATACTATAAGTGTTCGTCTACAGTGCCTCTTAGCAAATTTGTCTTGATGTAATATGGCTGCGCTGAGTTACCAGAGACCAGAACGAGCAGAACTGAGTTTAATTTCCGAGCTTCTCCAACATGTGCTCTCCTGTTGTATATTTGCATGTTTAAACTCACCCTTTAAGTTCCTGCTATATCACCTGTTAGTTCTGTGCTGCTGCTAGAGGTGCTGACACAGCAGCAATTCGGCAGACATGCTGTTCTAACGCAGAACCTTTTTTACCTGCAGATAAATATTATTAGCGTTTCATGCAGACTTTCATGCAATTAATTTGCTACTCAGACAGTTTGGTCACAGAAGTCCCATGTGGTTAAATGGGTGTTCATTATGCAAAACCTTTGTGCTATTTTCCTTCTAACTCATATATATATATGGTAAGATACAGCATTTAATGAGTGATCACACAGATATGATCATATGATAAAGGGCATAAACTCAAGGGATGAAAACATAATTATACCTCTTTATAGATCCATAGTAAGACCTCATCTGGAATATACAGTGCAGTTTTGGACTCCAGTCCTTAGGAGGGATGTAAATGAGCTGGAGAGAGTGCAGAGACGTGCAACTAAACTGGTTAGAGGAATGGAAGACTAATGTTATGAGGGTAGACTGTCTAGCTTGGGGTTGTTTTCTCTGGAAAAAAGGCAGTTGCGAGGGGACATGATACCACTTTACAAATACATTAGAGGACATTATAGACAAATATCAGAGGACCCTTTTACCCATAAAGAGGATCACCGCACCACCCCTTCAGACTAGAAGAAAAGGACTTTAATTTGAAGCAGTGTAGGTGGTTCTTCACAGTGGAATGCACTGCCGGGTGAAGATGTGATGGCTGATTCTGTTGATGCTTTTAAGAGGGGCCTGGATGATTTTTTGGACAGACATAATATCAAAGGCTATTTTGATACTTAACTACGGTTAGTATAGCTATGGGCAAATATTGTTTGTGTGAAAGAGTGGAGATGTGTGTGTGTGTGGATGCTGGGTTTTAATTTGGAGGCTTTGAACTTGATGGACTTTGTCTTTTTTCAAACCAATTTAACTATGTAACTATAGGGTGCATTATCCCTAGGTATCAGTACCTTAACTGCCCTGTACTTGTAAAGGGGTAGCGCACCATTAAGTTAATATTAGGTGTGTTATAGAATATCCTTTTTGTAACTTTTCAGTTTGATCTATTTTCTTATTTCTTACAGTATTTTTATTCTTTGCTGCCTTCTTTGGCCTCTTTCTGGATTTTGAATGAGGGGTCACTGTCCCCATCAGTGAAAAAACCTTACTTTTCTCTCTGTTCAGGACAGAGTAGGGGGAATGCAGAAACAGTAATTTGCTGAGCTCTGTTGTTACGGTTATATTCTGTGCTTTTACTAGAACTTCCCCCTCTCTCCCGAGTCTCCCTTCAGCTTTTGTGCGCTTCCAAAAAGATCATCTGTAAACACGCCTACTGTTTTTTCATTGGTGGGTGGATTAGGCTCACAGGCCGTGAGGATTTCTACACAAGTGAACTGAGCTGAATCTGGGGGAATGCACAGACAGGCAACCTAACGGTTTTGATAGCTTCAAAACATTAAAAAATAAATAATGCATAGTAATTACAGTACAAATAGCCAAAGATTATAATCATTCCCCAAAGCCCAGGAAAGATTATATATTTCGACTATAAATCCCCTTTTATAGTGGCACATAGTTGATTGTCTATAAGTCAATGTAGAGTCAATGTAGACAGCATGACAATATGGGAGCGAAACCTCTTCTATTTAAATGCAAATACATATTCAGAATAAACATAATAGGCTGTGTGTATATGGAATGTTCAAATGAAAATTAAAATGTAAACAAAAACGAATAGGAAATTCTGGATCTGAGCAACATAAATCACAATATTCCTATTTGTACAATTTAAATACAGTTCAATGAAGGTAAACCATTTAAAGATCAAATTCATATTTAACCATACCAAGAAAAAAAAACACTAAAAATGTAGCTACTTTATTCTTATTAGCCACAGTCTTCCATTATTTCTGCTTCAAATAGTAGATCACAATCAGACTCATTGTGGACACCTTCTTAATTTTTAAAAGAATTATTGAAATTCAACTATAGAATATTTTTTCATTATTATTAAAATGCTTTTATTGTTGATTATGAAATCTTGTTTCCTCTCCTGCCAAAGAATAGCCCCTTGGCATGTGTATTGTAATGACTATAAATCACTATTCTGAACCTCCATATATCAATACATACTAATTTCATCTCTTCAAAATGATTTTTTTCAGGACCATACATTGATCCTTAGCGACAATTTACCTTGTATTCATCTTGTTGGATGATAAGCCTTTAACTCTACAAAATAACACCACTTTTATATCTGTTAACCAGGCTCAGTTACAGAATACTACTGAAAAGAAATTGTCTGGTAAGTGGGAATTGAGTTGGTATTGTACTTTCCTAGAAAGTGGTATTGATTATAATTGTTAATTGTGGTAACATTGTTCCTGACATTGTTACCATTATTACCATCATTAGCAATGGCACAAGGGAGGAGTTGTTTTATTGCCAGTGCTGCCAAAAACAGCAGGAAGGACTTTGTTGGGGCTCTGAGGAAATATTTAACTAGATATAGTTAGTTAATCAGATAACAAACATATGCCTCTAAACCCTATTTTGAACTTATATTTTAAACGGTGTATACTGCCTCCTTAAACACAGGGTCTTTTTTTATATATATATTTTATATAACAACACATTTTATCTCTTTTAACCAGAAAACAGCTCTAAAGCAAAGAAAATGAGTGTTCACAATAATCAAGATGAGCTTAAAAACGTTCATGTTGTTTGGATAAAATTATATATATTATTGAATGTTATATTTGCAAACTGGCATTTTTACCTTACATATTGGTACCCCTCCCAGTAAATTAACCTTTGCTTGCCCTTTTATTCAAGCCATATAAACTAAGTTCATCTGATACATACTTTTTATCTTCCCCAGGAGGAGGATAGATATGCCTTTGAAAATAATTACCTGGTGAGCAGAAGTTTAAAAAATTTATTTTTGGAACACATAGGGATCCATTTACTAACTTTCTTATTCTCTTCCATGACTATTATATTATAGCACTGATAATCTGAACTGAACAAACCTTGAAAAATTGTATTTACTAACCTATAAGATCCAAAAATAAAGTAAAACAAAATTTCACCATTTAGAAGCTATTGAGGTCATGTAGAAGCCAATGGGAGTTGACCTTTTCCAACTGAAAAATATTTCTTCAATATTTGTGCTTTTAGAGGTTTTCTGTTTTTTTATCATTTCACAAAGATTTTGAGGTTTATGTATTAGTATTCGGAATTGTTCCATATTTTTATTTGTTCATGCTTTTTATATTTGGCTCTTTTAATAAATCACTTGGCATGTATTGTTTATTGAAAATTAGTTTTACCATTTACCAGTGTCCTCCTACATCACCTGTGTTTTTCTCATATTGAAAGGGTATTTGTCTAACTCAATTATCATAATTTACAATGTAATATTTTAAGCAAGTTAAAAAGAAGTCATATATTCCTTACCAAATGAGTTTCATTTAATAGATATTATCAGATTTATTAGACAACTTGCAAGTTGTTTCTAAATGCTTAAGCTTCCTCCACCTCATCTCTACCTGGCAGTGCTTGTGTCTTTCTTAGCATTCTTTCTCTTGACATGAAAAGGACATTCATTCCAAAATGGTGAACACAGAGTAATTGGGGTCATTTATAAACACAGGGCAAATTTGCACTGTGCAGTAACCCAGCATCTTCACAACTAGGTCAAGTTATTATTATGGGTGATTTCAATTATCAGACATTGACTGGGGTAATGGGGTTGCCAAGACAGATAAAGCTAGTAGGTTTGTAAATATGCTTAATGACAACTTTTTATCCCAGCTCGTTCAAGAAGCTACTAGGAATAACTCTCTTTTGGATCTTGTAATAACTAATAATACTGAACTCATCTCTAGCATTTGTGTGGGTGAGCATTTAGGGAATAGAGAACATAACATGGTCTCCTTTGAGATTCTTTTGCAGAGGCAATTCTATAAGGGAGTAACTAAAAAATTTAATTTCAGGCGTGCAAACTTTGACAGTATAAGGGCATCTCTGCAACATATTATGTGGGAAATGCTTTTCACAGGGTTAAACACTGAACAAAAATGGGAAGTCTTTAAAATGCTGCACATGCAATATACATGTCAGTATATTCCCCTTGTAGGCAAGGAACGTTGTTGCAAAGCAAAACCTTTTTGGTTCAATAGAAGTGTTGGTGTTGAGGTGGGTAAGAAAAGACGTGCTTTTAAGGCTTTCAAGTTAGCTGGGACAGCTGAATCATTTATAAGGTACAAGGAGGCCAAGAAATCATGCAAAAAAAGCTATCAGGAAAGCTAAAATTGATATGGAAAAGGATATTGCAGTAAGCAGTAAAAAAATCCAAAATTATTTTTTAAATGTGTTAATTGTAATAAAATTAAGCAGGAAGGGCTAGGACCTTTATTATAAGAGGGTGGTCAGCTGGTTGATGAGAACAAGCAAACAGCTCAGATTCTGAAAGCATACTTTTCGTCAAATGAGGAACACAAATGAGGAACCAGCTAATGAAGGTTTCTTTATTAATAATCCCAATTCTAATAATACATCTAATGATGCATGGTTCACACATGATAAAATTAAAAAGAGACTAGAACATTTTAAGATAAACAAAGGTCCAGGGCCAGATGGGATCAGCGCCGATTCTAATGAAGATGCCGCCTGAGGCAGTTCCTAAAGTGCTGCCCCTCCCCTCTCCTGCTTACCTATGGGGAGGGGAGGCATCCGAGGCAGGAACATTAGTGTGGAGAGCGCATTTGAATCCAAGTTCAGGCAAGGTCAAGAAATTCAGGGGTCAATCAGTAATAATTTTAGAAGCACCCAGGAAACACACAGGAAATCCTATTACTGGCCATTGAACCCATGACCTAAGCACCTTTTTATTTCAAATCTTCACGCATCATAATACCGGCAACCTCTACCCATGCGGTGGCCATGGGTGCCACCATCTTGAGAGCAGCCCTGACAAAGACTGGAGTGTCATTGGGCGCTCCTGACGGTACCCCTCCCCCCAGGGGGCCACTGGACCACCACATCGAGCTTTCTTCTGAAAATGCTTGGACATCATTTTGTTTTATCCTCTGGAAATTCTTGAGTCCAAGATCTTCTCTACCTCATATTCCTGTTGGCCATCCACAGTGACAGAAGAAGGAAGTGTTTGCTCAGAAAAGAAGCGATTAGCGATGGCTGGTTTCAGGAGAAACACATGGAACACATTAGGAATTTGCATCTCAGGGGGAAGCTAGAGTCTGACAGCCACAGGATTAATGAACTCCTCGATAGGAAATGGACCAACCTCGTTGAAAGCCACACTTTGTACCCAACTTTATATAAAGCAGAAGATTTCCTTCTGTGATCAGCATAGTTCTTGTGGGACAGGGAACTTTTCTCCAAAATGGCTTGGGTAGCCAACCAAATGGCAGACATGTGGGCTATGTGATCATCGGTTGCCGGAACATCAGACAAGAGGAAGTCTTGAGTTAAGACTTGCGGATGCTGCTCATACACGGTCAAGAAGGGCAATCTTCCAGAGGAGGCATCACAAGTTTTGCTATAAGAGAATTCCTCCCAGGGTAGTAGATCTGCCCAATCATCCTGACAAAAGGGATACATGACTTCTCAGGTATGGTTCCAGTGCTTGGTTTACTCTTTCAGCTGCCCCATTGGATTGAGAGTGATAGGCAGATGAGAATTTAATAGCTATACACAGGTGTTTACACAAAGAGCGCCAGAACTTGGACACAAACTAAGAACCTCTGTCTGATACAATCTCTGCCAGGAAGCTAGAAGATAAATTGAATTAACAACTGAGAGAGTTCAATGGCAGAGGGAAGTTTTTGAGAAGGAGTAAAGTGTGCCATCTTACTGAAACGGTCAATAAGTAACCACATTACAGTGTTCCCTTTGGAAGGTGGTAGTTCGACAATAAAGTCGATAGCTATATGAGTCCAAGGATGGGAGGGAAATGGTAGAGGTTGCAATATACCACTAGGACAAGAATGACTGGACTTGGAAGAGGCACAAATGACACAAGCCACCACAAAGTCTTTCACATTTTTCGGGAGAGTTGGCCACCAAAGGAGACGACTGACAAGCTCAAAGGTATTTTGGGTAACCAGATGTCCAGCTTGCTTGAAAAAGTGGCTTTGTTGAAGGATAGGAATGCGGAGCTTGGTTGGCACATACAGATGAAGTCACTTGGATTTGTGTGTTAAATGCGTAATGGCTCAGAACTAAATGAAGAAACTGTGTTATCTAAAGTCATCTTACCTCATTAATGCAGTTAACCTTTATTAGCATACCAAAGTACCATTGTTCACAATGGTGAACAATTTAATTAGATGGGAATCTGTGATGCAATTTTCTGTGTTAAGTTTGAAAAGTGGGATGTCTGAATTTAGTTATTATGTGGCAAACACACAAACCAAAGTGACTTCATCTGTATACCATAAGTATGGGGGTCTCAACTGGAGCAGAGGACTGGACAGATAGGATCTGGATGGCCAGTTGGGAAAACAAGCAAGTGGTATTTTTTGTGGGAGGAACAATTGGTTCTTGCTCTACACAGATGCACCCCTCAAGAACAAGCGATGTGTTTAGCCTGAGAGACCAGTTGCTTCGCTGGCATCGAAGCAACTGGCAGCGAAGCAACTGGTCTCTCAGGCTAAACACATCGCTTGTGGCTAGTTATGATGGCTGTGGTCGGGACTTAGCGGAGGAGCTATTGTGATACCATTATACTAAATAGGAAGGAGGGAAAAGAACAAAGTGTGAAGGGTTGGTATGTCATCTCCAAGAGCCCAGGAGGAAGCCAGCGTGGTGCAGAAGCAACGCAGGTCGGAGCTTAAAAAACAACAGAACATACACGGCACTCGAGATATTGCAAACTGTTACAGAGATACACTTTTATAACTGATTTTAACCACTAAAAATGTGAGTGTAACCGATTGGTTTTATTTAATTTAAAAATAAAAAGGTTTTATGCTATTTACAGCTTCAACTGCCATCTAAATATCCATGTCTACAAAATATCGATGTGATAAAGTTTATTGAAACGTTTGTAAGTACCCACCCGCTTACTCACTCTGTGGTGATTATATAAACACACCAGATTGGGAGTGGGAACCTGCAAGTGTGGAACTACAACACTCAAAAATTACTACACTATATACTTTTTCTCCTTTTTCCCATTTTTTTCCCATTTTTCCCTGGTTGCATATTCTTTTCCGAGCTTTCATTAGCGCTGACCCTGTGGATTTGGATTTTGGTTGTATTTTTTCTGGAGGAGAAACGAGAATCGTTGGGCCGGATTCTTGAAAGGAAAAGAAATCGAGACTTAGGTCAAAATAATTTGTTTATATTTGGACTTTGTGAGTTCTTCTGACAGCAAGGAGTCCAATGAGATATCTGGTGGGCAGACCTGTCAACAGTAACATTTTGCAGACAGAGTCAGGGTAGCCCCAACATTTCAGGAGCAGAGGGACAGTCTACGTCTGATGTAGTTGCGTGAAGTATGGAGAAGATTTCCAAAGCGAAAATTCAGACATGAGTAAATCTGCCCTAAAGATGGCTGGAATGGGTGAACTGTCTAAGTATGAGAAATATCATACGTCATAAAGGACTTGTTGAAAAAGAGGTACAGTACAAAAACCTTCCTCTGAGCACAGAAGGGGTGCATGGAAAAAAAGGGAAACAATGTCCAAAGAAATAACTGGGATGGTGCATGCAATATTCATTTCCATTTGCTGGTAACAAGTATGGAGGACTAGGAAATACAAACATGTTTAACAAAAATTAAAATAGATAGCAGTTGCTGCGGGCAAAACAACATATTTTGCTACATTGCAGGTTCAGGTGAATTTTTTTAACTCATTCCTGTTTCACTAGTGTAATGTGATGGTTGCTAAGAGCAAATTACTTAGCATGAGGACACCTTGAATCAAATCATAACTGTCAAAGGTGTTTGTGTCTAGGAATATTAAAGTGGAGTTTTCCTTTAAGGAAAAGATTGACAGCTTAGATTTCTATTTCAAACCTCTGGACCTCTGGACTGCCTTGTCAGTATCTTGTGTATCAGGTGTCAAAAAGCCATTTATTATATAATTCAACTGATGTTAAGATGAAATAAGCTCCATGAATATTTTTATTTGAATGTGAAAAATATGAGAATATGAGAAATATTTGCTGCATTCATAAATGGAAGTCCATAGATTAATCATTATAAGAATGATTACTCATTTGTCAAAAACAATTGTTGGATTTTGTCTGGAAGTGTTTTTAAAGGAACAGTAACATAAAATAATGAAAGTGTGAAAGGAATGACAATATGATATATATAATAATATAATAATATACTATGCTGTTGCCCTGCATGGGTAAAACTGGTGTCTTTGCTTCAGAAACACTACTTTAGTTAACAAGCTACTGTGTAACCATGGGGACAGTCATTCAAGCACAGTATACACAGTAGATAACATATAAGGTCTGAAAACTCCCATTGTATACTACAGAGTTTATCTGTTCTCTGCTGTTTATCTTGTGCATTTTCTCCTTTTTTCCCAGTTTAAATGGCTGCCCTATGGCAACACAGCAGCTTGTTCATATAAACTATTGTACTGTTTCTATAGCAAACACTTGTCATTCCTTTAAAACACTTTCATTTTTTGGAGTTACTGTTACTTTAATGCTAGTAACCCCATTGCTCTGACTATGAAAAAGAAGCTTAAAAAAAGACACGTTTAGAACTTCTTATACATTAGCTTTATAATTCAAACTCTTCAGATAACATGGAAAAGCATTTTACCAGGATGTTCTCAATATATATATATTACAAAAATGAAAGAGATGCTATGAGATGAAATGATAGAGAACATCATCAATTGAATGACTCAAACACGAAATACATAAATTAGACCAACATTAAATAGTTTATCAAGTATTTATGCTTTTTTCACGTGGCCAGACTGATAAATTAAACCTTAAGGATGGTTTGTAAGGAACAAAAATAAGCAGGTGAAGAGAGACAATAAGCTTGGAAGCCCATGTCAATGGAACACTGAATTACTATGCCTGGATAGTTTCTATTTAGAGTTAGTTATTTGAGATTTTATAGACCTTCCAAGTCACATGATCTTACTTAAATCTACTAATTTTATCCTGCATTCTATGCCATCAACTTTTTTTTATTTTAATTCAATACAAATTGAACTCATCATAAATTCATAAATCTAAAAATCCTACATAAGTAACTGAAAATCAGCAAATTACAATCAGTTGGTTTATAAATGCATGATTATGCTATTCATAATAAATTAATAGATTAAAATGTAAATTAAATATTCACAGCTCTGTGTCTAGCACATAACTTCACAAAACAGTTGTCTGATGCTAAACTCTGCCAGCATAGTAATGCAAAAATCAAGGAGATGCTAAAATCCATTCACAGCCTCTTCTAGCTTACAAATGGATTGGGCAGGGGCTACAACACACCCTTGACTGAAGGCTAGTAATGTTATTAGTTTTGTTGTCAGGGCCTCAAAATTGTATTTACAGTATGTCCAATCATAGGGGTAGATTCATCAAAGAGTGAAGTTCCGCCACTAGAGGGAAATTCCACAGCTCTCAATTCATTTCTATGGGATTTTGCAAGGCGTATTCATCAATGGGTGAAGTGAAAGTTCACCCTTTGATGAATACGCCTTTAAAAATCCCATAGGAATGAATTGAGAGCTGTGGAATTTCTGAGTGTATAATGATATGTTTGCAATCCAATAAAAACATTTTTTATTGTGTACTTCATGTGATATTAGCCAAAGATAGAAGGCATCATCAGTTTTGTGACAGCTGCAAAATTGAGGGCTAGTGCTAAGACTGCAAATAGCTTTTATAAATGTGCAGCCAGAAAATAACTTTGTACTATTCTGATGCCTATTTAAATGTAAGATTAACTGAATAATAAACAAAGCTTAAACATCCAGATGCTATCATGTATATGTAATCCAAAGGCACCATATCTATCTGCACCCCTAGCTTGAGAAAGTGAAGTCTCTGGCGGTGGCTGGGAGGTTTTTTATTTTGTTTTAGAAAAAAAATATCAATCATATGGGAACACCCTAAAGCTGCCCCCTAGGCACTGATCCTTGAATGCATATATATAAATATGGCCCTGGTATAATATGGTTTCGCATTCTAAAAAATTATTTTACTGGTTTCTCTGGTATCTCTGGTTTCTATTTTTTTTTTATAATGGATGTGTGAGGAATGGCACTAAACTCAGAACTAAAGTCAATTTCCTGGTCTCGGCTCACTTAGAGTGAGAGGAAAAGGACAAAAGTTCTGGGCAAGCAAAGAGGCCAATTCGCAGATCGCAGATTGGGAACTTAGAGAAAAAAAAGTGAAGAGATATAGAGTTCATTGGAAGCTACAGACTAGAAACAGGCAAGGGTTGGTCCAGGCAGAGTTAATGCACAGTCTGTATACATGCAAGGGTCAGTCCAGGCAGAGTTTAAACACAGTTGATATGCACGCAAGGGTCGGTTCAGGCAGAGTTCAAGCGAGGTCAGGTTAACAGGCAAAGGTTCACAACAAGAGACAGATCAGAAATGCACAGGAACTATGAATCATAGACCTACAACAGGCACTGACAAATTGAGGTACAAGATTTAAATAACCAAATTTTCACACAAAGGTGATGTCACTATGCGTGCTGCAACTACGTCATGCATGCACGAATGTATAGTGGAAACTAATGTTTGTGCGCACATTTGGTGCGAAAGAACAGACTACGTGACAGGAGTTCCCGTCACTGCCCCACTGAACCACCAAGTAACCTTACATCTAGTAAGTGATGAATTGAAGCTGGAAAATAACAGCCTAGGGGCAAGCAATATTTGATTGAAAGCTCAGATATTTAAAGAGATACTGTCAAGGGAAAACATGATTTTTTTCAAAACACAACAGTTAATATTGCTGCTCCAGAAGAATTCTGCATTGAAATCCTTTTTCAAAAGAGAAAACTGATTTTTTTTTTTATATTTAATTTTTAAATCTGACATGGGGCAGTTTCCCAGCTGCCCCTAGTCATTATACTAGGCTCTGGTAAACTTCAGTCACTCTTTACTGCTGTACTGCAAGTTGGAGTGATATCACTCCCTCCCTATCCCCCCAGCAGCCTAACAACAGAACAATGGGAAGGTTACCAGATAGCAGCTCCCTAACACAAGATAACAGCTGGGTGGATGATCTAAGATCCAAGTCCCTGAGACACATTAAGTTACATTAAGTAGGAGATATAACAGCCTGCCAAAAAGTAGTTCCATCCAAAAGTGCAGGCACAAGTCTCATGACTGGGGCAGCTGGGAAACTGACAATATATGTACCACCATGTTAGATTTCAAAATTGAATATAAAAAACAGTTTACTGTTTTAAGAAATGGATTCCAGTGGAGAAGTCTGGTAGAGCAGCACTATTCACTAATGCATTTTGAAGACAAAACATGTTTTACCATGACAGGTACGATGTTTTAATGAAAAAAAGAATTTAGGTTTAATTTTTAAGGGACTTTCATTATGCAACTTTTTATGTGTTGTTGACAGGTCTGCTTTAAAAATTAGAACAATCTTCTACATGTACCAATAAAAAAGGTACAATATTATGGAGGGAATGTAATAAAAGTTGCAAAGAGAAAAAGAATTTGCATCAATAAAAAGAAAAATTCACATCGTGCAATGTAATGTTCTTCCTTAAACTGTTATTGCAGTGCAAATTTTAATTGCGCATTGCGAATTTTAAATATGCACTTTTAATAAATGTTTGAAGATGTCATAATATTTTGGAGCAAACATAACAAAATGTTCAGTAAGAAGTATTATAATAGAAGTTTATTACATTGACTGCACATTGGCGCAAACTATAAAGTTTGCAAACTTTCTTCCACTGTCGGAGGCTGTTGCTAAACAATTTCTGGGTTCGCAAAAGCTACATTAAATTCACATAAATCTAAATTTGTTCACACAAAGGCATACCTATTGCGAATGGTTTTCTGTTACTGACTACATTCCCCCATATGGTTTGTAATATTTTTGGCAGGTATATGCTCTCCAGGTTATCATGACTGATATCTAAGTATAATGGATTGGTTTGTATATGTCTGGTGATGTGCCAGGTTGGCCAGCTGCAACTCCTTCTCTGTCCTTGCTGTGATAATAAGGATATTGTTTTAAATACTGTAAATGTAACAATTTATTGTTAGACCAATTGAGACCTATATGAGATCAGCCCATGTATGGTCACCTTTACTCTTACTTTATCAGGACTAAGGAACATGCTATGATTGATAGGCTTGTTTCACAGTAAGAATGGCAGGGAATTATGTTCTTTGTGCCTGCTGCCAGTGTAATTACTGCCCAATCTTTTTTTATACTTTTAAATGAGGCAAGCTGGGAATTGTCTATTTCATGACAGTTTTATTACAGTTAATGTGCTTTCCACTAATCTAGGTGAGGTTCCTAAAAATGCTTGAGCAGCTTTTACAGGTCTTTAATGTTTTAGCTTGTCAGAAACCTCATTCAGGTTAAGTCCATCTCCATTCCCAGTGACAGTCCAGATTCCCTAGCTGTCTGCCAGATATCTGACGCCTTTGCATCACTTTGAATCCATTCTTTGTTAAAATTTTATTTACAAAATATTCTGGTCTCCCAATCACTTCTAACACAAGGATTGTAATTTATGAAATTCTAGCATTTGCTATTGGATTGTGAATGAATTTATTTGCCTGCATCGAATCCTCTAGAAATTCCCAAAAAATTCATCAAACGCCACCGATTCGCCCATCCCTATTCAAAACCATCAAAAAAGTTAAATTAATTTAAAATTCAATCTAAATTATTAAGACACACACTGCACATGCATGCAAACTGGGATTCAAAGTGGACCTGTTACCCTAAGAAATAACTCCTATTCTACTGTATTAGTTGAGCAAAACACATTTTATTTACACACTATACATTATTTTAATATTGTTTCCTTCATTCTTTCAAAATCAACAATAAGAGCAAACAGGCAGACGTGATTTTGAAGAAACTGAAAACGTGCAGAATGGAAAGTGAAAGTGATTGCTAGGCAGAGGTGGGGAAGGCAAAATATTATTGACAGCTCAGCTTTTTAAATGTTTTTATAAAAGCTATGGATGTTTTAATAAAAAAGAATTTGGGTTTTAGCTTATGTAATTTAAAAAGAAATGTTTTTTTTATTATATTTCACCTTGAAAGGGGATGTAAACTCATATTTTTTTAAAAGTACATGTATAGATTGTATCACTAAATAAAACAACTTTGCAATATATTTCTTTTAAAACTGTTGTACCTACAGGTGATTGTTTCTGCAGCTTTCTTTCCTCTCCATTGATCAAAGTCCTGCTTGAAGTTCAGCAGTCCTACTCCCTGGTGCTCTAAGAAGAAACAGTTCCTCATCAAGTATGTACAGTATATATAGTATGTGAGGGTTAGGCCATCCATGACCCTTTTCAGTAGTTCAGCATTGGAGGGGCACCCCATAAATCACGTATGAACCAGACAGACAGCTGCAGCTGAATGTTAAGGCAGATTGTGATCGAGGGAGAGGAGAGAAAGCTGCAGAAACACCTGTACCTCAAAGCAGGTACAACGTTGTTTCATTTAGTGCTAAGTATCTATAAAAATTTATAAATTTATATTATAAATATAAATTATAATTCACTTTTATAAAATAACTTTACATCCCCTTTAAAGTTGTTGTAGTGCTGCCCAACAGCACCCTTGCTTTGTATTAGAGTTACCAAAAGCTTTAATTAAGGATACAAGAAAATTCATCAATGAGAATTCTGCTGATCAAAAGCATCATTATAAATGCAAAAGAACTGACCAATGACAATGCTGATTCCTAGCACTGCCAGGCATCTTGCTGTTACCCTACATATAGTGATAAGTATGTAATTTATTCCCTTCATTATATTAACGGGATTCTGTCACTGGAGAACAGTTTTAGTTTTTTTTGTTTTTTTAAAAGCATCAGTTAATAGTGCTGATCCAGCAGATTTCGGTGCAAAAGTGCATCAGTTTATACAGTTTATACAGCCTTACTGATATAGTATTCCCATAGCTCTAGTGCTGGGACTGCAGTGTTACACCTCCATGCAAATGTATACATAAAAAGCAAGGATAAAAGGGTTTGTTTAGTTTTCTAGATGGACAACTTTTCCATCTGATTGAGCAGTAGTGTTCTTGGGTCAAGGGGAATCAATATATCTAAACTGACTGAGGCCTTTCTTCTTTCTCATTCTTTTCTCCTTACCCAGAAGGTATAAAGAATTTAAAACTTTTTAGTACTTATTTTTCTGCATAATTTTCATCCAGTTCACCTTGTTTCTCCTAATTTACTTCCTTGTCTCCTTTATATTCTATGTGTACTGTATCTTGTGAGTGGGTTCCTAAGCTCAGTAAGTGACAGCAGCATATGGGGAGCTATATGGGGCATCTTTGGAGGCACAACTCTTCCCTGCTAAAGGGGTTTGGTTGCCTTTGGGCTGGTACAGAACCCGAAAACATAATGTTAGTTAAGCTTTAGTTCTTCATTCAGATAGACATTATTTCTGCCATCTTTTACAGTTATCTTTTTTTTTTTAGAATCTGCTGAAATTTAAAAGGTTTTCCAGAAATCTCAATCTCATGTTGAATGAGAAAATCTTTGGAATCAATTTGCTATTTGCAAAAAAAAAAGGTTGGGGCCCCTGCTTTACAACATTAATGGTGAACACTATACATTTAAAAATACTTGGAAGGAACAGGTGTACTTGTTATACTAACAATGTAGCAAGGAAAAACACCTTATCCAAGGTTAAAAAAAGCCTTTATTGACTCATGGGTTAGACCAAAGACACATCAACATTTCAACCTTTCCCTGGCTCTTTTTCAAGCTAACAAATACAATCACTGAGATTCCTTTAAAAACAACAAATAAAATAATTTATATACATGGATTGATGCAAATCTGTCCATGTTATCCATATCATTCACTATGTCGCAAACCATTTAATCTGTAAAAAAAAAATACTAAAACCAATATTAAAATAGAATTGTTGAAAAATTGCCTGTAGATCGTTTTCTTTATTGAGACCATTTGGAGTTAGAGTTTCCAGATGGTGGATCCAAACGGCTTCCTTTTTTAGGATTCTTTTAACTTTGTCCTCACCCTGTCGGGAGTGGGGAACAGTATTCTCCACCTGGAATCCCGGTTAATGTACTCTATGGCCCATCTCTACAACTGCTTGTTCTGTATTTTTGTTTTTTATGGCTGATTTATGTTCCTGTAGCCTCTGCTTCACGTGATGGGTGGTTTGTCCTACGTACAGTATAAAAGGCCACAAGGGTTTTTTATAACGTATACAGCAAATGCTGTTAAAGGGGTATGAAACCCCCCGGCGCTAACTCAAACCCCCCACTCCCCATAGGCCCCCTTCCCTCTTCCGACCCCACCTACCTCTCCCCCTGGGCTATTGCCCCTAAGTCCCTACTGACCCCTTCAAGCAGGTCCCATCCAGCGATGTTCTAAGGGGCCATCTTCTCTTCTAATGGATTCTTCCTGGAGCTGGAGGCATGCACAGTAGGATGGGGGAGGGGTAGGCTGGGGGGTAGGAGGGAGTGGGGGGCATACTGGGGGGTGGGGGGTTTGACAAAGCCCTGATGAGTAAGTAATGGAGCAGGGTACCCTCATGTCTCAAACTTGTCTTGCATCTCATTTAATCTCTGACCTAAAGCACTCTGTTCACTCACTATCTGCTTCACCCTTGTGAACTGAGATTTAGGTAAAGACCTACTGTATATACTAAAGACCTACGTACTAAGACAAGCAGAAGGCATGGTAACATGTTTTCTGGTAGGCTTTAAAGGCAAACTTTAACTTCAAAATTAATACTTAACTTACAGATAATTCATCTCATATTAACTTACCTATAAAAAAATCTTCTTAATCAACAAACACATCAACATTGGCCTTTCACTTTTACCTTGAGCCACCATTTTGTTATGTTCTTTGTACTCCCTCAGAGGACACCTGGCAGGAAATAATTCAGATGCTATCTCTAACAGGAACATGTGTGGCAGTGAAAATGTTTGCACCTGGTTTGTGTGTGAGCCAGTGGCATAACTACAGTAGATATTACTGGGCCTAACAGCAAATTATTTTCCAGGCTCCCAAAATGTTTAGAGGTCGACTAGTTTTACCAATATTTTTTGAAACTGTAAATGAATAAGGGCCTCATGGGGCCCCTTTACCTCCTGCAGCCGCAGGGTCTGTTTCCTCTATAGTTACTCCCCTGGTGTGAATGCAGTGCCTCATACAATTCAGGAGGCGGACTTTAGTACTTAAAAGGGCAATTTTTCTGTTTGGGATTACCCAGCAGAACATGCTACAATAAAATAATATAATATGTAGCTGATGACACTAAATTGTACAGACATATAGGTTCCATGCAGGATGCTGCCACTCTGCAGAGTGATTTGTCTAAGTTGGGAAACTGGGCAGCAAACTGGAAAATGAGGTTCAATGTTGATAAATAGTGATGGGCGAATTTATTCGCCTAGGTCGAATTCGTGGCGAATTCCCGCGATTCGCCACTGGCGAATAAATTCACGAATCACCAGTGAAATTTTGCTTGGCGAAATTTCGCCGAAAAACGAGTCGCGCGTCAGTCGCGTGTCGTTTTTGACGCGACGCCCGCCAAAAACGGCGCTACGCGAATCTCTAGGCGAAGCAAATCGCGGGAGATTCGCCCATCACTATTGATAAATGCAAGGTTATGCACTTTGGCAAAAATAATATAAATGCAAGTTATACACTAAATGGCAGTGTGTTGGGAGTTTCTTTAAATGAGAAGGATCTTGGGGTTTTTATAGATAACAAGTTGTCTAATTCTGGGCAGTGTCATTCTGTAGCTACTAAAGCAAATAAAGTTCTGTCTTACATAAAAAAGGGCATAAACTCAAGGGATGAAAACATAATTATGCCTCTTTAAAGATCCTTAGTAAGACCTCATCTGGAATATGCAGTGCAGTTTTGAACTCCAGTTCTTAAGATGGTTATAAATGAGCTGGAGATGTGCAACTAAACTGGTTAGAGGAATGAAAGACTTAAATTATGAGGGTATACAGTCCAGATTGGGTTTGTTTTCTCTGGAAAAAAAGGCGCTTGTGAGGGCACATGATTACACATTACAAGTACATTAGAGGACATTATAGACAAATATCAGGGGACCTTTTTACCCATAAAGAGGATCACCACACCAGAGGCCACCCCTTCAGACTAGAAGAAAATGACTTTCATTTGAAGCAGCGTAGGCGGTTCTTCACAGTGAGGACTGTGAGGACAGTGAGGTTGTGGAATGCACTGCCGGGTGATGTTATGGCTGATTCTGTTGATGCTTTTAAAAGGGCCTTGTATGATTTTTTGGATAGACATAATAGCAAAGGCTATTTTGATACTAAACTCAACAGAGCTATGGGGATATACAGTTTGTGTAAAAGTGTGGAGAGGTGTATGTGTATGCTGGGTTTAATTTGGAGGGGTTGAACTTGATGGACTTTGTCTTTTTCAACCCAATTTAACTATGTATCTATGAAGCAGTGTTTTATAAATTAGCAGTGATGGGTGAATCTGACCCATTTCACTTTTTTGCAAAATATTGTGCTCATACCTACACATCAGTGGTTTTATGTGATATATTGTTATAGATAACTATTCTAGAGTATAGTTACCCTTTAACAGTCTGCAAGTGTTTTTCATGGTTTAGTATTGGTGAACTGATGGCCACTGATTTCAGTGAATGCAGCCTTAAAGCTATCACATACCATAATATACTTGACAATCTTTTGCTTTGTACTTTGTGACACCAGCCTTATAATGTGCAAATCTATGCAGAATTGGTTTACTGAGATGGGAATGGGAAAAAAGGGAGAACAACTTCATATTGAACCCTTGTTTTCAAAGTGAGATGTTGGACAGGTAGCTATCCACAGATTCATTATAATAATATTGATTTCAAATTGAATATATTCACATTTTAATATTTTTTTTCATACATGTTTGTCTTAATATTTAAAAAATGCTTTCAATGAAACTTTAAATTATATAAGCAATTGAAACAATTTGTGTTCCAATCTAATCTATATCACAGAGCAACACTGAGCTTAGATCTGAAAGATCTAACTGCAATTTAAAAAATACGAGTCAGCCAGCTTTTTGAACACAGTTACAATAATGATGTGTTCTTCTGATGGCACTTGAGTGCCATGCACTTTAACAGTGCATTTATGCTGAAAAGCATTATGGAGCATATGCTCTTTGATGACCTTCTTTCACCCATGAATTGTACCTTTCAATAGCACTGATTGGAACCACTTTACAAGAACATTCCCAGTGCTTGCAATTGTAATTCATTTTTGGGGACTCTCCAATCAACAGCACTTTGTGGATAATGTTTTGAAGCTCCTTAAAGTAAAAGAGTCTCATTCTCTCGATAAAGATTTTATGGGCAACAAAAGCAAACATAAGGCTTGAGAAGACAAGATTTGTAATCAGGAATGTTACAGATTATGACCCAAGCATCATGTTGTGGTAACAAGAACTAGTAAATAAGAAAAAAAGATCATATGCAATCACCCAAAAAACTAGAATGATTTTAGAATTAGTTTCATAAATCTATCTATCTATCTATC
>CM044440.1:74505795-74559845 GCA_024363595.1 Xenopus borealis
AAAAAAATCTGTTTGCTCTTTTGAGAAATGGATTTCAGTGCAGAAAGAATACTGCTGGTGCAGTATTATTAACTGATGCATTTTGAAAAAACCATGGTTTCCCATGACAATATCCCTTTTATCAAACCAAGCTAAAATGTTATTTAAATAAATGTTGATTCAAGATAAATTGTTAGCAGCTTTAATGGAGGAGGAAACGTTAAATCATTTAGGGGTACCAAATGCAAGGTGCCCCCAATGATTATCACTTACTTGGGGCCAGTGGTACTGTTAGCTGAAATGCAGCCACTATTAGCCTGCACCTCAGGTGGGGGAAGACAATTTTGATTAATGCACCTTTTAATGTGTATTCATATCAGGCATCTGATCTTGCTTTTTAAACTTGAATGTATTATAAAAATGCTCCAAAATTGTTCTTTTCAGTTTTGTTTAAAGCAATCTGCATTCCAAAAATGATACTGCTAAATATTTTACATGACAAAGAATTGTTCACTTGGTTTGCATACATTACGTTCATTTAACATACTTAGAGAAGCTTAAAATATAAAGTAAAGTATCTATACATAATTCAGAAGATATAGCTCCCTGATTTTATTCTGGATTTATAATACAGGTATGGGATCTGTTATCTGGAAATCCATTATCCAGAAATCTTCGAATTACAGAAAGATGGAAAAGCTGTCTCCCATTTTATCCAAATAATCAACATTTTTTAAAATGATTTCTCTTTTCTCTGTAATAATAAAAGAGTACCTTGTACTTGATACAATCTATGATATAAATACTGATTCAGTTTATTTAATGTTTAATGAATTTCTAGTAGACTTAAGGTATGAGGATCCACATTACAGAAAGATCCATTATCCAGAAAACCCACGAGCATTCTGAATAAGAGGTCCCATACCTGTACTTGAGGTTATGCTCTTTAAGGTTTTAAAAATGTGCAATGAACTATTTTGATTTGCAGTCAAATAAAAATAAATGGCAAAATATAAATTGTTGATATTGTTTTTTTGTTTTTTTTATCATGTACATCTTTTATTTGACCCCACTAAAATTTGAATATACAAATAACCTCTGTTTATAGTTGATCATATAAAATTTTTCATATCAACAAAACAATGTCACTTACTGGTGATAAGTGTGTGTGTTTGAAATGTAATCACTGCATGCAGATAGGCCTCTAGTTCTTCCATTACCAGAGAGTGCCAATCAAAGGTTCAGATGAGACAATCATTGATCATCCCTGAAATTGAAAGAACAGCATATAAACATGCATGAAGTAAGACATCACATTAAACACACATCTATGTGAATCAACACACAAACAGATTTCAACACATATAGTGGTGAAGATAATAGCACTTATCTATCCTGCCACCAGTATATAGAATGCCGAATTCAACCAATTGTTGAGTTTCTGCTACCAGGTGGCTGGCCAGATAAGCACCATTAGCTTTAAACAAGAATGGGTTTTTGTTTGTTGAAATGAAATACTACACAACATTGTATTTCTAGTTCAACTCAATGTTTAAACACCCTGTCTGAAACTTATTTGCAAGCATATACAAATCAAATGTGGTTTTAAAGGTATTCTGTCGTGGGGAAAAAAAATATTTTTTTCAAAATACCTCAGTAAATAGTGCTGTTCCAGAAGAATTCTGCATTGAAATCCATTTCTCAAAAGAGCAAACAGATGTTTTTATATTCAGTTTTGAAATCTGACATGGGGCTACACATATTGTCAATATCCCAGCTGCCCCAAGTCATGTGACTTGTGCTCTGATAAGCTTCAATCACTCTTTACTGCTCTATTGCAAGTTGGAGTGATATCACCGCCTCCCTTTCCCCCACCCAGCAGCCTAACAAAAGAACAATGGTAAGGTAACCAGATAACAGCTCCCTAAATTAAGATAACTGCTGCCTGGTAGATCTAAGAACAGCACTCAATAGTAAAAACACATGTCCCACTGCGGACTATTCAGTTACATTGAGAAGGAAAATCAACAGCCTGCCAGAAAGCAGTTCCCTCCTAAAATGCTGGCACAAGTGACATGACTGGGGCAGCTTGGAAATGATCAAAATGGCTATCCCCATGTCAGATTTCAAAACTGAATATAAAAAAATCTGTTTGCTCTTTTGAGAAATGGATTTCAGTGCAGAAGTCTACTGGAGCAGCACTATTAACTGATGTGTTTTTAAAAAAACATGTTTTCCCATGACAGTATCCCTTTAAGTATATATACTGTATATACATATATATATATATATATATATATATATATATATATATATATATATATATATATATATACATATACTGTATTTGTGTATATATATATATATATATATAATATATGTTGTGGTCAAATAATAAATTGTTCTGTTTCAATGGGTTTGTAAACAAGGTGACAGCTTGTCTTCTATATATCATATCTTACAGTTTCCTTTAGTTTATATTCTCTAAGGAAAGTTTATACAATATAAACTGTGGCAAACAAATATAATTAATCAGAAAAAAAAAAAAATTCTCAGTGGCTACCCATTAATGAAGAATACTTAATAAGGATTAGTCTTAACTCAGGACCTAATTTGTTTCTCATTAATGTCTCAATCATGGACCCAACAGAGCAGTTGCAGGACAATTTTCACTTAACTAATGCCGAGTATGTAAAAATAAAAAAACATATGTAAACACTTTTTATTCTACAGTCTCTCTGCTTGACTTTACCAAAGCAGTCTACCTCATTAGAAGATGAAAAGGGCAAATGTGTTTCATAAGAAGATGCGTATGGAGCACAAGTGATTCTTCATTATGCTGATTAATATAATAGCCAGAATATCAATTCTCTTTATTAAAATTTTCTTTTTCCCCCTATTGAATCCAGATGTCTTACCAGAACTCAAGAAAATTATAGTGGCAGAAATGTATTTAGAATTAATGATTGTTTTTGAATCATTAATTTAATGATTCAAAAACAATTTTACAATAAATGAAGCAGAGAAACTAACCTGGTTAGGGTAAGAAAATAAATGAAAAAACATGGGTTACAGAATAACACCAGGATTATAGCGCTCTGCTTGTCCCGTTGACAAGAGCTAAGGAGCTAAAGCGCAGAGAGCTGGAACAATTACCCTCATATTTTTATTTACTAAAGTCAGGTTTATCTAACAGATAATTTAGTATAGACAATAATTCAGCTGCATCTCTTTTTGAGAATGTCATTGTCTGGCAGCAACAATGAGGAACAAACAATATTAACAATTCATGCAATGTAAAATCCGCCCCAGAAAATGTAAATCAATTACTGTTGTACTGCAGAGATTGTTTTTATTGTTTTGGGGGATTTTTTTTTTTATTTTTATTGGCACAATAATATATTTTCATATAATGTGAGCCGACAGACTAGTAAAGCAAGAGTAAAATGTTTTCTTTTATTTTTTTTATAATTATTTTGTCAAAATAAATCAGTTGTAATTGTATATTTGACACATTCTTGTGTTGTGTAATTCAATTTACAAACATTTTATCGAGAATTTTAGACATTCCTGCACCATAATGTAATTTAGATGACATGTGGATCAAACTTTTTTAATTCTATAGGTGCTTACAATGTTTATTCTCTGGCTTTCTAAGCTTTTCACAGCAAAATTCACAGTTTTGGCAAGATCTACATTTTGCCAAGTGGTCTGTTGCAATGGAAAAAAACCTGCAAAGATCATAATTATTATTACCCCTGTTCATTCCACATCCACCAATGGGATTTTTAGATGTGTTTATCACTGGGTGAACGTTCACCATTTGATATACATGCTGTCTGTATTGCTGTCAACTTATTGGAGGACTCTCTACACAAACCAACCCTCTTGATTGATTGGGGGCATGAGCACAAGATGAGACTGGGTCCAGACACCCAGGATCTGTGTGACAGGCATGGGGGCAATACTGTCTGAGAATTAGAACACATCACATCCCAGAACATCAGCAGCAGGGAAACCACATATAAGGGCAGAATATGACGTCCCTTACCATACATGCTACAGTAGCATGCTGGATGTGGGTGCCATTTGTGATGTAGAGGGGAGGATGATAGGGATAGACCATTGGTGCCACCTCAGGAGGATGACATTAGTTCAGAGGGGAACTGTGTGTTTTTGATGATGAGTCATCACCACAGAGATAGAAAAGCTGCCCTGTCTGTGACAAACAGTCAAACAGTAGCTGGCCAGTGCAGCAGCTTTTGCATCAATCAACAGAGACTAGAAAATAAGGTGGCCCAAGGGAGTCTATCGGTGTGCAAAAAAGAATTCCCACTGATAACCCCATGGATTTTATGGATGGCTGAACAGGCACAGTATGCTCTAGAGGTGGAGGCTTGCTCCTCTGCCAGTGTCTGATCAGAGTGAGTATTTAGTGCTGTAGGTGGGATGGTCACTGAAAACAGACATGGCTTTTCCCTGGCTGCATGGATATGTTGACTTTCATTAAGATAATATTATCTGAGAGTATGGTGCTCTCTAATTCTCTGCATGCAAGATTCTAAAGTCCTGCTGCTTGTGTGCACTCTGGAAAGACAAATGCATTCATACCACTATCAATCTCAAAAGAGAGCGCCTTGTGTTTTATCTGGGGTACTCCAGTCACATTCTAAGTTTTTCTCATTGTTTGCATTCTGAAAAGACATCTGCATTCATAACTATAATTAAATTATTGACTGATATCTAAACTTTCTTCCAAACTAGATGCTTATTTGTATTCTGGAGAGACAACTGCATTCACTATAGTGAATGCTCAATGGAAAGCCAAAAGGAGGTTTAGGAGAACCTGATTCTGAGAATTTCTGGCCTGAGCAACTGGGAAAAAGAGAATTTCTGGCCTGAGCAAATGAAAAAATGGGATATGTAAAATATATGATATTTATGCATTTTGGATGAATTTGACATCATGGGAGCCTTTTTTTATGCAGAATTGTACAATGTTGATCTCATTTAATGTCTCTGTGCTATTTGTTCCTAAGTCATGCAAACATTTTATGATATATTAATCAATGTACAGAATTAGTGCAGTAAATTATACACCCAGAATAAAAATCAATGTTCTGTACAGTTAATTTATTTTCAGACATAAAACATTCTAAAAATATTTATTAAACCCCAATGTAGATAAATCAACGAGTAAATATTACAGTTTTTTACTAAAGTTAGGAAATGGAAATAATATTACTCCATGAAAGCATGGATCAATGTGAGCATACATTTAAAGTAGTAGTGTTGTGTATTCTTTGTCAGAATTACCCAATAGAATAGGAATAGAAATAACCACATTCATAATGAGAGGATATGCTGCAAAACAATAAGAAATGAGTATTGAGAAAAGTATCAATAAAGTGCAATAAAATAGGGAAAATGTGCTGTCATACTTTTTTGTTATTTTCTTTTCTTGGCCACTATTAATAGCAACATAAAACCACTGCTACTCCCCCCGCATTAACCAAAGAAACATCTTCACCTCAAAAACTTTAAGCACTCTACAATCAACTCCCCCCCAACAGGTTTCATCTTTAGCTTCTGGTTAAAAAAGCCCTAGCTGACTTCCAAGTTGCTGTTTTACATATCTCCTCTGCAGAAACCTCTGCTACTAACCTATGCTACTGCAGAACCAGGAGGAGGCCTAGTAGAATGAGCTTTCACCCCCTTTGGAGCTAGTTTTCCTTGGTACGGAACAAACAGAAATCACACCAAAAGCCACTTTAAAAAAACTCTCCAGTGGACCTTGTGGCAAACCACACACACACCAAGCAGATGGCAACTTACTAACCCGATGCACATAGAGTAGTACTACTAGTTTTTAAGGAGGAGTTTCTCTGGTTAATACCTGGGTGGCGGGGAAATACAGGTGTTTTTATGTTGACATATATTAGCCAGGAATGATTAATTATGTCTGAGCAGTCCAGTAAATAAGAGAAACAACTTGTAAGTAAATGGAAATGACACATGTAGCTTTCTTTCTCTCTGCTACTGTGATTTAGGTTCATTGCAGTTTCCAAGGTTTTTGTTAATTGTTAAGATGTGGTCACGGGTGAGATACCTTTAGAATACTGGGCCTGATATTTATGTTTATGTTTATTTCAACGGGAACATGCTACCATAATGCTGTTTTTATCCCTAAAGTCAATTCTCTTTTTATACAAGGCACCAGTTGTCACTGCCTGGAATTGTCATCCATTAAACCTCCAAACTCAAACTAAGTTGAGGAGGCCCCAACACACTTCTATTTAGTGTATGAACTATTCATGTTTTTATTATCATTATTAATATGTACCTGAGACAAAAAATACATTGAGGAGTAAAAACACGGTGAGATTATTTGCCATTCATTGTCAGACATTGCCATGTCAAAAGGGCTAAAAAAATGTTGTATTTTTTTACATGCTTTTTCATTAGCAACTTCAGCCAGAACTTACTGGAACAGTCTAACCTAAATGTGGAAAATCTTATTTTACCTTGATAAATTTGCCATTTATTTCCCACAGTGTTTAACACTATTTTTGTTGAACAGCATAATAAATAGACCCTAAGGGGATATTCCCTAAGGGCATATTCCCAAACTTGTTTTTTTTTTACATGGCTACCCCATTACTCCACTCATTATCTAGATAACTGAAGTCAACCGATAATTACAACTTGGTTTATTTTTTTAATTATCTACTCAGAGGGCTTCAAAATACTTCTCAATATATTTCTAAAACAGTAATTTTTTTAATGCACAACTTTAATTCCAACTTTACATGATGGTAAAAATTCCTCCGTCATCCTTAATTTCTTAGACCATGATAAAAAGTCAATAACCGTCTATGTTAGGTGTATAAAAATCTTTTTAGGTGCTTTACTATAGTGAAGTAGAGTTGCTACTGTATATCACCCTGAGGGAATTAATAATATGAGAATTATTTTATGCCACCGAATCACTGCAATTTTACAGGATGGTGCCTGGTGTTATCAAGTGTTATATCTGATACTTGGTTTTAACAATCATACTGTAAGTTTTATTTTTTTTAAATTGGATTATAGAATTGTCATAAATTGTGGTTTTCCTTAAAGATTCAAGGACTCCTGATCAATCTTACTTAAAATAGTCAGAGAAGGTGAATAGCTAAAAATAGAGGTCCACGGGAAACAAACCCACACAGACTATTACCTATTTGAATTCATCCACCCACATTACAACAAAGAGCAGAGACGATCACCAACAGCACAGAGGCTAAGGTGAGCGAGTTGGAACTCAAAAGGGGCCCCTAAAATGTATCCAGATGGGCCTTTTTGTAAAACTGGTAGAAGGAGCAATACCAAAACTACCAGTGAAGGGGGAAAGCGGGACAGACAAAATAACTTGGTCCTCTGAAAAACTTAGGATCTTTAATAAACACTGCATCCTGGTGTGCTTTAAAGCCAGCAACACACTGAGACCACAACTGTTTCACCCAAAAGACGCAATACCAATGCATTTGAAGAGTAACATATTATATATGTGCATTAAGTGCTCCAACTTGTATTTTGGAGAAACTAAACAACAGTTTCACAAATGTACAGCATAGTACAGAAGAGCCAGCTCCTCTGGTCAAGCTTCAACAGGTAGGGAGCACTGAGGAAGCAGAGGTAGGAAAGGTGAGTTTTTAATGCAGGGGCTGATATTGTGCGGACGGGAATAGGGTGATGAGGGAGAAGAGTCAGGACAGTGTGGGTGTGGAGACAGGACAAGGCAGAACAGGACTGGAAGAGGACTGAACCAGAGCACAAAAGAGCAAGACCAAAAGGCCTAGAGAAGGATCAGGATAGAAACTAGATGACCCAAGGAGCAGTAAAAAGAGCCAGTGACAGTGACCAAGTTAGGCTAATGCTCAGGCACTGGTGTTGAGGAGGGCTGGTCTTCTGGTTGGCTGACTTCAACCCACCAATAAGGATGTTGGGGTGAAATGGCTAAACATGAGAGCAAGCAGAAGAGCAACAAGAACTTGATTGTGGCTCTCCTGGTGCATTGGTTAGGGCAAGCAGCCAGTA
This sequence comes from Xenopus borealis, assembly GCA_024363595.1. Taxonomy (NCBI): domain Eukaryota; kingdom Metazoa; phylum Chordata; class Amphibia; order Anura; family Pipidae; genus Xenopus; species Xenopus borealis. The sequence continues at coordinate 74,513,854 of CM044440.1, forward strand.
ACAAGAAGCACCCAAGATGAAACCCCAGCAGAGCCTGATATCACATCCATATTCTGGACAGAGAGGAAGACTAATTCAAAAGAGGGGGTCAATGCCATATCATGTATGTGAAAATAGAAAACAAAGTTTAAATAGAGGCTGGGGAGTGCAACATCTATTGTCTGTCACATACAATGATATTTTGGCAATTCTTATGGCAGCACAGAGGAGGTGGTGAGTGAAACCCTTATTTGTGGCAGGACTGATTATTAAAGATGGTAATGATGACAAGGAGTATTTGGGAGTGTTTAGTCGGAAAAACAGCTGTGACTCTCAAGCACCTTAATTCACCTTTGGGGGTGGTAAAGTATGCTGTGATGTTACTTTGAACTATTCCTAACAACACTGCTAAAAACAGGATGCTTATGCTGAGTATGCACATTTTTCAGAGAAATGCTATGGTCTGCAAACCTTAAAGGAGAATTCAACCTCCCTTGAAGTTAAGTGCTCATCTGCCCCCCATCCGTTTGCCCCCTCCCTTCTCCCCTAGCAAACGGAAAAGTGAGAGTGCAGAGTGAGTGCAGTGGAGCACACAGCCGCCATCTTCGGTAATCTTCGTTCCAGGTTTTGACGACTGCGATGCACCAAAAAGCCAGGTCCATTTATGAAGATTGCGAAGATTACCGAAGATGGTGACTGTGTGCTCCATTGAGCTCATTTTGCTTTTCCGGTCACTAGGGGAGACGGGAGAAGGATTCAGGGGTAAGTCTTTGCAGGGGGGAGGCAGGGAGGGAGACAAACCGAGGGGGGGGGGCAGATTAGCACTTAACTTCAATGGGGAGTTGAATTCTCCTTTAAGACTGGTAATTGAACTCCCTCTCGTCCATTGATATTTCCCTTCAACCTAGAATGCCAACTAAATTTAGCAATGCTGAATTTATTGGAGATTTTTTGAATGCTCAGAGGCTGATGGATTTATAAATCGGTATCCTCTTCCTTATTACTTTGGAGAGCACCGGGCTTCATTTCAAATTAATTGGGACAAGGATTTTGCCAGATTCACAAACTTTTTCTACCATTACATAAGTTTTTTAAATAATTAAATGTGGTTGGATATAAAATGGTGTTAGTAATGCTGTATAAGTTGATACAATACATTATGAATTAAAAGGTTCTTTGACTGAACTAGCAGAGCTCAAGTAAATACAAATGAAATGATTGGAAAATAAATCTACCATATGCGATTCTTGAGACACTTTTGTAAATGTTAAACTATTGTATTGTCGTTTTGGTCTCATGTGCCACTTTTGAGCAGTGTAGATCCCTGTAAAATTAAAAGCAGGAGAGTGCGTTGTCCTTAATTGTGTACACAAATGTTTTGACATCTCACCCTGGATGGCTAATAACACCTCATATCTCAAATCATGCAATCAACACCTTACCTTCCACAAAGTCTGTGACACTATGCTGGTTATACTAAACAGGTTATGCTAATTGAAAAAAGATTCCAGGGTATTTAACCAATTGTACAAGACATTCTGAATTGATAAAGCCAATTGGATGACACGTCTTCAAGAGATGAAACAAAAATACAGTAGGCCCAGTTGATTTGACTTTTGACCATAGATACACAAACAACCCTTACTATAGTTCCCATTAAAGTTAACTATTGCTAGAAAAATTCAGCTTAAATAGTTGCACTTGTATTAGTAGTATTGTCAATAGTATTAGTAGGGTCAATAAAACAAATAGTTAAAAGAAATGGAGCTGCTTCTTTTATTGTATAGATTATTATTTCCAAAGCTACTGCTATTTTGTCTTGAAAGTGACATTATTCTCCTTGGTAATAGGAAGACATAAATACTGAGAAACAAAATGAAAATGTTTCACAAACAGGTTTTGAAACTTTTCAAAAGAAAAAAAAACTGCTTTCACACTGTGTGAATATCTAGTTAATTGCCAGAATACTCCAAAACGTGGAAAAAGCATATTACTACTGACAGATGCTAGACAGCCTATTATTTTGCCTGGAACTTATCATCACCTTTAATGCACTAGTTTTGTCATATTGCCAAAGTGGGAATATTAAATAGATAGAGCATATGTTTTTATTATTTCAGGCAGCCATCTACAATCAAGTTTTGCATGTTCATTGAGTTTGTCTAGTCTCTGCAGCCATAATGTGACAAAGTAACTTACAAGCTGTGAAATGCGCTGCGTTTATTTTGTTATACACATACTTAATTGTAAAGATCACAAACTAGCTTAAAACATATATACAGCTACGTTATAACTGTCACAAATGGCACCCTAAATCCAGAACTGATCCTCCAAAACATTACTATCAATGGCCAAGTACAGGTTCTACCTTGTGTGTTCCTGGGTGCGCTTCCTGTGTTTATTCTGATTGATTCCATGTTTGACCTTGCCTGACTACCACATTCTGATTCTTCCCTGCCTGAACTGACCTTGTTGCCTGGACTTCACAATTCTTCTGCCTAATCCTTATCTGTACCTCGATCTGTGCTGGACTGGTGCTTCATTCTTGGTCTGCTATTCCTGGCTGAGCCTTCAGGCCCCTGACAGTTACATAGTTAAATTGGGTTGAAAAAAGACAAAGTCCATCAAGTTCAACCCCTCCCAATGAAAACCCAGCATCCATACACACACACCCCTCCATACCTTCACATAAATATATATGCCCATATACTAACTAAAGAGTTTAGTATCACAATAGCCTTTGATATTATGTTTGTCCAAGAAATCATCCAAGCCCTCTTAAAATCATTAACAGAATCAGCCATCACAACTTCATCCAGCAGTACATTCCACAACCTCACTGTCCTCACGAAGAAGAACCACCTATGCTGCTTCAAATTAAAGTCTTTTTCCTCTAGTCTGAAGGTGGCCTCTGGTGAAGTAGAAAGGTCCCCTGCTATTTGTCTATAATGTCCTCTAATGAATTTGTTAAGTGTAATCAGGTCCCTTCCCAAGCACCTTTTTTCCAGAGAAAACAACCTCAACCTACTCTCATAATTTGAATCTTCCATCCCTCTAACCAGATTAGTTGCACGTATCTGCACTCTCTCCAGCTCTGAAGGACTGGAGTCCAAAACTGCACTGCATACTCCAGATGAGGCCTTACTAGGGATCTATAAAGAGGCACAATTACTGTATGTTTTCATTCCTTGAGTTTATGCCCTTTTTTATGCAAGACAGAACTTTATTTGCTTTAGTAGCTACAGAATGACATTGCCCAGAATTAGATGACTTGTTATCTATAAAAACCCCAAGATCCTTCTTATTTAAGGAAACTCCCAACACACTGCCATTTAGTGTATAACTTGCATTTATGTTATTTTTTTCCAAAGTGCATAACCTTGTTTTTATCAACATTGAACCTCATTTTCCAGTTTGCTGCCCAGTTTCCCCAACTTAGACAAATCACTCTGCAGATTGGCAGCATCCTACATGAAATTTATAGTTCTGCACAATTTAATTTCATCTGCAAAAATAGAAACAGTACTTTCAATGCCCACCTCCAGGTCATTAATGAACAAGTTGAAAAGCAAGGGACCCAGTACAGAGCCCTGCAGTACCCCACTAGCAACACTGGTCCAATTAGAAAATGTTCCATTTACCACCACAAATACTTTGTTCCAGACCAACATCCCTTAAATTAACCAGTAACCTTCTGTGTGGCACTGTATCAAATACTTTAGCAAAGTCTAAGTAAATCACATCCACTGCCATCACAGAATCGAGGTCCCTGCTTACCTTCTCATAAAAAGAAAATAAGCTAGTCTGGCAAGATATGTTTCGCGCAAAACCTCTATTAACCCATTAAAAAGCTTTCCTACCACGATATCAGACTAAACAGCCTGAGAATGGGATCCCTTTTTGAATAGCAGCACTACATTAACAATTCCCCAGTCTCTCGGCACCATTCCAAACCTCAATGAATCCTGAAAAATTAAGTAAAGAGGTTTGGCAATGACAAAGCTAAGCTCCATAAGTACCCTGGGATGAATCCCATCTGGCCCTGGTCCTTTGTTTATCTTACCATGCTCTAGTCTCTTTTGAATTTTATCATGTGTGAATGATAATGCATCAATTAATGTATTACTAGAATTGGGACTATTAATAAGGAAACCTTCATTAGCTGGTTCCTCATTTGTGAAGCCAGACGAAAAATATGCATTCAGAATCTGAGCTTTTTGCTTTTTCTCATCAACCAGCTAATGCCCCTCTGATATTAAAGGTCCCACCCCTTCCTGCTTTTTTTACAATTAACATATTTAAAAAAAAAAAAATGGATACTTTTTACTGCTTATTGCAATAGCCTTTTCCATATCTCATGGTCTTGGCTCTTAATTCTGCCTCTAACAACCACCTTTTACCTCAGGAGGAGCCCTCAGCTAATTGGGTGCCGACAGGTCTTAAAAAGAGAGGAGCCATGCAAGGGTTCTGGATGAGCAAAGGGGCACAAGGATATTGAATGGAAGGCAAGATACTCAGAAGGACCAGACAGGTAATTGTAGTCAGGCAGACTAGGCCAGCACAAGTGGAGTTCAGGAATAGTCAGACAAGCTGGAATCAGGATTGGAGAACGTACAATAGTCAGCAGACAGGCAATGGTTAGATTGGATCAGGCAGGCAAGAGTCAGGATAAAGAGTTCAGAATGGTCAGGCAAACAGGCAAGGGTCAAATACCAGAAGATCAAGTATGAGTCACATAGAATTAACACCCAGGAACAAGCTAAATAGTACCTAACAATGGGCCATGTGCTAAACACTGAAATCCCTTTAAATACATTTTGAATTTCACGCCATTGCACCGTGACATCATCACATGGGGCACATAAACCCGGAAGTGCACCATAGGAGAACCGGTGCTATAAGGAGCAACAACCACATGGAGGGCATCCCCGCTGGAGATGCGTTGAGCGTCCCTGCCGGCCACTAGACCATCAGGGTAAGCCACTTGACCACCAGGGTAACTTATTATTACAATAGCTGTTACAGAAATATGCTAGCAATCTTCTCTTAAACAGGAAGTAATGTATATGAAAAATAATATATTCTCATTATTTTGCCCAAAATTACTTATCAGCATGTACTTTGGGTTCATAATAATATATAAAATTAGTGATCTCAGCAGCACAAAGTGAAATTTCTTGTGCTGAAAGGAAGGAGGCTATGTGAGACAAATGAATGATAGCATTATTATCATAATTTTTTGGCAACTTTCAAGAACCTTCAAACACCTATGCCGCACAATGTCAAGACATAAAAAGGCATTTTATATATATATATATATATATATATATATATACACATATATAATGCCTTTTTTTGTCCTGACATTGTGCGGCATAGGTGTTTGAATATCTTTACAATACCTTAAATTGATTTACTTATTCCCATATGTATTTATGCTATATGTATGAAACTCATTCATTTAATATTTCTGAAACCTGTAAAAACAGGACTAATAAAACTTTATGACCAACAGATAGGGTGAGAGTGAAAGTTGTGTGTAATACTGTCAACTGTAGTACAGGGAACAACTGTGCACAGTTGTGTGCAGTAATGTACAGTAGCGATGGGTTGAATTTATTCGCTACCGTCGAATTCTTGGAGAATTCCTGTGATTCTCTGCTGGCAAATAAATTCGCAAAACTGTCCTTTTTTTGGACGCCAGAGTCAAAAATGGACGCGCGCGTCCAAAACAAGGAAAAAATCGCACAAAATTTGGCGAAGCAAAAAGCCCCAGATTCGCCCATCATATGGTAAACAGGATATACTTATTGATTAGTACCTGCAAGATAAAAAATGGATTAGGTTTAGAACTATAGGTTAGTCACACTATAACATGTTGGTTTATCTTTTTGGTAGGGATGCACCGAATCCACTATTTTGGATTCAGCTGAACCCCCGAATCCTTCCCAAAAGAACCCTAATTTGCGTATGGGTGGGAAGGGGAAAACAGTTTTTTCTTCCTTGTTTTGTGCCAAAAAGTCACGTGATTTCCCTCTCTGACCCTAATTTGTATATACAAATAAGGATTTGGTTCGGCCAAGCAGAAGGATTTGTCAGAATCCGAATCCTGCTGAAAAAGGCCGAATCCTGGCCAAACCCAGAACCGAATCCAGGATTCGGTGCATCGTAACTTTTAGGTTTTTCTAATTTTATTAAATAGTAAGAAGAAAGGGATTTTAAGACCCCTTTGTTAATGATAGCACAATACCATAATCCAGAAACCCATTATCCAGAAAGCTCTGAATTACGGGAAAGCAATCTCCCACACAGTCCATTTTAATCAAATAATTCACATTTTTGAAAATAATTACCTCTTTCGCTATAATAATAATACAATACCTTGTACTTGATCCTAATTAAGATATAATTAATCCTTATTGGTGGCAAAACAATTGGGTTAGGGGCAGATTTATCAAGAGTCAAATTGAAAAATTTAAATTTTTAAATTTGAATTTTGAGATAAATTTAGTGTTTTTCGACTAGGGAATAGTCCAAATTCAATGCAAATTTTGAAAATACTTTGAATTGAATTTGATTGAATACGATCCAAATTCGAGTTGAACGATCAAATACAGCCTATTCACTCGAAGTTAAAAACAAAATTGATTTTTTAAACAAATTTCGGTTGGTTTATTTTATTTGAATTTCGAGTTGATGGGAGTTTAAAAAAAAACCCCATCACCTTGAAATCTGCCCCTTAATGTTAATTAACTGAATGTTTTTTGTGTTTCAAAATATAATTACGTGTATGAATGAGTATGAATAAGTAAATATGTCTTCCTTTTCAAAACTAGCAAGTCCCAAATCATAAAATGAATGTTTTTTTTTACAAAACCTCCAAATATTGACTAGAATTCGCTGATTACCAACTTTAAAATGGGAAGAAAATCAAATTCAGGCTTCTACAATGCCCTGGGCTTCACGATTCATGGAGCTGGATTTATTAAAAATTGAGCTGTTTTTTTCCCATCTTTTTCTTGAGAAAAACATTGAGAAATAATTCATTCAAGTAGTTAGAATGTATTAAAAAAAGCAAAAAGTCATTAGAAAAAAACTCAGCAAGTAAAAGCTGTCGAGGTAGTATAGAAGTCAATGGAAAAAAACAACTTTATGTATTTATTTTCCCTGTTTATTAAAACATTTGATACTTTCAGCCTCATTGAAAATGAATGTGATTCTTGTTGGCATTCAACTTTATTTCCCATGAAAAAACACACACAGGAATATTTTATCACTAGCATTCATGACAAATAATCACAAGTGTTGTCAGCATTTTTTCCTGTAGACCCTTTTTTCCGCACAAACTCAAGTTTACCCCATAGTGTTACCACTACTATGACTGTGGGAAGCAGGAAGCCATATAAGGAATGAAATGAGGTCCTATAGGGCACGTGTTCCATATAGTGGGCAACATCTAGCGATTGCCTCATCAGTACCTTATGAAACTGCTGAGGTGTCTAGGGCACATACTAATCACGAGGGGTTTCATGACCAAAACAAACTTGGCAATCTTCGTAAGTTTCTTTTGTAAAAATAAAAACACCATGTCATTAGTAGACTCAGACATTATTAATGATTGCCTGAGCTTTAAATGGGCCACTTCTGCCTCTACATAAAGAGCTGCTTCATCTAGGATATCCTGTTCAGTTTCTCTAAAAATTAAAAATATAATAAATACTGTAGACGATTATGACATTTGTCATGGTAAGTGTCAAGATGTGTGTGTCAATCCCATTATTAATTGGCATACAATGGCAAATATTCAGAGGGAAGGCGCTTGCTAAAAAAAAACAAACCATGGAATAAATATCTATATTCTGTTTGCAAATTCTATGAAATGTTTCAGATCACTAAAATTCGAATAAATATTTATAATTGTGGTTTATTGTGGAGGTCACTTAGGGAGCACAGAGAACTTTATTATTATACTATACAAAACAAAGGCAACACATTTAATTGTTTGAGACAGTTTCCATGTTTCAGCTGTTAACCGATTCTTTTAATGTTTCATAAAATGTAAATTTTTTTCTTTAATATTTTAAAACTGCAGATCACCTAAAAGCAGGCATATTGAGGCATATTGGACAACCACTGTAGACTGAAGAAATGTTTTCTTGAATAATGAAGCACAGGGCCCCATTTCTTTAGAACAGCAGGGTATGTTGTTTCCTTTCTTAATAACGAAAAAAAATAAATTAATTAAGTGACTACAAGTTCATGCGGAACTTCTTTTATCCATTCTGCAGGATTCTATTCCATTTACACATCAGGCAAAGGAGGGTTGCTTGTAATTACATGAATGCTTCAACAGATTGATATGTAATGCAATATTTACAGAGACAGAGAAAAGACTCACCGTGGATATGATTCATCCCATTTCCTATAAAGTCGACCAGTTAATTTTAAGCATTTTTAAAGAATTTCTTACCCAGCTTGTTGTTAAGCTTAAAACTTTGATATTGTCTCTCAGAGATTCATTTTCAGCAATGAAAAAAAAATGTAATTAAATTTTAATATTTATACTTCCCATTTGCACAATAGAAAAAAGCAGCTGTGTTTACAAATCATTTCTGACTTCTCTCTGTCTCTTACAGTTTTTAGCTTCCTGTCATTCTGCTTAACAGAAGGAGTGCATGGACTTTGTGTATCTGTTACCCTGACTATATTTTCATTGTTAAGTAGAGGTGTAACCAGAGAAAAAAATGCTCTTTATTTGGAGTAAGCAGTCTCATGATTAGCCATTGGGTGCTTTTTGGATCTGCACAGTAGAAGTGGTGTCTGGTTTGAACCTGCAGCAACTCTTGGTTCATGAGCTGAGGATTCAATCTAGTGTGTAGCAAGTAAGAGGCTTATATGTAAACACTTTCAGTTTTAGTGGGGTGTTGAAGTGCTAAGTGCTCGCGAGCAGGGTGAGCAGTAACTCTCATCCAAATTGTTTGTACCTGGTGCAAAAGGCATGTGGAAATGTATCATTCACACAATTCTTTTCCATGCTGGAACAAATCATTACATGGTTGAAAAGATATTAATGGTTACCAATTGCAAAATTATAGCTGTCTCCACTCACCTTGCCCTTTGGATCCATGGAGCACATTTATTTTTCACTTCGGAGAGCTTGGCCATACTTTGCACAACTTCAAGTCAGACGTAAATTCACTACGACTATGTGTATTCATCAAAATGTGTTACTTTCTTCCTAGAGAAACTTTGTTAACATTAATGCTTGCGTCAGTTTAAATACAGGTCATGTGTATGTATTTATTAGTGAAGGTGAAGTGGCCACTTATTATTAAAAATGTCCAAGGAAGTAAAATAGAGGCAAAGTAGATCCTCTATTGTCCTAATATTAAGGCTACCCTAAAACAAATGTGGCATGAGCTTCAAATGGTTAAAAAAGTGTAAATAATTTTTTATGACTTTTTTGGAATACAGGCTATGATGTCGCTGACATAGTAATGTTGAGGTTGTAGCTTCATCTTACCAATTTGCCAGGTAGAACCAGGGTGAAGTATACTTTGTAGAAGAAAAGGGTAACATATTGGATAGTTTATGCTTGAGAGAAAATTTGCCTGGTTAAACGGCACAAAAGTTCTCTAGTGCAACGTTTTTCGCTAGAGAATTGTCTTTTGCCCTTCTAGTAAACAGGTGTTGTCATTGCAAATTGTCATTTAGAAAATGTGCCCCTCTGTACTGCTTTATGTTTTTTTAGCCCTTCCGAGTTTAGAGTACCAGATATTCACTTTCATACAGTTTGGGTGTGCCTGGCAGGTAGTACAAATGGGAAAAAGATGAGAAGGTGTAACCCTATGCTTTCCAATGACCACATTTTTTATTTTCTTTTTTAAACATGTTGCAGTCTCATATTAAAAGTAATACCCCCTTCCCCAGATCACTGCATTTATAGCTATCCAAAACCTAAATTGCTCATCTGATTCCTTTTTTGGAACAACGCCAGTGTCGGACTGGACCACCGGAACACCAGGAAAACTCCAGGTGGGGTGCCAGTGGGCCCTCATGCTGCTAAACTTTTGGCCTATTCATGGCCATTCCCTATTTCTATGAGAACAGAGAGGCTAAATAGATGGAATAGAGCAAAATAAACAAACTAGAATAGAGGTTGATTGAGGAGATGAAGAATATCAGTCCTGAGAGTGGCCCCTGATCTTAGGTTTTATGGTGGGCACCTGGTCTAAGGTTTTTTAGGTGGGCCCCTGGTGTCCCAGTCCGACACTGAACAACGCAGTGAAAATAATGATCAGCAGTGGACTTTTAATTCATTAATTATGGCTTATAATTAAATGCATTGGCATCTTGGGACAAGCCTTCTCCTTGATAGCTCTCTGTTGACTAAAATGTGTCTTTATGATTATCTGCTTCTTCTTTGAGTTTATGCAAACTTGGTGAACAGAGGGATAAAAAAGGCATATTTTGAATAAATTTGCCTTGTGAGGAAATAATCACTTTAAATTATTCATGCAACAGTATTGCGAGGAATATGTGAGTTCCCTGTTGTAGTCTCTTTCATAGGCATTTGTAATGGCATTTGCAGCCAAATAGTTTCTCTACTTTGTTGTACTAAAAGAAAACATGATAGCATGCAATACAATTTTAATGTCTCATGCTGGGAAGAAAAAATATTAAACGGAAAAAACACAGTATAATGTTCTCTATCTGGTCTGAACGTGAAGAGAAATATAATACATTTCACGCCACTCTAAGCTTTAATATTCCTATGAGAAATGAAATATCTTTCCATTCTATGGATTTGTTATTAAATGATAGATGTGCCTGCAGTATAGCCTAATATCATTCAGCAATTATGTCATTTTTTAAATATTTTTGTAGCTCAGTCTTTTTCTTCAAACAATCCATTTATACAAAAATGGTATTAAAATGTGCCCAAATAGCCCAAGGAAGCCCCATAGCATTATAAGATACAGAAGAGTGTTCATCTTTTTAGGAGGTTACTTGATAGAGTTTAGTTTACCTTCTTTCTCAGTGTTTGCAGTAATTAGGTGAGCATAAGCCAGTGCACTTTTAGCCTGTACTATAAGATCAGAGGGATATTTTGACGTGATGAAAAGCCTTGTGTTCCTGGTAGGTAAAAGTTCAGCCTAGGCACCAACTAATTTCAACTCAGATGCAAGCAGTGATTCCTGATAATCTTGGCTTCCACTTTATGCAAATCTGATTGTAAACTCTACTGGTGCAGGGATTAATATGATCAAATACCTATTTTACTCAAATGTTACTGATCTATCACTTCCAGAATGCTCCTACAGCATACTAAGGACAAAAATAGTATGAACAAGCCAAAAATTGACAGGAATGTATGTAAGGCAACAAAGAAATTACTTATTTAGTGCTAATAGTTGGAACTCTGTGTGGAGCATCTAGTTATATTTATAATTAGGAGTGCTTGGTAGCACAATGGTAGATTTTTATAGAAGTCTGAAGCTATTAGCAAATAGTGTGAAATGGAAATCCCCTGAAGAATCATCCTCTACTTTTTCCTTCTCTATAGCTAGGCTATGAAATAAATAAATGGGTGGTGAACTGAGAGTATATTTTGATTATAAAAGGTTTGTTTGTTATATGGTACATGTGATAAAATATTTAAATCTTTCCCCTTATGAAAGTCCTTTTTGTATGTTTCCTATTTCGTTTCCACCTAGCCATCTAATATTACAGGATTTAGAATAGTCTAAGCCAAAGTGTTTTTTTTAGCAGAGGTAGATGCTACATTATTGTTAAGGGTAAAATTAAATTATTTCCATCAGTATTTTGTATTAAGCGAGTTATTTGTAGTGATGGGCGAATTCGAGGCGAATGTCCGACATTCGCAGATAGCGAAAGTTTCGGCGAAACGCTCACAAAAATTTGCCGCGTGTTTCATTTCGCCACGTGTCTCGTTTCGTCGCGCCTCGAGTTTGCCGCTTCACTTCAAAACAGCACAATCTGTGCAGTGAAAAATATTTTTTAAAATAAATGAATATTAAAATATGCCTTTTTAATTTTTCACTATTTTAAATAATAATCAGAGATGTTTTTAAGAAGCTGGCAAAATGGGAGGCCTTTTTTTCTTTTGAAAAGATAAGAGTCCACTAACAATGCAGGGCATGTGTGTATACTAAGTGAAACACGTGGGTAAATTGCTCTTCTCATTGACTCCAATGCTATTCAGCACATTCAGACACAAAGCAAAATATGCAATTTTTTACAAAAAAAATTTCACATTTCCATACCTCCCAACATTTTGGAAGTACAAAGAGGGACAGAATTTTTTTTTCCATACGTAGCGCTGCAACATTGTGACCACACCCATTTTTGTGGTCACACCCACTAATTAACATGTTCGTTTTACCAAATTTGGCAGGTTATGAAAGTTTGAAAATATTCTGACAAGCGTCAATATAAGCGCGCATCAACTTGGGCGCTTGACAAAACATCAGTGCGACTCGTTTCACGAATTTTTTCGCCATTTCCCGAATTTCGCTAAAAATTCGCTAATTTTTCGGCGAAGCAAAACGCCACAGATTCGCCCATCACTAGTTATTTGCCTTTTATTCCTTACCTATATTATAGTATTGGGTATAGAGCCTTTGAAAGCTATAGCTAGAAATATTCTATGATATTGAAGATGTCCAGGAATGGAAAGCCCAGTTATGAATAATTTCTTTCAGTTGGGAAATTCTTGTTCTTGTAGGGAATACTAGCCTAACCTTATAACCTTATATACTTTAAAAAATATGACCCCCATTATATTGCATTCTATATATATAGATATATATATATATATATATATATATATATATATATATATATACTGTACATCTATGTAAAACTAAACTGATTTTAAAAATGCTAACTTGTCTTAATCGGCCTGTTAGAACATTGCTGCAATAGTCTTTGGTGTTAACATTATCAAAGAGTCACAAATAACGAATAAGTTATAGCATGTAAGCATGTCACAAATAATCATCTAAAAATAATGGTCAAGATGTCTGTACATAGAGCTGGAATAACTGTACTGCAAAACATTGCTTTATACATGTATACAAAATCTACCCTTATAGCAATAAAAACATTTGTTTAATTTTAAAAATACAACAGTTTGTTTGCACATTAATTACTACAACTTGGCAGCTATAAATCTTGGAAGTATATATTTCCCTATTTGTTCACACTTCTCTGCACTACTATCTGCCACAGATAAATGTACATTTTGGAATAGCAGTATTTCTACAGGATTATTTTTGTGTGTGCCTTGATTATGTCTGGTGTTCAAAAGTGAAACATACAGTAAATGCACACATGGAATTACGCCATGGCAAGTTAGTTGAATCAGAACCCTTAACATACTCTGATTTTGTCATAGTACAATGCATGTTCTAAAAAGATATTGATAAAGTTAAACAGCAACACATGTTACTTTTAACAAATTGTCATTTTTCCAAACTCCATATTCTCTACTCTACAATGTAATCTCTTAAACTAGGTACAAGGTTAAGATAAATTATTATAATAAATATTGTCTATGTATAAATGTGTAATTTTCATCTAGTTGCTCTAAATTTCAGTTCTCACATCTCATTGTAACACATTTTTCCCTAGAATGTGATATAGAGGTGATTTTTATTATGTGAACCATTTTGTAAAAAGAAATGGACAATAAATGACAACAGGGAACACGTAATTATTTATGAAACATAAAACATATTCTGCTGGTGCAAAATGACACAATTTTCAATGATATAATAATCATTTTTAAAAATGAGAAAAAGCATTGTTCATTGTATAAATGTTATTTGGCCTTCAAGTGAAAAAGTAAAATGCTAAATTGACATTGACTGTTTTCCTGGTATGTTGTTATTCTGACTGATATGAAAAAAGCTAACTATAAGCAAGTTAATCTTCAGCGAAATACACAGAAGTTCTCCAAAGTATAATTAAGGTTATTAGTAATGATTGCAAACGTTCCCTTCAAGTAATAATGTAGAATTTAATGAAGACATAAATTTTATGTGCTGATATTTCTCAATGTATTTACTTTCCTAATGTTTCGATTTACTATCATTAGGCTTTCATTATTAGAAATCTAGAAGAATATATAATTAGTATAATCTGATTACTCAAAGCAAATTCTTTTTTACACATTTTTCCATGCAATTTTCTAAGGATAAGATGCTAAGGTCTTTAGTTATTCATGGTAAAGCGTATAATAACATATGTAAATCTCTATCTTCTATACAGATGCAGCCACTTGGATTTGTATGTTAAATGCATTGTGACTCAGGGTTAATTGAAGAAACTGTGTTATCCAAAGTTATCTTAACTCATTTAATGCATTTAACCTTTTCATTAGCATACCAAAGCTCCATTGTTTTCAATGGTGAACTCTTTAATTGGATGGGATGCTGTGACACAATATTCTGTGATAAGTGAGTTAAATGGGATGTCTGAGTTAAGTTATTCTGTGTCAAACGCACAATCCAAAGTGGATTCATCTGTATATGCTAAACATTTTTATTTGCCAGTATGACAACGCTGAATGCAAATGTCATTGTTTTGCAAACATCTAAATGAGATTTGTGTCATTTTGCAGATTTAGCTAATCTGGTGAATCTCATATGTTAAGAAGATAACAATATCAGTAGCTGTTTGCAACTCAAAGCAATTGGAAGCCAATTTTAAAGACCTAAGAAGCTTTCAATGAAAGTATTCAAAAGAAAGAGAAAAGCAACAGAATCTTATGTCTTAAGTAAATTATGGCTTACTTCTTAAGCAGGGAATTTTGGATTATAACTCTTAAATTGGTATTGTACATGTATTTTTTAATTTTGACATACAATCTATTGGCATCGCTTTCAACATTTTTTTAGCCCCAAGTACTAAACCCCCAAAAACTGTTATGTAACTTTCACTAACACTTGGGGCAGATTTATCAAGGGTTGAATTTCAAAATGTTTTTTTCGATTGAAAATGGACTATTTTCGAATGAATAGATTAAAATCATATGAATCGTTCTATTAGAACAATTTCCTATGAAAATTTAAATTTTCCAAAAATTTCAAAAACACTCCTTAAAGGTTATAGGAGCAAAGGGTGAATTTTTCAAAAAGACTGTACTTCGATTTTTCGATGGATGAATTTTTAAATTCTAATCAAATTTTTTTAAATTCGAATCAAATTTTGCCCTATTTGATTCGAATTAAAAAAAAGTACCCAAAAATTACTTCGAAATTCGAATTTTTTAATTAGAATTTTCACTTCGACACTTGATAAATCTGCCCCTTAATTCCCATAAATTTATAGGGTAGATTGTACCTGCCTTCGTTAAAGAAGAATGAACTTCTTGATGGTTAGCTTTGTTTCAAAACTTTTCATGTATAAATGAATGGTGCCAGCTTTGTTTGCATATAAAGCACTAAATCTTATGATAAAAAACAAAGTTCTAAATGACTAACATCTTAGCCCACTTGGTAGGCAATACAGTGCATCATATCCAAAATGCCAAAGAGTTTGTAACCAAGATTCATGGAGTTACACTCGAGGCAGAAGAAACAATGGTATCATATAATGTAACTTCATTGTCCACACGTATACCTATGACAGAGGCAATTGAGACTGTAAGAAATCGACTACAGCAAGATAGCACCCTCAGCAGCAGAATGAAGCACAGTCCTGATCAAGTATGTTTGTTGCTAGATTTGTGCCTTAATACTACATACAGTGGTGTGAAAAACTATTTGCCCCCTTCCTGATTTCTTATTCTTTTGCATGTTTGTCACACTTAAATGTTTCTGCTCATCAAAAACCGTTAACTATTAGTCAAAGATAACATAATTGAACACAAAATGCAGTTTTTAAATGAAGGTTTACGTTATTAAGGGAGAAAAAAAACTCCAAATCTACATGGGCCTGTGTGAAAAAGTGATTGCCCCCCTTGTTAAAAATAACTAAGAACAAAAGTAATTGAGATCTATCAGTCTGGTAAAGGTTATAAAGCCATTTCTAAAGCTTTGGGACTCCAGCGAACCACAGTGAGAGCCATTATCCACAAATGGCAAAAACATGGAACAGTGGTGAACCTTCCCAGGAGTGGCCGGCCAATCAAAATTACCCCAAGAGCGCAGAGACAACTCATCCGAGAGGCCAAAAAAGACCCCAGGACAACATCTATAGAAATGCAGGCCTCACTTGCCTCAATTAAGGTCAGTGTTCACGACTCCACCATAAGAAAGAGACTGGGCAAAAACGGCCTGCATGGCAGATTTCCAAGGCGCAAACCACTTTTAAGCAAAAAGAACATTAAGGCTCGTCTCAATTTTGCTAAAAAACATCTCAATGATTGCCAAGACTTTTGGGAAAATACCTTGTGGACCGACGAGACAAAAGTTGAACTTTTTGGAAGGTGCACGTCCCGTTACATCTGGCGTAAAAGTAACACCGCATTTCAGAAAAAGAACATCATACAGTAAAATATGGTGGTGGTAGTGTGATGGTCTGGGGTTGTTTTGCTGCTTCAGGACCTGGAAGGCTTGCTGTGATAGATGGAACCATGAATTCTACTGTCTACCAAAAAATCCTGAAGGAGAATGTCCGGCCATCTGTTCGTCAACTCAAGCTGAAGCGATCTTGGGTGCTGCCGCAGGACAATGACCCAAAACACACCAGCAAATCCACCTCTGAATGGCTGAAGAAAAACAAAATGAAGACTTTGGAGTGGCCTAGTCAAAGTCCTGACCTGAATCCTATTGAGATGTTGTGGCATGACCTTAAAAAGGTGGTTCATGCTAGAAAACCGTCAAATAAAGCTGAATTACAACAATTCTGCAAAGATGAGTGGGCCAAAATTCCTCCAGAGCGCTGTAAAAGACTCGTTGCAAGTTATCGCAAACGCTTGATTGCAGTTATTGCTGCTAAGGGTGGCCCAACAAGTTATTAGGTTCAGGGGGCAATTACTTTTTCACACAGGTTTGGATTTTGTTTCTCCCTAAATAATAAAAACCCTCATTTAAAAACTGCATTTTTTGTTTACTTGTGTTTACTTGTGTTATCTTTGACTAATAGTTAAATGTGTTTGATGATCAGAATCATTTTGTGTGACAAACATGCAAAAGAATAAGAAATCAGGAAGGGGGCAAATAGTTTTTCACACCACTGTACTTCAAAAACAATGACCTTTTTTATTGACAGAAACATGGCTTTGCAATGGGTTCTCCAATCTCTCCCATTGTAGCTAACTTGTACATGAAGGAACAACACCGAGTCACTGGTTCAGGTATGTAGCTAACACTTGGGTAAAAATCAGATCCAATGAAGTGGCAGCCTTTACAGAACATATTAACTCAGTGGACAATAACATCAAGTTCACAAGGGAACACAAGAACAAACTAGCCTTATAGGAATGTTTGATATGCATCTCAGAGGAGCTATGAAAGCATGTGGCTACCCAGACTGGGCCTTTGTCAAAACAGCAGCAACCAAGCCCAACAGGAACAACAAAAGAAAGACCTGCCCAGAGACACATAGTAGGCGAAACATAGTCATCCCATATGAAGCAACACATTGAATCAAAAACTGGTACACCCAAAGGATCCAACACGAAAACAAAAACAAAAACAAAGCAATGTGATATACTGAGTCCAGTGTAGTGAGGAGTGCACAGATCTATACATTGGGGAGACCAAAAAACAAACTGCTCACCAAGCAAATGGCTCAGCATAGGAGAGAGAACTCTTCAAGGCAAGACTCAGCTGTCTTTCTAGACCTAAAAGACAAGGGACACTCCTTTGAAGAAAGCAAGGTACATGTCTTGGAAAAAGAAGACACCACCTCTTTGCCTTTATACAGTCGTGCCCCTTTGCCTATCCAGAACCCTCATCTTGCACCTCCTGTATAAGTCCAGGTTGCATCCAAGTAAGCCGAGGGGTCCTCCCGAGGCCCAAAGGCGGTCACACTACTGGTGAAGTACGAGCAGAGACCAGGGTGCTTGGTGTTCGTTCTGGTGTTGGGTGCCGATCGTGACAGTTATTTTACACCCAACTACCACAGATGCATTAAATAATGGCAATTTGCAAGTCAGTGATCCTCTAAACACACATTACATTACAGAGATGAAATAAAGTTTATCCATTGAGAACACCAAAATTGTTAAAGGGCTATTTTTCGACTCACATAAGTCTGGAACATAAGTAAATAATACAAGTATGTCTAAAAAGCAATTTTTATTTTCCACCATGCCAAGCAGAGCAAATTAAAATAACATACAATTAAAAACCAGGCAGCGCTGCCAAGAGAAGAAAGGGATCCCTTATAAACATAGGTAACACAAATACTATATGTGACTGTGGTATATAGTAGTCGCTTGCAGAAAAGGAGAGCTCAATAGCTCTAATAGTTGTAAGTATCACCTTGTACTCGGAAATACTGTCCGTGAATCCGCAGACTGTCACTATGAACTTCGGCTGTGAGTAACAAAAGCGTGCTAAATAGCAACAACAATAGAACCATGCCTAGCCTTGAGTTGCGCCTCAAAAGGCTTCTGTTAAAGGCTCCATTTAAATAGATGTACGGTGTGGAGAAAATAGAATATTGCACTGAAGTAGTGGCATAGCCAAACCAAACCAATCTTGTTCGTGGGACCCATTAGCAGTACAACCGCCATATATTGTCAGTCCAGAACATGCGCAATTATAGTGCGTCAGAACAGTGCATCCAAAGTCCCGCAATTGTAGTAGTGAAAAACATATACAGACCAGCTCCGTGTGTGATGGTCCTGGAGCGTAGAGGTTCATGTAGCACTTAGTAGGTTTTGAAATCTCACATTCCGGCTGCCGAATAGCGGGATCCCGTCCAAGTCTGCGCAGCGCTGCAACTTTAACCCCAACAGCCTGTTTCGCTGCAAACGCGGCTTTGTCAAGAGGCCCAAATGCGGAAGTTATGCCTTCTTAAAGGTGAAGTCTCATTTCTACTTTATGTGGGCATTTCTACTCACATAGTCTGGTTAGTTTACTCATTACCATCATATATTAACCTTAATCCTCACTTGGCTTTTTGAGTGTTTTAAAGTTTATCCATTGTTGCAACATTTTATCTTAAACGCCTCAGCTTAATAAACATTTGCAAAACTTCCATACCTCTGTCTGCCTTTTCCCTTTTATTGATTGCATTAGTCATTAACAATTATATTTTACAAGATGCATTACAAATCGTTTTTCATCTCTTTGGCTTTATAAGTCCACAGGTACGTACTCTACAGTTTACAGTTATCTAAAGGAGATATTAACTATGTGTCAGTACATTTCTAATTGTAATTTATTGCCATAGTTTCAAAAACTGGTATTCAGAGGATAGTGCCCCAGACACTTGGTAAACATTGTCAAATTAAAATTTCAGAGATTGATTGATTAATAAACGGATTATGTCAACTTTTGAAGACTGTAGGGTTGCCACAATTTGCTATTGGCAAAACTGGACAGTTGATGGAAGATCGGGTACACAAAATTTTTCCGTTCATTTTTTGTACTATCCCCAACAATGTGGGAATTTTGCACAAATGTCAGTATGCTCATCATTAGTAAATAAGCCCCACTGTACCAAAATATATATGATCATTAAACTCAACAAAAACAGTATTTTCACCGGAAGGAACAATGCATCTGCTATACTACAATCTTGAATTCTTTATCCAAGTGCGCCAAGAGCATTATTAAGATTATGTTTTTGAAAAATCTTCCCAATGGAATAAATAGATCCATTAATCATTTTGACATAATCTTTACTATAATTTTTATTGATTTAACTCAGTTTGCACCCTTATAGGCTCATGTTTATCATCAAATTTACAAAAAAAGCAAAATCAGAATTAATATCCAGGTATTTTCTGGGATTCTTTTTAGATGTTAAAGATGAACAATGAAAAAGCAGGAAAGGAATATTATTTGATCTTTGATCTTTTACCAACATAAAAATTAGTTTTGTTTTAAAAACTCAATGGGGGGCAATGTATGACTACTCAAGCCTTCAGCCCCAGCAGTCATTAAAGAACCTACTCATGGGTTATGGAACTTATTCAAGGTTTCATAGAAAAAAATACTTTGTTAGATGAATTTCTTACGAAAGAAAAATGTAGGCATCCGAAAGGCTCAAGCAGTCATAAATCAACTCCTAAGATTCAGTTAATTACACGAAACGGGTATGCTTGGACATGTTGCATGGAAAAGAGAAAGAGATTAACAAGCAACAAAGTGGAATGATAATGATGATAACAATCATGAGCATGCCACCAAAACAATGCAGTTATGGGCATGGAATCTGTTATGCAGAATTCTTGGGACCTGGGGGGTTTGCTGATAAGGGGTATTTCCATAATGTGGATCACCATACCTGTAGCATGTTAAATAATTTAAACAATAAATAAACCCAAGAGCGCTGTTTTGCCACCAAAATGGACTTAGTAGAAGTTGCTATTCTAGCAATACAGAGCTAAAGAAAATCATTTTATTTTAAAAAAAGTAATGATTTGCTTAAAATGGAGGCTATGAGAGAAGGTCTTCCTATTATTCTGAGCTTCTGAGAGCCATATGCTGTACTTATACAATCATATCTATATGATCTCGAGGAGTTAAAACATTGTAGGAAAATATATCCACAATTATATTTCATTTTAGGAAGGGGGAATGTCCAGTAAACACGTTAATAAACTTGGTTCTTGTTTCTTTATTTTGTATGCCAGCAGTTTGGTGAACACCAAATTCTATAGTCACTCCAGACTAATTTTGTGTAATAACTTCTATCCTTATAATATAGACTTTCATGGAGGTCAAAATCTATTATCCTATTGTACAATGATTCCACAGACATAGGAGCACTGTGAAGCCTCCAGCTTTTAAGTGCTGTTTGAATATAACAAAAGGAATGGCTTGTCATGTTACCAGATTTTTTATGTTTCCACTGTATAATGTGTAAGTTTGTTCTTTATATAAACTTTAATACCTTAGTTGTAGTGATGGGCGAATTTATTCGCCAGGGCCGAATTCACGGCGAATTCCCGCGATTCGCCGCTGGCGAATAAATTCGCAAATCACCAGTGAAATTTCGGCAAGCGAAATTTCGCCAAAAAAAGAGTTGCGCGTTGTTTTTGACACGGCACGCCGAAAACGACGCGACGCGTCGTAAACGACGTGACGCGCGTCAAAGTTGACGCGGCGCGCGTCAAAAGCGTCCCGCGACTCGTTTCGCGAATTTTTCGCCGATTCACGAATTTCTCTAGAAATTCACGAATCTTTAGGCGAAGCGAATCGCGGGAGATTTGCCCATCACTACTTAGTTGTTAATCTTTCAGCAGCTTAAAATAGCTGCAATATCTTGATGTGCTGTATTCCATTTATTGTGGGATGGTATGTTCTTTTTGTATTGTAAAAAGCAGAGATTATACTGTAGTTTAGCATAATCATCAACTCATGTAGACATTCATGAACTCACAGATACCCCTCATAAATATGTACTTTAAAGTAAATAAGAATTAAATTATGGTGTCTATGGAGTCTCCATAGAATTTATAGTCAAAGGTTCCTATGATAATTACATCACACATACATAAGGATCAGTTTCATTATGGGCCAATAAACATTTTTTTATGCGTTTGGAGTGTGGGTGAAAAGTGGAGAAACCCACTCAGACACCCAAATAACATAACACTCTATGTGAATAGTGTCAAAGTCAGAATCCCAGTTCTCTGTTACAGGGTTATAAGCACAATATCCATAGCATTCTTGGCAATTCTATATCTTAATATTTACACCATCTCTTTTTTTAAAAGTAAAACAAAGTGGCAATAGCAAATGCTAAACATTGTACTGTAATTATTCAATATTCAAAAATTGACCCAAAAAATTACATTGCTAAGTACGTAATTAGAAAACATTAAAGTTATAGAACAAAATTGTGTATGGGTGAAGGGAATAAGTACCACACTCACACTTAGAGGAAGCTAAAATTCTGGGAAGTTTTCATCCCAAGGACTATTTTGCATTTAATAAGTTGTATCAAGGAACAGTTCAAAGTCAGGCAGATGCAAAGTCTTACAGTCCCCAGCAGTAGATAGCCAAACATCACAGAGACACATCAAAGTGAAAGTTTCGAGTGTGAGTTCTTAGAAGTGATATAGAGTTTCAGGGAAACTGAAAGTCTAGTTAGCTATATTTATTGAACTCTAGCTCAACTGCCAACCCACACAGATTTCTTTTGCATTATCAATATTAATCTGTCATTTCTAACTATGTACTTTGTTTTAGTTTCAGCAGCCAGCAGCATTTACAGTAATTACATTGTCTACAACATGTTTAATATAGTAGAGAGAGCATAAACCCTATTCGCATAGACTGAAAGCAATGCAGGGCAGTGACCTCCTTCTTTTTGTCTCTTTAACACTTAACAGATAATCTTTAATATAATTAGTCTTTGTATTTACTTGTATTTATTATTGTGCCTTTGAGTTTGTTCTATTCATGTATCTGATGTACATCTCTGCATACTTGAATAGTGCTGTATAAATAAAATATATGTTTACATACTGTGGGGGGGGTTCATTTGTTGGTAGGCTGCAAATGTGGCAACTTCACACACCAGGATCACTTTTAGGGCTTCTTGCCCGCGTTTATATTCCACCGGCTGCAGAATTTCCCTTTGCAGGGGGTATGTAACTGAAGAAGAAATAATTCAACAGAAAAATCCAGCCTCCAGGCTAACACAAAATAAATGCTTTTCTTTCCTTCTCACTGAACATTCCAGCAGTCTGTCTCTCGCTCACACACAGCCTCAGCACTGCTGCTCAGTGTCAAGTGTACTAAATAGGCCTAGGGTCTCTTGAAAACCTGGCATATACATTTTTGGAATCTGTCCCTCCCTAATCTGCGGATTCCCAGTAAGACCAGCCCAACAATTACAAAAACTGTAGACAACATTACTGGTCTCACTTCAGTAAAAATTTCTGAGAATCCGTGGGCCAACATACATATCATCAACCACTTTTCCCCAGGAAACTGGGGACCTTTTTGTCACCATACCACATCTTCCACCTCTACTCAAGCCCGTGGGGCTGAGCACTGTATGCTACCAATGCATGTACCCTGGAGAGAGCAACTGCATTCCCTTTGCATGTTCCACTGAGAACTTGAAATTTTAAAATGAGTAGAACCATCTGGCATACTTTTTCCTATTTTGGGACATGCATTGAAGCGGGGCATGGTCAGTGACCAGTTTGAATAGCCGCACTAACAGACAATATCTCAGGCTCATTTGATGGCCAGGCACTCTCTCTCTACAATGGCATACCTGTGTTAAGCAGGGGTTAGTTTCCTGCTCAGGTATGCTACCGAGTGTTCTTCCCCATTCAACACTTGTGATAGAACAGCCCCTAACCTCAGAGAAATCAGTCTGTACAAGAAACCCTTTCTTGAAGTTAGGAGCTATTAGCACACATTAACTGCACAGGGATACATTCAAGTTTAGAAAGGTATCCTCTGCCTCTGGGGTCCATGTAACTGCTCCAGCTTTACCCCTTTTTGTGAGGTCAGTAAGTGAGGCTGCTAGGATGGCTAAATTGGGGACAAACCTCCTGTAATACCCAAGAAAGACCCTCCCTTGCTTCTTGGAATAGGGCCAGGGCCACTGCTGAATTCCCTCAATTTTGGACACCTGGGGCTTGACTACACCTCTTCCAATAACATACCCCAAATAGCGTGCCTCTTTTAACCCCACTGCGCACATTTTGGGGTTTGCTGTCAGACCAGCCTTCCAGATAGAGTCAAGCCGAAGCATGCCCTCTATGTGATTTGAGAATGTGGTCCATCATCCTCTGGAACATGGCTGGTTTCCCATGTAAGCCAAACAGTAAGCATTTATATTGCCACTGCCCCTCAGGAGTGAAACAATGGTCTTCTCTTTGGCCCTTCAGTGAGTGGTACCTGCCACTGCCAATACCCCTTAGTAATATTTAGGGTGGTGATGTACTGGGCCGGCCCTAGACTTTTGATCAATTTGTCTACCCAGGGCATAGGATATGCATCAAACTTTCTGACCTAATTTAACTTCCTGAAGTTGTTGCAAAATCGAATGCAACCATCCTGTTTTGGGACAAGGGCAATGGACTATTAACTATTGATTATTCACTATGGGACTCCTCAATTACGTCCAGCTCCAGCATCCTTCTAATCTCCTCTGCCACTGCCTGGTGTCCTGCCTCGGGTGTTCGGTAAGGTTTTGACTTTAACCCCATATCCAGTTACAATGTCATGTTTGATAATACTGTATAATTAAGCACAGGCTGGTCTAATTTCCTGTTTCTGGCTGTTAGTGAGGGTCTCAGTCACTTTTACCTCAGGCATCTGTGGGATGTCTACCTCTACAGCAGTAGGATGGGTGAACTGCCCTTCCCTATCTTTTCAGGGCTTTAAGTGATACTGACTGAAAATTTTAACATATGAATGTACAATTAGGGACAGATTTACAAAATTCACATGAATAATTCGAAGTTCGATCGAATTTAATATAAAATCGAATCTTCGAATATACAAATTAGGCAAATTTTACCATAGAATAGTCGAATTCAAATAATTAGAATATTCGAATAAAATGTTATTCAAATATTCGACTATTCAAATATCTTCCCCTTTAAAATTTTATTCAACCACCTACTTCGCCTGAATCAAGCTACCGAAATGGGAATCATTACATTTGATCCATTAAATCGTTCGAATCGATCGAATTGCGGTAAAATCCTTCGAATTCGATAGTTTTAATTCAAAATTTGACCAATGATTAATCTGCCCCTAAATGTTACCTATAGGTCATGTTGATGATTTTTTGCGGAGAGGTTTGTTTTTGTATATAATTGTTAGTTGAAGTTCCTAAGCCTGACTTTCTGACACTCTGACACTCTGATTTTGCCAACCTGACTGTCCCATCTCAGCCTCTGGGTTACAGTTTGTAATGGGAACATCGGGGATCCGACAGGTAATGTAAAAGCATCATGCAAATACTTAGGCAAAGTTAAAAGTAGCTTTCAAAGCCAATATCATAATAGATGTAAAAAAAGAGTTTAATTTCAGTTGTCAGTATCTCTTTAATTAGGTTTGTATGATAGACCTGGTCCAGCTTTGAGCTTCCTGGGCCTGAAGCATATGGTCTCTCTCAAGGGGCATCACCATTGCAAGATGGCCTTGCTTGTCTGTAACATGCTTTACCAGACTTTTGTATGGGGTGGATTCAGATTCTCCTTTGCCATGTCCAACAACCTTCGTGGGTGGCACTCATAGAACAACTGGGAGAAAACCCTGTAGAGGCCTGTGGGAATTTTCTAATGGCAAACATGAGATAGGGAAGTAAACAATCCCAATTCATCCCATCTTTATCCACCACTTTTTCTAACATCCCCTTGAGGGTCTTGTTGAACCTTTCCACCAACCTGTCAGTTTAGGGATGATAAACAGATGTATGTAACTGTTTGATTAGGAGAAACTTGCACAATTCCTTTGTCACCCAAGACATGAAGGGAGTCCCTTGATCCATAAGTATCTTCTTTGGGATTCCTGTGCAGGTGAACAGCTCTCAACTATGGCTTTTGAAGAGGTGTTCTTTAAAGGAGACACATAGGAAAAATGAAGAAAACCCTAATGTTGTAGAAAATTATACATAATATATGTTGTTGCTTTTAAATGGTGCTAAAAATTTATATTATCTTTAAAAATAGCCCATTTATTAAAGCTCCCTATAGATGTTCTCTGGTCGCTGTCTGTGCTTCAAATGAGGGGTGGGTGTGTCCTAACTGTCCCTGCCAGAAGCACAGTAGGAGAGGGACAGCCAATCACAGCCCTGCAGTCACACAAGCACAGACAGGTCCTGCTACCTGCTGATTGGTTCCTGTCCTACAGTGCAGTGAGTTGAGAGCCGCTGGTTCCCCTGCACAGCCTGGGAATTCAGGGAGCAGGAAGTGGAAGGGAAGAGAGGGATTATTAGGGGTTTTGCAGAAATATTCAATAAATCAGCCTGAAACAATACTTTTAAAACACAATTTTTCTATATTTAAATGAGTTTAATGCACTGGTACATTCTTATTTTTCACACAATATGTCTCCTTTAAGGGGACAGGCTCTGGATACTGAGTGGTGTAGTCTGGCACAGTTTATGAAATAACTCCTCCTGCTGGTGAGCATCGGCTTGCTGTTGCTGGGCCAAAGTCTGTTTATGTGCCTGCTGCTGGTTGGTGATAGACTGCTGCTGTAGCTCCAGGCTTTCCTGGTGGGCCTTCTGTAAGGTTGCAGTGGACTGCAGCAAAGCCTTCAGGACATCTTCCATATTACAACTTTTGAGAGCACTGTCTCTTTAAATATAACTTACAAGATATATAGTTCGCATAATACCCACAGGAGACTTACTGTGGTCAGGCGACTGCCGCGTGTGGTAATCGATGCCCACATCCGCAACACCAATTGTGGGGGTTCACTCGCTGGTAGGCTGCAAATGAGGTGACTTCACACACCAGGATCTGTTTTAGGGCTTCCTGCCCGCGTTTATTTTCCAGTAGCTGCAGAATTTCCCCTTGCAGGGGGTAGGTAACCAAAGAAGAAATAATTCAACAGAAAAATCCAGCCTCCTGGATAACACAATACAAATCTTTTTCTTTGCTTCTCATTAATCATCCCAGCAGTCTGTCTCTCTCTCACACACAGCCTCAGCCTGCTGTTCAGTGTCAGTTGTACTAAATAGCAGAACTGGACCACTCCGAACCAGGGCCCTAGGCAAGTTGGGCGGTTGCGGTGCTAGCCTAGCACTTCTGCGCATGTGCGAATATGCATGCATGCACTGGAGTGAAAAAGAAGTGTACCGGACTGGGGTTAGGCAACAGAGGAGGTTACGTGCCTGTCACCCCCCAGCTTTTCACCCTAGGCACGTGCCTACTCTACCTACCCCTTGGCCCGGCCCTGCTAAATAGGCCTAGGGCCTCTTGAAAACCTGGCCTATGGATTTGTTGAACCATCCCACCCTACTCTTGTGGATTCCCAGTAAGACCAGCCTCGAATCAACAATTACAAAATCTGCAGAGAGACAAAATGTTTCTCTGCTAACAACATTACTGGTCTCACCTCAGTAAAAGTGTCAGAGAATCTGTGGCCCAACATGCATACCTTTCCTGGGGACCTTTTTGTTACCATACCACAATACAAATTTCACATGTTAAGGTCTCTGTCTGGTTTTGATATATCACCTATCTGCATTCTGCCACACTGCAATATTTGGAATCAGTAATACAGACCAAAAATAGTAAGAAGCAAATGTATTCAAGTGAGCTTAAGATGGGCACATCAGAGCAATATTTTAGCATTCAGGAAAAAGCATGGGCAAAACAACCATTTGCGAACTTTATAAATGGCCTCCTGTATTTATGACATGTTCCCATAAGGGTTCATTTAAGACCTCAAAATCAGTTGCAGTTGTTCAAACTTTCCCACAATCATTGTATGAAAGAATTCCATTCATTCACAAGGCACTTGCACTTCCTTGTCATAGACAAACACTGTGTGCTTGAAATGCCAGGGCCTATTTTGAGTCAAGTTTGGGCATGGCTCAGTCTGTCCTGCCAACTTTTCCAAATTGAGAATAGTATGCTACTGATGCAGGGGAATCATCAGAGATCCATGATTTCCTTGGAGTATATGATTCTTGCCCAAAGTAAAACAGCTTTTCAGGGAGCAATCTATTCAATTCTATCACAATGGTCCCTTAGTGCCGACTGATGATGGGATGTACAATAGTCCAGTAAATTGTACAGGAATGCTAATCTGTAAAGCATCTTTCTTTAGACAAATAGGACAACAATCAATATTTGAAGCCATTACTATTTGTGACAATGGAAAAAAGATTTTAGTAGCTTAAAAATGTTTTTGTCCTATTTGCTCAAATGAAGGCATCGTTTTTGGATCTAGAGTGCTGTTGAAATTACTGTATTGCTGCCCAGTGACTACATTGCTTTTTAATAAGATTATCTGGCCACCCTTGGCTCCTCCTGGGCCAGATCTAAACCACTGATTGTCAGTCATGACAAATTTACTTGAGGTATACATTAAAATGGTTGTTCATTTTATTAACTTTTGGTATGTTATAGAATGCCCTGTTGGTGGTAGCTTTCATTTGACTATCATTGTATTATTTTTTGTAGATCTTATATTATACCCGAAGCTGCTAACAATCTGAAAAAACTCCAGCTAAAACTTCTCAAAATCATGTCAAAGTCAAAGGCAGATGGTCCCTTTATGCCTTCATGGTTCTCAAACGTTTCATGCTGTTTGTGCTGGTTTTTGTTTGATAATCCAAATTATTAAATTTAATTTTAAATAAAATTTTAAAACAGATACCTTTTCTAATGCATATCAAAAGATTGTGTGGAATTAAAGGAATTGTTCAGTATAAAAGTAAAAACTGGATAAATAGATAGGCTGTGAAAAATAAAAAATGTTTTCAATATAGTTAGTTAGGCAAAAATGTAATGTATAAAGGCTGTAGTGACTAAGTCTAACGTAATAGAACAGAATACTACTTATTGCTTTTCAGCTCTCTTTTGTTTACACTGACTGGTTACCCTGGTTACCAGGCAGTAACCAATCAGTGAATTGAGGGAGGGCCACATGGGTAATAACTGTTGCTTTTGAATCTGAGCTGAATGCTGAGGATCAATTGCAAACTCAATGAACAGTTATGTCCCATGTGGCCCCCCTTCAAGTCACTGACTAACTCAGATTTAGAGAGCTGAAAAGCAGGATGTTGTGTTGTATTCACTCCAGCCTTTATACATTACATTTTTGGCTAACTAATTATATTAGAAACATTTTTTATTTTGCACAGCCTATCTATTTACCCAGTTTTTATTTTTACCCTGAACTGTTCCTTTAAAATACTGTTTATTTAATATAACATAAATATTACAATAAATCTTTGATTGGTCAGTCTATCAATTCATACACATTAAAAATATAAAATATAATTCATAAGACCACACAAAATTCAAAAGTATCTAATAGAATTTTAAAAGATTTCTTCAATATTCCTCAGCAAGAAATGGAGCTCTCAAACAGTTCCTCAAAATCAATATGCTGTCCAGTTGTTCATCAATCAGCAGCCACAATTATTCCAAATACAGCCTCAGTTTTTGCAAGTGCACCCAGCAAGCACAATTATTCAAAATATCAATACAAACAGCAGCCTCAGTATGTTTAAGGCTACCAATGCAGCCAAGTATCTGTGAATTACAGTACAGCCACCTCTAACAGCTTGCATGATATCCTAATAGTGGCTACAGTTAATAGAGGTGAATAAATTGATGGAAAATGGGCATTCTGTCAATTTACCACAGTTTCACAGGGGATTTAGTGAGTGCAATTTGTATATGATAGTCTGTCCTCCACTCTAAAATTAAGTATGTGCTGTATGGATCTCACTGAACCAGCTGCTCACACGCTTCACTGAGGTTGCAAAGATGGTGCTTTGTTCCAGCTGTGTGCATGCATTCCACCAACAGGAAGTAAAAAAGACTCCATGGGGCAGATTCCCTAAAAGGTGAAGTGGCTAACGCTAGCGTCAATTCAATAGTGTTACTGCTGAATGGACTTCGCTGATTTACTAACGGGCACAGGAGTCCCTTCGCTAGTGAAAGAGATTGCCCTAGTGTTGCTTCGCACTCTAACGCCAGGCAAATTTATACTCTGCCGAATGGACATAACTTACTAAGATGTGGATTTTACTGAACGTTACCTCTTTCCCCAGACATGCCATCGCCAGCTCTGACCTGGCAAAGTGTGCATTAAAGTGCATAGAACATCCTCAATCTTCAGTTACTTACATATTCCTTTTTGAGTGGAATATGTTCTAAGTCCAAAAAACACTAGCATGTTTTAATTTTTTCAGGTTTTAGGCTGCAAAAGGCATACAAATGTTTTCGAGCACCCTGTTTCCCCCATACTTATTCTACCATATGGAACATTATTTAACTGTGGGCTTATGTGTAGGGCATTAAAACAACTCTTTTGACTTAAGGTTTCCTTGGTATGTCTATTTATCAGTGTAAATGTAACGTATTAGATGCACCATGTAACATAAATAGCTCCATTCCTCTTTAAATTTCACACCATATGCAAACTAGACTGGTTTCGCTAGGCAGAATTGAACACTAGTGGTTCTTCGCTTTGATTTTTTCATTCTGCCCGGAGTAATGATAGCACAAAAACACCAGCATTTGCGCCCTGGATCCAACTTCTAATGTCCCAGTAAATTTACACCTGTAGTGTTGCGGTGACTGCAAAGCCATCACAGGCAAAATAGCACTCTTTAGTAAATTTGCCCCCATATCTTATTAAGCAATGTGACTGTATTATTGTTGTAAACCTGCTCTTTTGCTATACGTTTCACTTGTAAAAGCTTTATAATAAAAACTACTCACTGTTACATAGATTATTAAATATTTTTATTTTTAAAGGGAAAGTAACCCATCCTTGCTACAAGATTTAGTAATTTATATTAATATTATATATAAATTATAATTATATTATAATATATTATTCATTTATATTATTTACAGTTACTTTAAGATGAATTTAAGTTTCTAATTCAAAGGCCATGTCTAGACATCCAAAATACAACCATGACACTTAATCAATAGTGGTAACATACAATATGTTAGATTGGTGGCTTAGAATTCAATAATTCTCAGAATTTTTACCATACTTGACTTTGGTTTTAAACTGTTTCCCAAGGATCAGAGGGATTGCATGCTGGAAGATATCCATCTAACCTAATTATTCCTTTCCATACTTATGAGAAAGGAAAGCCCTGAAGCAATGAGAGCAGGGGCTGCATGACAAGGGATCTGAATGACCAACAGCCAGATTACACTGATTTATGTTTAAAGACTGGTAGAATTAGATGTAGCTGTGATATGGGTGAGAAGCAATGAGTTAAGGCAGGGGAAAGCTGGACTGGGGGTGGAGAAAGAGAGGGATGTGATGTCAGGGGTAGATGCAGTTCACTTTCTTATTTTCTGAGCAGATAGTTATGGCTTCAGGCTGGGTTTTTGCCTTCCTCTGGATCAAAATAGTTGATATAAAATATATGCTGATCTTCATTGTTTGTTCAAAGGTAGTGTAGATGAGGCTCTCTAAACAAATTGCCCTGTTTATAAAGGAAGGGGAGGTAAGTTCAGACCACAGAAACTTCCAAATAGGATAGGGACCTCTCCCATTGACTTATAAACAACCTTGGCAGGTCTGAAATGAAGGCTATTCGGATTCAGACTTTTTGCGTCTTTGGGGTATTATAAATCTTGAAAAATTTGAGGTTTTTTTCCACTAAAATGTTTTATTTCATAGTAAAAAAAAACCTGGATTGTTTTTTGCTATTCATATTCCAGTCTTTTATTCAAATCAATGTAGGTTGCTAGGGTAATTTGAACTCCAAAGTCCAAATGGTGAAATGCTAAATAAAAAGCTTCGCTGAAAAATTCACGAATTTCCTGAGAAATTTGCGAATTGGCGAAAAATTCACAAAACGAGTCGCGGCACGCTTTTTTTACGTGCGTCGCGTAGTTTTCGACAAGCGTCGCGTTGTTTTCGGCGTGCGTTGTGTCGTTTTTGGCACGTCGTTTTTCGGCGCGACTTGCTGGTGTTTTGCGAATTTATTCGTCAGGGGCGAATCGCGGCAATTCGCTGCGAATTCGCCCCTGGCGAATAAATTCGCCATCACTACTCAAACCCACAAATAAAAAACAATGAAAACCAAAGGCAAATTGTCTACATCATACTAAAAGTAATCTCAAATGTGAACAACCCCTTTAAAGGGATACTGTCATGGGAAAAAAATTTCAAAATGCATCAGTCAATAGTGTTGCGCCAGCAGAATTCTGCATTGAAATCCATTTCTCAAAATATTTCTTTTTGTGCTCTGATAAACTTCAATCACTCTTTACTGCTGTATTGCAAGTTGGAGTGATATCACCACCTCTTCTTTTCCCCAGCCTAACAACAGAACAATGGGAAGGTAACCAGATAAAAGCTCGCTAACACAAGATAACAGCTGCCTGGTAGATATAAGAACAGCACTCAATAGTAAAAACCCATGTCCCACGGTGTTCCATTCAGTTATATTGAGAAGGAAAAACAACAGCCTGCCAGAAAGCAGTTCCCTCCTAAAGTAAAATGACCAGGGGCAGCTGAAATTGACAAAATGTCTAGCCCCGTATCAGATTTAAAAAATGAATAAAAAGAAAAATCTGTTTGCTCTTTTGAGAAATGGATTTCAGTGCAGAAGTCTCCTGGAGCAGCACTATTAACTGATGCATTTTGAAACAACATGTTTTCCAATGACAGTATACCTTTAAGAACTCTGTCTGGGATTTTGTTGTTAAAGAAAACTTTACCCCCATACATTGTAAATCTCAATAAATATTATTGCATAAAACAACTTATAATAATATGCTTTCTTAGTAGTATGTGCCATTGGTGTAATCCTAAACCGAAAATTGTCATTTTATAAATAAGGACCACCACTTGGGATCTTATGATTCACGGTGTACACAAACAACCCATACCTGTCAGGTCACACAAGCCAATGAAAGGACAAAGTTTTGACTTATTTTTCCACACTACTTCCTGTTACAGTAAGAGCTGTATTATTTCTGGTCAGGTAATCTTTGAGGCAGCACAGAGAATATCACAAAATAGGGGCTCAAGGTATGAGATTTAAATGGGCAGTATTTGTTCAAATATATATTTTAAAATAAATATATTTTGGGGGTATAGTTTTTCTTTAAGGGTTTTTCCGTAATTTACAGGAAACGGCAAGTGATATGTGGAGTCGAAAAACATTGCTAATTTGATGACATTTAAGTGTGCCTTCTTTTAATTTTTGTTGGTCTTGTCTTCTATCTTTTTGAATTATAGAAGAGATGAAGATGTGTGGATATCTCTAGACCTATGTGCATATGACATTTTGCTCATATATATCGTATTTCTAAAACAAATATCTTTTAATGCATGCCAAAATGTCTTGCACTCACCTTTCTGTTCTTATCCTTAAATTTCTAATTTAGCCAGGAATGTATGCTCTAATCACACTGTAGCTGGCTTATTCTCTCTCTCTCTTCAAGCTGAGGTTGCTGCACTGAAATCAGCATGTACTGTTATTCACTCCTGACAAGTTAAATTGCCTGGGGCACCAATGTGTCCTTGCTTGATCTTTCTTTCTGTCAGTAATTTTTTTATGTTTTGTAGAATCTTGAGGAACTTTAAAACCTTTCCTATATTCAGCTGAGGAAAACATCAAGTAGTAAATGTACAAAAACAAATCTCTATTTCATTTTTAAACAATTACTACAGTCCTATAACATTTAAAAATTACACAGAATTTACAATTAAGATAGTCCTAAATGCGCAGCTAAAGTATATTGCCTGGGAACAAAGGGCCCAAATGGCTGTAGCTGCAGAAAACATTTTAATTACAGAAATACCTTTTCTAGTAGGCTCTTCAGTTATTGTTTTGTTTCCTCACATTTACACATAATGCAATCATAATTGGAGAAATCTAGAGCAGGAACTTAAATACAATGATAACAAATCACTTATCACAATGCCATAGCATGTTTCATTGGCAGTATTATTATTCACCTGTGCAAAAAAAAAAGTCATTATTTCATTCTTTATGCATTTATTGTGTCACCCAGATCTCAGTTTCATCACAATCTAGTCCAATCGTATCATAATTTACTTATGTTTGTTAAAGGGCACTTTGTGTTAGATATATTTGTTAATCTTATATATCTAACTCCTAAGGGATTTTGTAATACATAGCCCATGTATCACCCCCTCAGCATGAGCAGCTTTTATATTTATATTTTGGTACTTGTGGCTTCTACTTGTCACAATATCTATTTATATCCTTGCAACGTCGGACAGGGGGTCCAAAACAAAACAACTTTGACCAAACTCCCATCCAAATTTTAACCATATTTATAAATAAATGAACTTGAAAAAATGCAGTGCAGACTCAATAAAAACATGAAAAAAATCAGAATCATACAATTATTTTCAGATCTGATGCCCAAAAACTCAGATTTTTGAAAACCAAGAATTATTCACAAAATAATTGAATTTAAAAAAATTTAAATTGGGGTTTTCCCTTTAAAACTCTGACCAGAAAAAAAGTGGGCTTTAATAAATGATCCCCTAAATAAACCCAGTGATTCTAAAAAAGTTGGATTATTTGGACATAATGGATACAATGGCGCTACATATTTCTATTGACGTGTCTATTAGTACGTGTACAAGCATGTATGTGCAGAAAGGAATATAGAATGGAAAAGTTAAGCAGGAAAATAAATTTAGATCCAAAAGAACAAAACTGGTGAGTAAAAATGAAAAAAACATACAGTATATATATTCTTAGAAGATTCAGATTTGTCTTTTACTGATCATTGCTTGAGGGGGTAGATTTTTACACAGTGTATGCCAAAAAAGCAAAATAAGCAGTTGTTACCATTTTTATGGTTGCTAATGGTTACCCCCTAAATATTCCATTTTATACATTAGTTTATAATACAAATGAAAAAGTGACTGAAGTGAGAAAATGTCCTTGTGGTGACAAGCCACACAGCAATTTCAGCTGAATAATGTTCAGCTTAACATTGCGCATAGAAATTTGGCTTTAGGGATTGAAATAAATCTACAGCAAAGTGCGGTCTCTAAATTGGGGATTATCTTACTATACAGTTCCAGAGAATAATTCATATAAACATCATCTATTAAGAAAAATATGTTGATCTCTTCTGTGGTTCCTAACTGCAGGGAAATATTTTTGGCTGTAAGTTGCAGAGGTCACTTTGTCAGCGTAATGCATATTGTTCATTAGCGAATGTCTCAAAGAAAAAGGGGGCAGAGGGATTTATACAGTCTGACAGTGGGGGGGGACAGCCCGATAGGGGGGCCTGGTTGCAAATCCTGTACCAGGGTCCACCAGCGAATAGTTACGCCACTGCAGTCTGATAATTACGTTTTTGATGAGCCAAACATGCCAATAAAATTGCTTTCCTTGTTTTATATAATAGATGCATAACTATACTCACATCCACTGTATATGTATCTTACTGCTTTTAAAGGAACAGCTCAGAGTAAAAATAAAAACTGTGTAAATAGATATGCTGAGCAAAAAATGTGTCCAATATAGTTAGCCAAAAATGTATTGTATAAGGGCTGGAGTGACTGGATGTCTAACATAACAGAATACTACTTTCTGCTTTGCTAACTCTGAGTTAGTCAGTGAGGCCACATGGGACATAACTGTTCAGTGACTTTGCAATAGATACTCAGCATGAAGCTCAGATTCAAAAGCAAACAGTTATGCACCATGTGCCCCCCTCAAGTCACTGATTGGTTACTGCCTGGTGACCAATCAGTAGAAACCAAAAGAGCTGCAAAGCAGGAAGTAGTGTCCTGGCTATTATGTTAGACATCCATTCACTAAAAATGTATTTTGCATCTATTTACCCAGTTTTTATTTTTATACTTAACAATTCCTTTAAGGTGTCAAAGGTTTACAGATTTATTTATATATTTGCTATTAGTAAGAATGTAAGCAGTAAGCATGAGAAACTTAATTGTATTTTGAAATGTATTACTAATACTAGATTTTAGAGGAAATAATCTGTGCGTGCATATAACTTTTAAACTACAGGTTTGACTCTTATGCAGTAGTTTGCCCCCACCATCATGTGGATCATTTCCATAGAAAGCTAAAAAGGGAGCAAATTAGTTTGAGTTTTTCTCAAAATGGTTTAGCATAATTGTGCAGAATTCTATTAACCAGTCTGTTTTGCCCTTGGGTAATCCGAAGAGATATCAATAGAAACCAGGGTACAGGGAGAATAGAAGATGCAGGTCCTGAGACCCTTCAGAATTTTTAAACGTAATAGGGCCATATGGATGGAAATATACAGTACAAACTTTTTGTTTACATAAAGGTTTATAGATATAAAAATGTATAGACTTATTACAATTAATTCACATAATTAGAATGAATTCAAATGTCATCTTTTGCAATATGTCTAATAAACCATTACATAACTACTTCCAACCAACATTTTTTGAAATAGCTTCACAAAAATCAATGCCCAACACTGTAAACTATTTTGAGCCAGATTCAGTTCAGTGAGAATTATAAAAATTCGATCGAAAAATTTTAAAAATTCAATCTGCGAATTTTGATCGAATTGTAAAAATTCAATCAAAATTTTCCAAAGCCACTTCGGCACATTGAAACTGGTGAACTAGGCAGTCGAATAAAAAATTTAAAGGGGAAGTAATTCGATAGTCGAGTATTCGAATATTCTAATAGATTTTTATTCAAACTATTTGAATCATTTGAATCATTTGAATCGATCGAATTTACTGAATTCACTGGTCAAATTTACCTAATTTGCATATTCAAATTTGATTTCAAATCTTTTTGAAAATTTGATCGATATTCGAATACTTCATGTGAATAGATGTGAATTTAGTAAATTTGCCCCTAAGTGTAAAATAAGAACATAATAAATAGTTAAAACACAATACTAAAAGCCCTTAAGCAATATGAACTTGACTACATTGGTAAGATGTTTGTTTGATCATATATTTTTGGTGTAGTCTTTCCTACATATTCCAGGCCACATGGGTATTTAATAAAAAATAAACTACAAAAAACTTAAAAGTGGAGCCACAAGAATAGAATTGATCTAGATACTTCCTTTAACACATGATAAAAATACAACAAATTTTTGAATATTTAAAAATCATTGTACGTTTTATGGACTTATATCTATATTTTATATTTTCAAACTATTCAATTTCTAATGAACTGAATCATCTTTATGACAATAGTTGTTGGGGTCCAAATAAATTATTTCCTGGGATTTACATATCACTCTTTGTGGTATATACTATAGCATAATAAAAAAAGGATTTAAGCCAACATGGAATTTAGGTAAATGTATTATATAGGAGACTATATTTTTGCCCATCCGGGGAAAGTTCATTGCATTGAGGATATTATCATAATTTTTCTATAAGTCGAAAAAGAGATGGCTCATGGAACTAAATTGATTTGCTTGTAAAGGTGTAATAGAAAACACACTTAGAAGAACATTTACCAGGGTTTGTTTTTTTTTTTTTTTTAAACTCCCATAAACGACCAATCAAAATTTATTTTAAAAATCTGATTTTTTTTTTTTTTTAAACTTGGGTGAATAGGATCGATCCGAAAACCTGATAAAAATTCAAATCGAATTTGATTTGAGTTTTAAAAACTTTATTTGTGTATAAAAAATAGTTTCTTTTAGGAGGCTTGTATTATTAAATGCCCCCACACACACACATGTATTTTTACTGCATGATTTAAGTCCAGAGAAAGCATATTACATACTGATGAGTTTATCAATTACAAATCACATAAATACACATTCTTTATGCATTCATTAAGGCCCATTTGAGAATTAAAAAGTGGTGTTTGAATTTTGCTGTGGGGATACACAGACTCTTTCAGTAGTGATGGGCGAATGTATTCGCCAGGCGCGAATTTGCAGCGAATTCCGCGATTCGCCGCCAGCGAATAAATTCACGAAATGCCAGTGAAAATTACGTGCCGCGACTCGTTTCGTGAATTTTTCGCCAATCGC
The DNA here is from genome assembly GCA_024363595.1 of Xenopus borealis. Taxonomy (NCBI): domain Eukaryota; kingdom Metazoa; phylum Chordata; class Amphibia; order Anura; family Pipidae; genus Xenopus; species Xenopus borealis. The sequence goes on from CM044440.1 coordinate 74,551,628, forward strand.
GAATTTCGCTGGGAATTCGCGAATTTTCTGCAAAGCGAAACGGGATAGATTCGCCCATCACTATCTTTCAGATGTTGCTTTGAGAGTAGTCTGGAAATTGATTTTAAGAAGACATAACTGATTTGGTAAATAATGTCAAATATTTGCATACCATAAAACAACTTAACAAAAGCAATATACTTTGCCAAGATGCACTAATTGGTCAGGTTTTCATCTGTAAATCATAGACTTTCTGTCACAAAGTAAGTCTTTTGCAAATCCATGAACTATGGCTTAGCACTAAATGAGCTTTCAAAAATTGTGTACCTGTTTGCACATCCCAGTCCTTAGTATCCAGTGTCGGACTGACCCACCGGCATACCAGGAAAACTCCTGGTGGACCCAGGAGTGTCAGTGGGCCCTCATGCTGTTAGCCTATTTCATGGCCATTCCAAATTTCTATGAGAACAAAGAGCATAAATAGATGGAATAATAGATTATAGCATGTAAAGAAAAGAGACTAGGAAAACAGAGGTTGAGTGAGGAGAGGAAGGATAATAGTACTGAGATTTTTAGGTAGGCCCTTGGTCTAAGGTTTTTGGTTGGGCCCTGGTCTAAGGTTTTTGGGTGGGCCGCTGGTCTAAGGTTTTTGGGTGGGCCCATGGTGTCCCAGTCCAACACTGTTAGTATCTCCTAAAGCTGCTTATCTCTAGTGTCTGTGGCCTATGTAATGAAAACTGAAAAGAGGTTAATGCTTGAAACTTTATATATTTTTGGGTGTCTGTATACGTAAGTCCTCACATACCAAGTTGTCCTACTTCTGATATGCACATGTTTCCATGTGTCTGCACAAGTAGTTTAAAACCTGCAAGCAGCACTTTGGAAAATTACACACACAGTCTCAATGTAGTTGATGGTAAAGAGGACTGAAAGTATATACTAAAAAATATAATTTGCAGACTACTATCATTTCCATAATATGGTGTCTGGAATTATATAGTCATTTAAATAAAATGCACATGCTAGAACTTAAAGGGCCTGAAATTAAAATATCTAAAAGTTATTTTATATGTTATTTTTATTTATTCTGTGTACACAATGAACCCAGTGTCAAATTTGTTTAGACAACAGATACAAGATGGTTGGGCACAGGAGACCCAATCACAAATTTGCAGTAAAACTGGGAACTGGAACATTTATGTGTTTACTGGGTTGAAATAACTGGTATGTCATGATGCTTGAGCCAATTTAAGCTCCCCTAAGGACATCTGTAAGGTAACCACAGGATTCAGTCCGCAAAGGTGTCTTTTGATATTTTTCTTACTTTAACAATCTGCTGTGTCTTGAGAGGTACACTGTCATAAATATTTGGGATTGGGAACTATTTATTTATATATATATATATATATATGTATATATTATATTTTTTATATAATTATTTTATATATTTTATTTAAAAAAAAAAAAAAATATATATATATATATATATATATATATATTTTTTTTTAGTAAAAACTGTTCAGTAGACCCCTGGTGTTCATATTTAGTATGCTTTTTCAGAAAAAGTGTTATGTTTAGCATAGCTTTGCAGTTAATTTGCTTTAGATTCATCAGATTGTGTATTTTTGGGAAATATATGGTTTCTAGGGTCTCCGTACTGTTCGGGCATCTTAAGGCGCATAATACACATGCTTATATTGTAGCAATCAGTGTGTCATGCGTGAAAATTCATATGTACTATTTTGATTTGGGGGTCTCTGTATGCCACATAGTTTGGTAAAACTATGCATATTGGGCATCAAACTATTCTGTAGATCCCTGGGGTTTATATTTATTACACTTTATTCCGGTAAGTTATGAAATATGGGGTATATAATGGGGTAAAATGCAAGCTTTGTGATGATTTTCAGAAATTACTTCATTTTGGGGTCTCTTTGCCAGATACTTTGGTAATCCTATGCACAATGGGCAACAAACTGTTTGGAGGACCCCTGTCAATCATATTTAGGGTGCTTTTTCTTGGTACATAATGATACATAGTTGATGCTGGAAAGTTGAAGCTTTGAGGCAATTTTCAGGTATTTCACCAAAACCATCAATTTTGGGAAAGCCTTGTGACCCAGTAGTTTAAGCAGAAAGGCACGGGTACCCATTTTTGATTTGTCAGAATGTGTACATTCCAAAAATCTATGGTTTTGGGGGTAAACACATATATTTTACCCCACAAAAAATGCAGTAAATGTGTTGATTTTTCAGTAGCGGAAGTGACCCACAGGACAATTTGGATGTGCTAAATTAATTTTAGGGCCTCTAAATGCTAGACATATGCACAGTGAGCATCAAACTGTTCAGTGGACCTCTGGCAATCATATTTAGGGTGCTTTATCTCAGTGCAGTACCTAATACAGTGTGGGAGATGCAGAGCAAAAAATAAAACCTTTAAAGTGATTTTTCAGAATTTTAATACATTTTTATAAAAACTGCTACATTCAGAGAAGCTTTGATGTTTGGTAGTTAGGAGTAGAGAGCCATAGTTACCCATTTTGTAATCAGAAGAATATGTCATTTAAAAAATAAATAAATAAATATGGTTTTCTGGGGTTAACCTACAGTTTCAGGATATTTTTGGCCTTGGAATCTAAAGTATGCCTTAGTGCTTTCGAAATTCAGTGATATAAACGGTAGTTTTTGCTGTACAGAAATCATAAATCTTAAATAATCATAAATAAATCATAAATAAATGTGAAATTCTTCTGGCATTTAAAGGGTTGATCACCTGAGGAAAGTAATAACAAACAATATATATAGTGTAATTGAAATGTCTTGTAAAAATATTGAAAAAATACCTTTGGGTATATTTATATGTACACAATGCTTGGTCGAACACTGGATACAAATTTATCAGTGCAATGCTGTAATAGAAATTCAAAAAATAAAGTTTGAAAAAATACCTTTGGGTGTAGGGTTTGAGTGGGTTAATTTGGTAGCCATTGATTATATAAGACTAATTTAGCCATGGCAGAGTAAGTATCTTGATGCTTGTTCTCTTGATACTCATCATTAACCTAAATATGATCACAGTATTTTTAGAAAAGGTTTCTAAATAAGCACATCCTGGCAATCATATAACAGATACTCCACAGTCAAAGACATCTGTGAAGATATCTACAATTTCAACTATACAAAGACTCTTTTATGTAAAAAGACACAGAATAAAGAAATCATCGGTTTTCCCTGCAGGAGTTAAAGTGTGTCCCCAGGAGTCCTTAAAGCAAGTCCTTGACAGTCATATGGCATACTATAAACTAAGAGGTAAATATACTCTATTTCTCCTTAATTGTGTGTGTTCTTTTGTATAGAAAATTATAAGAATCTTTCTAACTTACTGAAAAATATGTATATGTTCAGAGATAGTATCTGTTAAATATGCATATTTCTAAACATATTTATATATAACAAATAATGTTTCTACTTTGGTTTATGTATAAAAAAAAATGGGTCAAAAGGAAAGTAAGCATAATGTTTATACAGGAACTTTATATTCTATTTTTCATAATAGGATTTTGTTAAAATAACTCAAAAGCTAGCTGCATTTTCCCAACTGCCTTGAATGGAGGATCCTGTAAAATAATTGCTTATAATAATTAGATTAAATATGGTGATGGGGTGGCATAAAATTTGCCAAATGATGGCAGTGCCAAACATTACAATCTGGGAGTGCAAAGAGTGGTACTGTACATACTGTATGGGTTTTGGTACAGATCTTGGCTGGGGTAATGACTGTTTTTTTTAACTTGTTTTGCACCTTGCTTCATTGTTTGCAATGAGCCCAAACTGTACTGCGTATGGTTTTACAGTTTGACAGAATTGTGCGTGTGCTTATTTAATTTTTTTTATACAGCTCAATTAATTTCAGTATAAAGAAATTGAGCAATTTGATTAGGAAAAAGATTCTGTAAATCGTTCTGACTTATGAGACCTGTCATAGATGTCAGTTACTCTTTGTACTACTGCACATATATAAGACAAAAGTCAATTCTCAAGGGCAGGTACTCAAAGCTATGACTATGGTTTTTAACAAGTGATTCTTTATTTCTGAGTTTGTTGCTTAGAAACTGCCTTTAATTTTTTAACAATTTGATTTGTGTTGTGCTCAATTTACAAATGAATATTTAAGAAACATTGCTGTTTTTGGACAAAATGTCATTGGGCAAAGCTTACCTTTGCTCTGCTAGGTTTTTTATATATATGGTAGACTTCTTTTATTCACTCCTGTATATATTATTTGTATTTTGCACTTATGTATTTTCAATTCATTCACAGTTTGTCAGGAGGCAGTGTGGTAAGCCTATCGGATCTTTTTAGATCAGATTACCCAGACATCAGAGTACCAGAACTGGGTGGATGTTTGCCAGCAAGAATCCTTTTGTATTTTTGAAATTGGGAAAAATTTCAGCAGTTCCCAAGAACATTCAGAAATTATCCAGCAGGTGAACTCTTAACTTATTTTCCTGAAACACAAGGCATATAAATTCACGTTCCCGTATGTAATAACATATATTATGTTTTCCCAGTAGCAGTAACCCATAGAACCAATAAGATATTTGCTTTTAAACAGGTGACCAGTAAATGCTACCTGCTCATTGGTTGCTATAGGTTACTGCTCCTGGGCAATTTTGGTGCCATTTATTACATTACCTCATAAATATGTTAAGACTTCATTGTATGCAATAAAAGGCACAACATTTGTCCAATCATAGTAACCCATAACAAGGGTGGGGCTGTGTATATAGATGAGTATAGATAGAAGTAGGAGCATATACATAGATATTTGTGTGTGTGTGTGCGTGTGTGCATTGGGGGTTAGTTTTAAAATTGATGGACTTGATGGTCTTAGCCAGTGATCCCCAACCAGTATCTCATGAGCAACATGTTGCTCGACAACCCCTTGGATGTTGCTCCCAGTGGTCACAAAGCAGGTGTTTATTTTTGAATTCCAGACTTGGAGGCATGATTTAGTTGTACAAAAATCAGTTGCACTGCTAAACAGAACCTCCAGTAGGATGCCAGTCAACATAGGGGCTACCTAATGGCCAATCACAACCCTTATTTGTCCCCGTGAACTTTTGTTCATGCTTGGGTTGCTCCCCAACTCTTTTTACAGTTGAATGTAGCTCACGGGTCAAGGTTGGGGACCCCTGGTCTTAGCTATGTGATTAATAAGATTATTCTTTTGAAACAGCAAGGTCATATTTGTGTTTTTGTTTAGGGTCATACTGCATACCCCTTAGTATCAGAACAGATATGGGACCCCTTATCCAGAAAACCTTTTACAGTATTTAGAAAACCCAGAAATTATTAAGCATATAATTCATTTTTTTTGTATAAGCCCCCTAGGGCTTCAGCCCATAACAGAGTTAGACATATTGGAAAAGACTGAGGTAATTATTCATTCAGCCATAATTCCAAGAATGTTTAAGAAAATAATATAGTATCCCCAATTTCTTGAAATACTTTGCAAAAGATCCACTTGTTGCACCTTCCCTGAGACTGGTTAGTTACTTAAAGGATCCAATCCCTGTGCTTGGTGTCTTGCCAGTGACTGAACAGTTTGAATCAAATACTGCAAAATGTGACTTTTACATTGGGAAGAAGGGAAGTGCTATACTTGGAAGGGATCTCTGCTGCATTAAACCTACAATTAGTTGATGGTCTCATTACTACAGCACCAGTGCCTGCCACACAGCCTGTGTCTACAATTTCACCACAAAGTAACACTTCACTGGGCTGTGCAAAGAACTGTGTGCACAAAGTTAAGCTGAGACCAGATGTAAAACCAGTACGTCAGAAATTGAGGTGATGCCCTACTCTATAAGGGAGACTGTCTCACAGGAACTAAAGAAACTGGTAGAGCAAGATGTTATTAGATTGTGTGTTGATCTCTGTGAACCTAATAAAGCAGTTGTTATGGATAATCATCCCTTGCCACACATAGAGGAAATATTTTCAGAACTCCGAGGAGCAAAATTCTTTTCAACCCTGGATCTTCAGAGTGCTTATCATTAAGTATTACTGCATGAGGAAAGCTGAGACCTCACTGCATTTATCACCCATGATGACTTGTTTTGGTTCAAGTGTGTACCTTACGGACTGGCTTCACCGAGTTGTTTTCAAAGACTGATGTCTTCTATAGTCCATGACATACCTGGTGTACAATGCTACTTGGATGACATAATTGTCTATGCTCCAACTATGAATCTTCATGACAGGTACCTAGAAAAGGTTCTGAAATGCATTGATTCTGCAAGACTGAAAATGAACCTTTCCATATGCCACTTCAGACAAACCAAGCTGTCATTTCTGGGTCATATAATTTCACAAGAGGGATTACTGCCTGACCCTGACCATGTCAATGCTGTAACACAAGCACCTACTCCATCTGATTTTCAGACCTTTCTTAGGTCTTACTTCATGGTATTCTAAGTTTATTCCCAACTATGCTTCAGTTGTAGAGCAACTTAGAGCACTACTACGTAGACCTTCAAGTCTGGTTTGGTAAGAGACTGCTCAACATAGCTTTCAAATAGTGAAGCAGTTAATTGTGAACAGGCCAGGGCTAGCTTTATTTATCCTGCACTAACCACTATGGTTACTACAGATGATTCAGACTATGGCGTTGGTGCAGGTCTCATACAGATCCATTCTGACCATTCAGAGAAAACTGTTGCATTTGCATCCAGAACACTTATTTAGACAGAGCTTAAGTATTCAACTGTTACATAGTTATATAGTTACATAGTTAAATTGGTTTGAAAAAAGACAAAGTCCATCAAGTTCAATCCCTCCAAATTAAAACCCAGCATACACACACACACCCCTCCACTCTTTCACACAAACAATATATGCCCATAGCTGTACTAACTGTAGAGTTTAGTATCAAAATAGCCTTTGATATTATGTCTGTCCAAAAAATCATCCAAGCCCCTTTTAAAAGCGTCAACAGAATCAGCCATCACAACATCGCCCGGCAGTGCATGCCACAACCTCACTGTCCTCACTGTTAAGAACCACCTACGCTGCTTCAACTGAAAGTCCTTTTTTTCTAGTCTGAAGGGGTGGCCTCTGGTGCGGTAATCCTCTTTATGGGTAAAAAGGTCCCCTGATATTTGTCTATAATGTCCTTTACTGTATTTGTAAAGTCTAATCATGTCCCCTCGCAAGCGCATTTTTTCCAGAGAAAACAACCCCAACCTGGACAGTCTACCCTCATAATTTAAGTCTTCCATCCCTCTAACCAGTTTAGTAGCACATCCCTGCACTCTCTCCAGCTCATTTACATCCCTCCTTAGTACTCAGGAGTCCAAAACTGCATTGCATACTCCAGCTGAGGTCTTACTAGGGATCTATAAAGAGGTATAAATATGTTTTCATCCCTTGAGCTTATGCCCTTTTTTATGCAGGACAGAACCCTATTTGCTTTAGTAGTTACAGAATGACACTGCCCAAAATTAGACAACTTGTTGAAAAAGAAGCTCTAGCATGTGTTTGGGCAACAGAAAAATGGAGAACCTACCTATGGGGTAAAGAATTTACCTTATGCATGGATCATAGCCTTTTTACTACACCACTTACAACAAAGCGACTAGAAAGAGCTGGAATGCATATAGTAGCTAGACAGTCAGCAAGGCTACTGAATTTCAACTACAAAATGCAATACAAACCAGGTTTGAAAAATGTTACTGTCAATTGTTTGTCACGTTTACCTTTACCTGCAGCTTCTGATACACTGGATGAGGACATAGAAGTTGTAGCATTGACTGATATATTATCATCTACAGCAGGGATCTGCAACCTTGGCTGTCCAGCTGTCAAGGAACTACAAGTCCCACAATGCATTTGCCTTTATGAATCATGACAGACTCCTTCATTGCATTGTGGGACTTGTAGTTCCTTAACAGCTGGAAAGCCAAGGTTGCAGATCCCTGATCTACAGCTACAGCTACAGATTTTAAGCAAGCTTGCCTCATATGTCCAATTCAAGTAAAACTACGGGACATCTTACATAGCAAATGGCCAAATGCTGAGAAGAAACTCAGTCCTGATCTTCAATCTTACTATAGTATTAGACATGAACTGTCATTGGTAGATGGCTATGTTGTCCGTGGAACTCACCGCTTACTGGTACCAGAAACCTTGAGTGAAAAGCTCATACAACTTGCACATGAGAGTCATCAAGGAA
>CM044440.1:74564188-74637436 GCA_024363595.1 Xenopus borealis
AAAAAAAATTTCCCAGCTCCAGAATACCCTTTATTTCTACGTACAATACATTAAGTGACAATATCAGTAAAACAATTAAAAAACATTGGGATATAGTTAAAGTGAACTATAGAGAAGTTGTGGAGTTCCAAAATCCACCAGTAATTTCATATAGGAAAGCTCGTACAATTGGCTCTATTTTGGTAAAAGCAGATTTGGGTCCTAGCAAAGAGGATTCACAGACAGTCCTTCGTCCGGTGAAGAAGGGAACCTTTCCATGCTGCTTATGTAACTGTTGTAACAATATACAAAAGGGAAAGGTAATCCATCACCCCAGAAGTGGGATTCCTGTTCCTATCTCTGGCCATTATTCTTGTACCACCATGTTTGTGGTTTATGCCATAAAATGTCCTTGTGGCTTAATTTATGTAGGTCAAACTTCACGGATGGCCAGAGATAGGATCAGGGAACATAAATCTGCAATAAAATGTAAAAAAAAAAAAACGGACCAGCCAGTAGCAAAACATTTTGTGGACACTGGACACAGTGTGCAACAATTGAAGTTACAGATTTTGGATGCAGTCCCTAGGATAAGACAAGGGGGCGACATGACAAAAAGATTGTTATATAAGGAAGCCTAGTGGATTAGAAAATTAGACAGTTTATCCCCAAATGGGCTAAATTTGGAATATGACCTATCTCCTGTTTTTAGATAATTTATTCTGGTTTTAGTAGGTTTTAATCTTTTTTCTTTTTTACAGCCTGCCTGATGATACATTTTGCAACTATGCTGAGACTGTACTCTTAATTGACACAGTGTCAGATACAGTAAGTGAAACAAATGTTACTAATTAAATGTTGTTATGGTGCAGTTTCACTAGGTGGTGCTGCAATAAGATTGTATAAATTGGGATTCTATGTACTGATATGTTTGCTTGATAAAGAGCCGTGCTTGGCTCGAAACGTTGCTATTATGTTGCCCTGCAAGTGAGAAATAAAGGCAATTTTAAGTATTTTCGGAGTGCTGCCCATTCTGCTTTGTGAGTATTCCAGAATACAATACAGCAATCTTTGTCTGGACTTTCAGGTGTTATAAATTTCAGTAATTACATTACTTAGTATATGAGGCAATCCAGAAGGAACACGATGATAATCTAACTGCAGTGTTTAAAAGACTCCATGCTAACGGTTTAACATTGAACTGCAACAAACTCAGATTGAGGTAAGTCACAGTGCCTTCTGGGCAATTACACAACTAGGGAGATAAGAAAGTGTAGGGAATTAAAGCCATAGGGGCATATTAACCCTATGGGTACAAGAAGGGGATTTGTGGGTTGACGCCTACAGCTAAGTAAATATATATATATATATATATATATATGCTTCACTAATTCAGAAAACACCCCAGTACTCAGTGGTTCCTGGGAAATGAAAGACATACCACTGTTATCTTTTTTGTTGAAAGTGGAGTAAATTATTATGCAGGCTGAGAGGTGTTCCCAAACTTTTTCATATGACTGTATAAGGACAGAACTGAATAGTAAAAATCTATGTCCCACTGCAACTCCTTCAGTTACATTGAGTAGGAGAAACAATAGCCTGCCTGAAAGCAGTTCCATCCTGAAGTGCTGGTTTTTCCTGAAAACACATGGCCAGACAAAATTATTACTTGAGATGGCTGGCTAAACATCAATATTACAACTAAAGAAATACATTTGTTGACAAACAAAAAATATTGGAGGCATATAGAAAAGTGAAAGAGCTCAAATTTGAGGAACATCGTTTATATCTCTTCCAATTTCTCCGCTCTAGCTCTAGGGAATTTGTCCCAGTTTGTCGGCACCTCCATGACATGGGGAAAAAATCCTCTCTCCTTTATCCAGCCAAACTCAGAATACTGGAAGAGGGAAAACACTATTCTTTGAAGACCCATGGAAGGCAATGACACACTTCCGATTAACCACAAAAGGAGAGGTCCGAAATGACAGCTTAGACTCCTCCCCATGAGGAATAACACAAAGATTATGGGCCAACAACAGGGACTCCCTCCATTTCTCCTTCTGGAAAATATGTTCTCCAACAAACCAAACCCCTGACTTTAAACCATGGAATACCCTCTAGGTATCCCAATTATTTCTCCTTTACTCTATTCTCAAACAAAACCTGGCACTGGAAAGAAAATAGGAACTCTGATTTCTCTAACTTTTTGGGACTCATCTTCAGGAGACTGACCACATTCATATTGAGTAAAAGCCTCAACAATGTTAGCTTATCTCCTTTCTCCTTATACACATTTACAAAAGCATGGGAACCTTGCCTTGCCAATCTTCTTGGGACTCACCGTCCTGAGAGCAACCTTTTTCTCCCTCAGGAAAAGGTACTCCCCAACAAACCTAAACCTTGATTCTAAATCATGGAGTACCCCCAAGATATCCCAATATTCCCCTCAATCCCACTCTTAACCATAACTTGACATTGGAAAGACAAAGTCCCATCCTGCTTCCAGAGCAGGACTTGATAAACAACAATTGGAATTTTGCATTCCTTAAACTTCTTGGGACTCATCCTCTTGAGACCGACCTTTTTCATATAGAGTAAAGCCTCAACAATGTTTGCTTCTCTTCTTTCTCCTCATATACTTACAAGAGTGCTGTGTACGCCATGATATGTAATATGTATCTTTATAAATGGTTATTGTTTATTGTTTATATAATAAGATGTTTTATCAGCTCAGACCACCAACTACTCTAGTACCCGATACCTGCTCGCTGCGACAGGTTGGGATACTTTCTGAAATAATTTACCATCCATCCAATTTCTGGAAAACTGGAGTAGGTTAAACCCCAAATGACGAGCACTACTTCCATAGTTCATGATATCAAAATCTTGTCATGGAATGTGGGAGGCCTTAACTCTCCCTTAAAGAGAAAAAAAATTCTTGACAAACTGAAAAAAGAAAAACCCCACTTCTCCAAGAAACACATTGGCTCAAGGAGGACAATAACAACTATATATCTCTTCCAAGATATATAGTTGGGACGGAGAATGCTTAGAAGCCTCATACACAAAGAAAACTAGAGGGGTAGTAATATTATTTAATAAATCACTCAGCTACCAAGTGAAAAAAACATACAATGATAAAGAAGGTAGATACCTATTGCTGTTAATGGAAATATCAAACATCAAATACATTATTGTGAATATCTATGCTCCAAATGGCACTAACCAATCTTTTTTCACAAGACTTCTACAAAAGCTGGATTCCTGGGAGGCAGATCACATAATCCTCGCAGGTGACATGAATCTAACATGGGACATACTCCTGGATAACACAGGTACCCCCATCACATCATATACAGACAGAGCCAAACACTTAAAGATATTATGCACACATATGGGATTATATGACTCCTTTCGATATATGTACCCAATATCCAAAGAGTACACCTTCTACTCTGGAGCTCACAGAACCTTTTCTCGCATAGATTAAATTTTTATCTCCCAATCTCTCCTTTCCCACATACAACAGGCCGAGATAAAGGATATAGTAATCTCTGATCATGCCCCAATCTCAATACACATACAGAACCCACAACCACAACGTAGATCATTCAACTGGCGGTTCCCAGCATATCTCTCACACAATGAAGACTTCAAACAATACATCAAAACAACCTGGGCTAACTATGTGGACGATAGCCTTACCCATTGGGAAAACCCGAGCCTCTTATGGGCTGCCGCAAAACCAGTCCTGAGAGGACACATCTCCACATACCTGGCCCATATTAAAAAACACTACAATGTCAAATATACTACCCTACAAAAGAAACGGAAGCCTACACATTGTTTAAAACCCATAATACAAAAGAATACCAAGAAAACTACAAAGAAATAAAGAAACTTTTTGACACCCTGATAACTGAAATGGCTCAACTAAGCTTAGATCATAAATGGAACAAATACTTTCGATGGGGCAATAAGGCAGGTAAACTGCTAGCAAATATAGTAAGAAAACAAACCCCACAGACATATATTCACAAATTACAGGGAAGGGACAATTGGGTCACAAACAACAAACACATTACAGCGGAAATGACTGAATACTTCAAATCCTTCTATGCAGAAGAACTAGACAACTGATGGAATCAAATTTCTACAGGAAGCACACCTAACTAAACTAACTGCAGAAGAAAGGAACTATACAAAATCCTAACACCAGAACTGAGCCCAATACTCCTCCGCTTATACAATGATACACTACAAGGCTACCCATTGTGGCCAGAGGCCAACAAGGCCAGAATAATTCTACTCCCCAAAAAAGATAGAGACCTGACAAAGCCACAATCCTATAGCCCTATCTCCCTGCCAAACCAAGACCTCAAAATATTATCTAAAATCATGGCAGATAGACTACAAACAATACTACCCAAGATATTGTCCCCCTGCCAACTGGGCTTTACAAAGGGACGCCTAACTCAGTTAGAGCCACAAGACAAATATTAGCCTCCATATATCGCCACAATATAGAAAAACAGAAACACAGTATTCTAGCTAATTTAGATGCAGAAAAAACATTCGATAGAATATATCATGCCCACCTACTGAGAATACTCAAATTTCAGCATTTTGTTCACCAGCTATTAAAACTTTTCAGAAACCTTTATTCATCCCCAGTTGCGTTTCTCACAGTAAACAATCTGAACTCAGAACGCTTTCCCATTCAAAAAGGCACTAGACAAGGTGGCCTTTATCCCCACTCTTCTTCAACATGGCACTCGATCCACTACTCCGACATTTATCGCAAAACCCATAATTTCAAGGACTCGCTATAGGGCATACATATCACAAAATTGTAGCATTCGCAGATGACATATTACTATTTATTGGTAAACCCAACCAAGACATCCCAACAATTCTTGAAACCATTAATAGATTTGCATTTTTCACTGGCTTTAAAATAAACTATGACAAATCAGAAGGCATAAAACTCAAACATACCCTAGACTCAGACTGGAACTATAATTTCCCATTTAAAAGGGCTTCACACCACATCACATATCTAGGCATCAAATTTGCAAGTCACCACACAGATACATACAAAATAAACATTAGTCAAACTATAACAGCTTTACAACAAGATCTGTCCAAATGGAAAACATCCAGTCTAACCTTCCTAGGCAGGGCACATCTCATCAAAATGATATACTTCCCCAAGCTACTATACAAAATACAGATGCTACCATATTATATTAAACACAAAGACCTCAAATTAACAAATAAAATATTCCGGGACTTCATATGGGCAGGAAAAAGACCACGAATTGCAATGTATAAACTCCAACAACAAAAAATTAACTGAGGCATTCATTTTCCTAATATACAACATTACAATGAAGCTGCTCTTTTACACCACATTGGAGATTGGATATATCAAAACACCATATACAGTAATATAGAAATCGAATGCAGTCTCATAGGAACACCACACATTAGCTCACTACTACACTTACCCCCCCTCGGAATTAACAAATACCCTTAAAATGAACCCACTATTCATACATATTTACAGAGCATGGCGCAATGTCAAACAAAGACACACGACCACTCCAAACTTATCTCTATATCTATCCTGGACTGGCAATAAAGACTTTCCTAGTGGGCTTCTGACCAACATCTTTTCAAAATGGAGACAAGGCGGTTTACACTGCATTAAAGACATAATTAACAAAAAATGTACCCCTATGACACTAGCAGAAATACCAAATACCAAATTTCCCTTCCTCTATAATCAAAATTTTATCTTACACAGGCCCTCCACTATGTGAGGAAGGTTATACGCAATATCACAGATCAAGATCTTTCTAGTTCATTAAACCATATATGGAAAGGAGACAATAATCACTATTCAACCACACTCATTCATAAACTCACTACACCAAACTTGGACTCCTTTACTGGAAATGCATCCCTTAAAAACTGGACCAACTCTATTCCAAATACCAATACCCTAGATATACTTAAACTACACTCCCACACCATGAGGATTATCCCATCCAGCCAATATCAAATTATTGCCCTACAAATTCTGCACCAATCATATCTAACCCCTTTACGAAGATTTAAAATGGGCCAGCTGAATGATTCTGCATGCCTAAGATGCCAAGAAAAAGAGGCCTCCCTACTTCACTGTATCTGACTATGCCCAGTTATTCAAACTATATGGCAGAAAGTATACGCTCACTGGCACTTTTTAACAAAACAAACATTTAAACCCAATTTTGAATGGGCCCGACAGTAAGATTCTAGCAGAAAAACTAGCAGCAGCGACTAGGAAGGCCATTCCACAGGAATGGCTTTTCACCACTGCGCCATCATTACACTTAGTTAAAAACAAACTACACATCCTATTTCATATGGATTGGCTGGAAGCGTCGGCCAATAAAACAACCCAAACACATAAATTCTTTGACACCTGGTCTACCTATATTCTGAAACCCCCCCCCAGACATTGATGACAGCAAACACATTCCGAAATACAACTTGGTCTGATACGGAAAGCCTTCGAGGCACTAACCCCCTTCTATTAGAGACAGTATCGTAAAATGGAACATGAACATCTGCTTCCCTGGATCCAGCACATCATGGACATCAGATATCTACTTAATTACTCATGAGAATACTAATGATCTGAGCTGATTTTGATTTTATTCTGATTATGACTCTAATTTAACTCTGATTTAATCTATTTGTCTTATGTTATGTTCATTTTATGTTTTCCTTATCTGTTTGATTCTATTAATGTTGTAAGGCAGGATCCTTATCTCACATGGAAACATGAAAAACCATGACAAACGTGTACCAACCACCTAAATGCATATTCTCATTGTTCTCTAAACTGATCCTGGTCTATCAATGTCAATGTCATAAAAGCATGGCAACGAAATGGAAAACCTTATATGTATAATATGCCTACACTGGATGTCAATATCTGTCATGTCAAATTGAATCCTGCAGTTTATTAACAAAATAAAAAATACAATATTTAAAAAAAAAATAATTACATTTGTTGTATTAGGAATTCAATTTTACATGGTAGTGTGAAGTATGAACAGTGTAATTTAGGAATAAAAACTTCATCATAAAAATCTTGAGATATTTCCTGTAAAACCTGATTTGCTTGTTCAGTTTGTTGTTCAGCCACTGAAAGTTACATAGTCTACAAAAGATAATAAGGCAAGTAAGGTCATGCATGTGACAAGTGTAGCCAAATCGGCCACTGATTGGAAAACCAAATTGACAATAAATAGGTTATTTGGGTGTAAAAAGGAACCTGTCAGTGAGACATAAAACTGTATAATAAACGTTATTTTCAAATTAAATATGAAACCCAAATTATTTTTTCTATTAAAACAAACATACCTCTTATAAACGCATTCTAAAAGCTCAGCTGTCAATCATATATTACTTGCACCTCCTCTATGCCTTAGACAAAATACAGTACTTTCACTTTCTGTTCTACACACCAAGATTTCATTGCACTCCCCACATACCCCTTCCCACCTAACCATCTAATTGTGTCGCCAGTGCATGAGCAGGGTTATCTGGTCCCCAATTCTGGCACATAAACAAAATTTTGGTATGATGCAAAGCTTGCCTTAATAACAGTGTCTACAAAATGGCTACTTGCTGTGAGGTCGAATTCCCAAACTATAACAAAACAAGATTAAAATAACTTTGATAGTTTAAGTAATTTTTGCTTAACTAACATACAATAGAATTTGGATCTTATAGTCCCTTTTAAAATCAATAGCCAACATGTTGTAATCATTTCTGGATAATGTTGTAGCTGGATTAGCTGAATGTACAGTCAATTTAAATATGTAAATGCTTTTGATGACAGTGTAAAAATCCTAATACTGTATAAGCTTTTTGTGCTGGTTTCAGTGGAATATCCCTTTTATGCATTAAGCAGAAACATTACTACTATTCCACTTTTTTCTTATATTGAGTTTATTTATTACTCTGGAAAAATGCTGATCTTTTTACAGTGTATAATAATGTTAATAATGCATTTACTACATGACTCAGGAAAAATTATAACAACACTGTAAATTCTTTAGGCAGTAGCCTATAATCAGTAAAAAAATGTTAATACATTTGTATATTTTAAATAAATCATTGTTTATTCCAAAGTGCTTTCCAAAGAAGTCTTAGTTCAGCAGTTAATGTGAAAATCATGCAACCTTTGTTTTCTATAATTATTCCTTGTTACCTTGGATGGTGAAACTAAAATTTCTGGAGTATTTTATAATAATAATAATTTGTCTTCTTTTTTCCAGAGAGTTAAACATAAGCCATTTACAGAAAGGTAGGCATGAAAGCTTTATGAAAGATTTCTAAATTTTGATACAATTGTATTTTGCATAAGACTAGATAAGCATACACAAAATAGATCTATAATTAATGGCTGGAAGATAATTCCAGTTCTTTATTAGTGTGATTTTTTTGCTCAATTTTTGTAATAAAACTTGGGAATATATCGTAAGTCGTCATGTTTTTGCTTCCCAGTGTATGTACTGAGTAGTGATGAGCTAAATTTTTCACCATGTTTCACTACAAAAAAAATACCCATTACCTAATGGGTGAAAAAAGGTATTGTGCATCAAAAGAAATTTGTCTCCGATAGACTTTGATGCAATTGTCTGACTGCAGCATTGTTGATTTACAGGTCACTTATGTACTAGCATTACTTGAGAAGTGCTCATAAGATGCATATTCTCTAAAGAAAAAGAAAACAATAATCCTGGACTAGTATATTTTTTATTTTCTTTAAAATGCATGCAACATCAAAAAATTTGCTTTGGGCAAAAGTAGAGACGCAGAGCATGAGATCCATAGTTTACATGACTGACTTTTAACAAATACTTTTGTTGGCATGGCTCAGATATCCCTGGCTGACTATGTACTGCATATCATAACAATTAACTATTTGCTAAGCATGTCAATACCAGATAACTTTCAGTGTGAGCATTAAATATGTTTCAGCTTCTCTCATGCATGGAGTGTGGGTTTTTCCCCTCATTTTCTTTTGTAATATCTACAGTCAGTAACTACAGAGACTGAAATGACATATTATTCTTTAGGAAAGATGAAATGATTACAGAAACCACTTTGTCTCCTGCTGTTATTGAGGATTCATCTTTTTCTACAAATGGTAAGTAATCAGAAACCTATAAGAAGAGAATCAGATTGTGGAATCCATTTTAAGATTCCATTACTGATTTTATTCAAGCTTTAGGCTTGGAAATCATTGACTGTAATGGAGTGAGCTGTATCTTGTGTTACAGAGACTTGCTCTACATCTGTACACATCTGTGTTATCTTTGTTATAAATATTTTCAGACCCTTGATTAATTAATTTTACTGAACAACAATTCTACACTGAAAGTTTCCCAGACCAGAAATGCGAAGTTCCATTTTTAATGCCACATTGTTTAATGTGGCCATAAAAGCCCACTCTGGTGTTAATTTGTTCAATGGAGGCATGGTACAGCCATGTGGGGTGTTGTCCTGCCCAGATTTGTGGGCAGGCCACAGAGTAACGGGCCTAGGGTGGTGATCCGAGGCAGCATGCCACCTATTGACCACATGTAAACTGGGGACTGGATGGCAGATCTGTCGCCCATCCAGTCCCCAGCACTAGTGATCAGCAGCAGCGGAGATAGGGTTGCCATCTGTCCGGTTTTGACCCGGACAGCCCGGTATTTTGAAGGGCTGCCCGGGTCAATGTTTCCTGCCTGGTTTTCCAAATAAGGAAAACCGGGCCGGATTGGCTTGATTGACGCCACGATCGGCCAATCGGTGATCGCGTCGTCATAGCTCCACCCCATGACGTCATGGACCCACCCACCAACGTCATGGGCCCGCCCACCGACGCCACAGGCCCGCCCACCGACATCACGGGCCCGCCCCCCTGTCCGGCTTCAGCCACAGGGAAAGGTGGCAACCCTAAGCGGAGAATACATGAGGTGGTAAGGGTGTGTGTAGGGGGTGGTGTAAGTTTGTGATAGTGTGCGATTGGTGGGAGGGCAGGGGAGCATACGACCTAAGGACTCTTGCTTGAAATCTGTACTTGGGTGTTGTAGCACTAAGAACGAATATAAAGCTAACTGAGAACCCCAACCCCATTAAGGATGTTGTTGGCTAAGGTTCATAATGTCTGTTGTGCACAAAGCACTAGAATAATAAAAAGACTAAAAAGTTCAGCATATGCATTAGGTCACATGAAAAGAATCAGCTTTGCAGTACCACACTTTGGATGAATTACCTTTATTAAGAGTGTTAACAATGTGCTCCCCGCCCACAGCTTCTGATTTCTGGTTATAGAGACACATGCTCACCCCTCCCCGTTTGTGACATCATCGGCAGGCAGGTCAATAAAAGGATGGGGGAAGTCTGGCACTGGCAAGCGCGGATAAAGGGAGGACAAAAATCTGAAGTGTATACTGTGAGCTGTGAATGACAGGTAGATGTCTGTAACTCTGTATCCTGGGCCTTTTTGCTGGGCCTTTTTGGTTGAGTTATTTCTGTTATTCTGGCCAGCTTCTCATAAGTGTCTGACAAGAATTTGGGAACTGACCGCGCTGCTAACTATTTAATAAAGTTAAGGAAAAGTCCAGTTATCTAGCAATTTTGGTGTGTCTATTCTGTCTATGTTGTGCTTAGATATCCTGCTTGCCTAACATTGAAAAAGCTACAGTATTTCTCCCACACTACATAAAAATGCTTCTGTGAAGTTAAAGGCTTCTGTTATATTTTTCTACTTTCCAATTTCCTTTTAGTCTATTCTGCTGCAGCTTTTTATTTAAACTATGCGACATTGTAATTCCACTTGTCTGCACTTTTTTATTTAATGAATTTCTTTCTCTAGAAAGCGTTTTATTAAAGGCAATTCAATTAGAGGTACCAGTTCATTAGATAAAGCCTAATGTGGAATTAGCAATGCGGATAAATAAGAAGGGCCACTTGATTAGACAGAGTCTAATGGGGTAGAGATGGCATGCCAATTCAAATGGAGACATTCACTTTTAGAGTAACCAGTTTTTAATACAAAAAAAGATTACATGTATTTGTTTTAAATGTTCATTATTATTTTTGCACAGAATAGGCTGCATGTATCAATTTATTATTTTGAGTGACTTTAGTCCACTTTGACACATATTATTCTGCACAAAGACACAGTGAAATAAAGCTTCTTCATTAGATAGGAAACAATGATTAGGTAGGAGTCAACCTCTAATGTGAAGGCATGCAAATAAAGATCCCTTTTAGAGTGCATATGGGCAGTACACGGGGTAGGTGGTATTAGTTTCCTTTGCTTGGGCATGCAGGTGAAATTCTAGTGGCAGTTGACATGTAGAGAAACTCATTTGCAATTGTATGGCTGTGTATCTAGTCATCCTTATCAGATTGAGGCAGTGGCAAAGGGAAAAACGTATGCGGAAAGACAAGGAATCTTGGGGGGGGGGTTATGGTGATATGTGAGCAGAACTGAGCAGTGAAATTAAGGAAGCAGGAATGATGACATGGGGAGAGAGCACAGAGAACATTTTAATATCTGTGTATGGCCCCAACTGGCATTACATTTGCATTTGAAAGAAACAAGTTTTTTTTGATCCCTTAAAGAATCTTTCAAACACTTTTCCAAGTTACAGAAACAATATTATTAGTACCAGCTAAGAGAGAACTGTCACTTATAACCACCAAGGTTAATGATGTCATGGTCACAACACAACTAGAAAGGTAGAGTTTATAGTAATCACTGGCCATCATAATTTTGGGAGGGAACAGCAGGGTTCACTATACTTTCTTATCCTAGGCACCTAATAAAGAAAGAAAAATTAAAAACAAAACTCTAAATAAAGCTCAAACATTCCCAACAGATTTGGAAATGTCAAAATAAACTCTTCCATGTATCCTTCCAACTGCCGGCTATTTAGATAATTTAGAGGAAAATTTTTTTCCAGTTGTAAATGGGACCAATGTTCCATGCATTTTGCCTTGAATCTGTTCTGTGAGGCATTATTACTTTCACAGAACAATCTGTTACGGTTACATTTTTTTATTTAACATCTAAGTATTGTAGCTTGGTTGATATGAAGAATTCTTTATTGACAACATTAGCAATAGAATCTGTTGTTTATAAGCAGCCAGATGTTCTTGTTAGAAAACAAATATAACCATAGTTATAAGTAAATTATAGTCATATTTGTATTTTCGGGTATGTAAGTATAATAATAGACAGCCAGTTTGTACCATCTGCCTTTACTGACTGACTCTGAAAATGGAGATGTTTTAGTAAGTGGTTAATATGTTTCTTAACTGATTTATTCTGAGTTACATGACAGTTGCAATTTTGTGGTAGTGGGAAATTAAAGAAAATTAAAGTATTTCCCTAAAGTCTTCCAGGATAGATTTTCTTACCTAATGTACATATGGCAGTTTATTATAATATACTTTTTAACTTTATTATGTAACTTCGCTTGATGCCTTTGCAGTTCTGTTATTATCTTATTGCAATTAAAAGACAAAACAACACATTTTTTACTCCTTACCTACGTATTTGGCAATTAAAGTGGCCATACACAAGCCAACCTTAGTGTTATCAGACTGATAACCTGTGTTCAAATAGTATCATTCACTTCATTCAGGCTGATCAGTCATCTGAACAGAACAAACACTAAGGGGGTTATTTACTAAAATCCAAAATGTTCTAATTATTTTATTAACTTCAAACTATTATAAATGTTTGATAAAATTGTGAAGAATTTTTACTATTTTTCCAATTTGCCACCTGAGAAAGTCTGAAGTTTTTTGATTATTTATTTTTTTTATTTATCTTTTTTATATTATAATTTTTTTGATTATTGCCTGAAAACCACAATATTTTCAGATTATGGAAGAAACCCAGAGCAGATCATGCTATCTTCCAATTGTAAAAGGGACATCTACAACAACAACAGGCCAAGTACAGACCCTTCATTGAGTGGGACTGGAGATGAAGATTTATTAGTATAAGAGACAGTGAATGAATGGTTAGAGAGTTAAGAACAGAGCCATGATGCAGCCTGGTTATGGATACCAAGCAGCGAATTCCCGCGATAAATTCGTGACACACCCGAAAAAATTTGCCTGGCAAAAATTAGGGCAAAAAAAAAACGAGTCGTGTGCCGAATATGGCACAACGCGCGTCAAAAACGGCGAGACGCGCGATGAAAATGACATGACGCGCAACGAAAACAATGCGGCGTGTGTCAAAAACGAGACGCGCATCGTTTCCAGAAGCTAAAGAAAAATTTAACATGCCAGTAAGCTCAGTAGTAGGCTCAATAGCACAGTGTTTAAACAGAGAATAAGGCATAGGATCAAGAGAGCAATTGTGAGTGGGAAGGGCAAGAGACACTTGGAGACTTCAAATGTCACTGGAGGAATGGAATTAACACATGCAGAAGTGGGATTAGCAAAGAGGAACTGGTTTGTATTAATAGAGGTAGGATAGATTGCAGATGGACTCTACTTTGTCTTTAAGAAATCAACAAACTCCTGAAGAGAGTGTGTCTGGTTGACCTATACTGTCAATGAGGAATGGAGAAGAGTATTGAACATAGAAAACAGGTGTTGTGGGTTGGATTTGTGATTCTTTATAAGGGTACTGTGGTACTCTTGCTTGGACTATGACAAAGCAGAATTGAGGCATGCCAGTAGAAATTTGTAATGAATAAAGTATGATTGCATGCTTGCATTCCACATACATTCAGCAGATGTTGCACATTAGCATAGGGATATCGTTTGTGAATTCAGACAGGGTGTAGGTATTGAGCACAAGTATGCCTAGCCTGTAAGGGAGCAAATGAGCCAATGGAGGATAGTATGTGATTATCAGGATCAGACATTTCCCTAAAGGAGGAAAGACTGGACCTGAAGACCAATGGCTGGGAGGTCAATGTCATGTGTATTCCAAGTTGAGAAAGTGGGGAAGGAGAGCGAGAGATGGAAAATTTTACCAAATAATGATTGGAAATGGGGAAGGGATCACTGTTAAAACCTGTTATAGGGCAACCCTTTTGAAATAATAAATAAAGTGGTATAAAGGTGATACCTTTATTGGCTAACTAATATAAGCATAGCAAGCTTTCGGAACATTTTAGTTCCTTTTTCAAGCCGATTACAATGAAGATGTGGTGTTCTAAAGTATGGGAATACAAATTAATGGAAACTTTCAATTCTCTGGAGAAGGGACTAAACCTGGGCCTTGGATTTATGTCTAATTATGTGGACTAACAAAGGACTGCAGCAGGTCAGAAACACCAGCATGTCTGGCGATGGACAAAGAGATCATATGGAATTCCTTTGATTCTACACTCCAATAATTCAGCCCTAATTTACACTAGTCTATTTGACCCACATTATCTTGTACCTTTCTTTGTCTCTTGCAGATCCCCTCGTAAATGAATTTGACACCTCACACATAGATTTTTTGGTCATTTGACCTATGAGCTGAATGTTGTAAATATAACAGAGAACACTACAGCTTCATTGTAATCAGCTTGAAAAAGGAACTAAAATGTTCTAAAAGCTTGCTATGATTATATTAGTTAGCCAATAAAGGTATAACTTTTATACCACTTTGTTATTTTTTTATTTCAAAAGGGTTGGCCTATAACATTTCACTGGCTAACACGGTACAGCAACGTTACCTGTTAAAACCTGAGAGAGATAGTTTTTTAGTAAAAACTAATCCAGAAAGTGGCCATTCTTATAAGTAGGTGTGTTTGTCCACTGCTGGAGCTCAAAGTAGGAGGTTAGGCAGGGAAGACAAGAGCACCAGGGTTGTAATGCATCATCGATATGGAAGTTAAAATCCCCAAAGATGCCGGGTTGTCAGTACAGAGGACTAAAAAAAGAGAGCCAGGTGTCAAAGTTAGAAAGGAAGGTAGCAGAGTAGGCGGCTGAAGGGATCTGAAGGGCATGTACCTCAAAAGACTTGAATGAGAAGGCTGGAGGATGACAATAGGCTTGAACTAACAGCAAGAGGAGAATTCCAACTCCCCCATTGCATCCCAGGGTTCATGGGTTGTGACAGGATGAGAGACAATAATGCCAAAGTGTAGCATCAATGGCAGCACCATTCTATGAAGGCCAGGTTTACATTAATACATAAAAACATTAAATGATTTAGAGCAAAAAAAGTCATGGATAAATATGGATTTTTTAGTTAAAGAGAAGATGTTGACAAGGACACAAGAAAATGGAAGACAGGAAGAAGGAAGAGTTGGAAGAAAAGTAAGAAAAATAGTGAGAAGTTGTGGGATAGGATTGGAAGGGTCTGTGCACCTGTGTATTGTTAGTAACCTGAGGAGAAAGGTGTTTCAACTAAAAGAGCTGGAGTATGTGGATGGGAGCAGGGAGGAAGAGAAGTATATACTTACAGACAGGAGGGTTAAAACCTTAGAGAGCACTGTGCATGCAAACAATACAAATATGATTTGATTTGCCCTTGCTGTTACTAGGAGGTAAATTGTTGTGATAAGTCCTCAGTGGAGTATGACTGCAGCAGGTGGGAAAGATTATCAGACACCTCATATTGATTTAATTTTTTGTAGTAATAGGGTCCTCTGGGCTGGCTCTCCTTGTAGCTATCCTTATTGAATTCCAGATCACTTGTAAATAAATCACTTAGAAATAAATCACCCCAGCAAATACTCTCCCCTAAGGATATCTCAATAAATAGGAAGAGTAAAAGGTGGGTACTGCTGCACACAGGTCTAGGGAATCTGATTCTAATCGATCAAGCACCAAACTGATCACCCAGCTGTGAGAGAGTACAAGCAGGTCTGGATTTGTGGGCAGTCCACAGAGGCCCGGGCCTAGGGCGGCAAAAATGTGGGGGAGGCATGCAGAATTGAGGTTCCCATTGCTGGCAATCGTCACAGCAGCAGTAGTTATTAACCGCACCAGCAGTGCTCCAGGACTGGAAGCACACCTGAGGGAGGGGAAGGAGGTGGGACGATTGGGGGGAAGTGCCTCCCTTACCCAGTACCCAGTGCTGTGCCCCTGACAGCCCAGCATGCTTGGTGTGCATGCATGTGTTTTGGAGAAGTGGAAAGATAAGTAGGGTTGCGGGGGCAGTACACGCATGGTGGGGGCAGAGCTGCAAGTGGCCTAGGGGCACTTCATAATGAAATCCAGCCCTAAAAATGAGAGCAGAGCAAAACTGAAGATGAATACATAGATAAAGTGATTTACAAAGTTTGTCTGGAGAGGAGTTTATAGGGGTTGTAAAATGTTCACGTTACAAGACTACAGGCAAAACTGATAATCAGTATAATGTGACTGGTTTAGAAGTGGGAAATTAACAATACATAGCTATATTTAAACAGTGGTAGGTGTGAATGCCGATAATCAATACACAAATGCAGACAACAGTGCCACAGCAGTGATGGAAGTGAATGCAATCGTCAAAAATGTCAGTTGCAAGCTTCAGCCATGTGCGTTCTGGTATATCAGGTGATCGTAAGTCTCTTTGTGGTTGGCTAATCTATTTTGTTTAGAAGAAATGGACGCCAATGCCTTTTTTGTTGCAAACAGGGTGTTCCCAATATTTATTCCATGGTGCTCTGGACACCATTTCTTCTATTAAATTATTGCTGGCATGTGGCTAGGCCAGTGCCTTTACCTTATCCCCTTAATTGGACTGGTCTATTTTCTTGACAGACTGCAGTTCTCCACTATACATTCTTACATACCTGGTCAGAACATTGTCATTCTGGCTCTTGCTTTGGAGCATTGTATTCTTTAGTGTAGTCATCTTAGCATTTCAACTTGAGAATCTTTTGGAATCACAACTCACCAGTCACCAGACATTAAAAGACCATCAGTTACTGAAAATGTGTGATGAATTGGCCAGTATTAGTATAAAGATAGATGGCACTTGATTCATATGCTGTGGCCAGCCTTGCATATGCTTTCAGGATTTTATCCTTTTGTGTCTCCACTATCGACTGCTCTAAATAGTGTGATTGCGATAGACATCACTTTTCCTGGGGTGTATGAAAAAGAAATATCATATTATTTAACTGCAGTAACATCCTCAATAGTTTTGCTGGAGCTTGTCCTATAGGCCTTGAGAGAATGACTTTCAGAGGCTTATAATCGGACTGTACTTTCAAATTGGCTCCATAGATGTACTGATGAAATGTCTTTCTTTGTTTCCAACACAGCTAATTTTGCATAATTTTGTTCTGCACATGATGCTCTGAAAGTGACTGTAAATGATTGGTTTTCATTCTTGCAGGAGACATGCTCGAGTCCATCTTTTGATGTATCAGCTTGTATTTAGAATTGTTTAGCAAATTTATGGCTTTGCCCTGCTCTGGGCCCGATTGCCACATAATATATTTTTTTGAGGAGCATTCTCAAAAATGCAGTCAAAGATGCTTCTTGAAGAATATATTGTGCTAAATACCTAGCCATGCTAAGAAATCACATTAGACTTTTCATATTTTGCGGTGGAGGTATATTTAATATAGCAGAGATTTTGCTGTCCTCAGACGTTATGATTTGGCCCAGGTACTTAACTTCTTTCACCAAGTATCGGATTTTATCTCTGTTAAACTTGATTTTAAGCTTTTGGACTCTCTCTATGACTGAATGTCACCATGCTTAGTAGAAATCATATCAAATCATATCATCTGCTATTATGTGGATGCCTTAAATGTCCCAAAAGCTTTTTTCTGTTGAAACACCTCACTCTTATTTTTTATACTTATTTTTTTATTATTTTTATAGTTTTTTTATTTTTATTTATTTCTTTAATTATTTACCTTCTTCTGACTCTTTCCAGCAGTGACGTAACTACAGTGCGCCGGCACCCCCTGCAAAACAATCTTCAGATGGGCCCAGCAAACTCTGATCCCATCCTGCTGCCCACTTTAATTAATTTTGAACAGAATCCTTGATAAATCAAAGTATGCAGTGTTCTATAAAATATCCATTCAAAAATGGATCCTATTGAAAGAAATGTTCAGTGTAAACATTCCTTCATGTATTGAAATGTTATTACAAGTGCCCTTGATCTCTAAAGAATAATGTTTCACGTACATTGTTTGAGCAACTGCTATTTGCTGTGTCTGCCTAATGTCCCCCAGGTCTGGTTATATCCTCAACCAAGGCACTTCATACAGTAAGTAGCAGAGTTGCAGGAATGAACATTTAGAAATTAAATAGAGTATCTTCTAAACCTTGACAGATGCATCGTGTTATGCTATTCAGTAACAGAACTGCAATTATTATAAATGGAACAAGAAAGACTAACAGTTTATGTAGTAAATTTGTTTGTTATTGTGTACTCTTTCTGCAGGCTGCAATTATGGAAGTATCAGACAGATTTTTGCTCTTTTATATAAGAATAATAGCTTTTCAGTGGACATGAATGGCATTTTATAGTTTTCTGCAATTTGTTTGCTTTCTTTTGTATTTTTTTTCAAAAGGTTATTTTTTTTTAAATAATTTCTGTTTTCAGATTTTACAAAACGTTTAGAGAATATTTTGTAATCCTATTACTACCTGTAAATGTCTAAGCCTTTCAAGTCTTCCTAATTCCAACATAAAGCCTCATTATAAAGTGTTCATATTTTTTATTTTACATTCTCTCTTTTATTTTAATTCTTTCCATTGGTTTGTGTTTTTCTTGGAGTGTGAGTATAGTGCAAAGTTCAGTTGTTTAGTTGTCATTTAAAGGAGTATTTCACCCAAAATAATGTTTAGTATGCTGGAGATGACCCAAAGGAAACAATAAGTCATTTTGTAGCTGCTCTGTAATAATGAAATATCCATTGATATCAGTCTTCAACCTGCCATTTTGATTACTAAAGATACTGCCCCAGACAAACATAGATTGATCTGAATGTCCGATTATTGATTTTTTTAATCACATAACTATTCTCTCAAGGATTTCCCCTTAAGTTTTTTTGTTAATTTCAATAGATTCCTCCTTACTGTCTATAGGCACTTTTTATTTGGAAACTTTGTTGGTTAGATACTTTTGAAAAAGCCCCAGTATGCTCTTTGCATGGTATTCTATTATCTTATATAGTATGTGCTTAAAATTACTTTCCTTAAAGCTTTTTATGCCTGGGTGACCGGTCCCTTTTACAGGCATTGTGCTATCACATATGAAGCCTCTTTGTTTACTGATATTTTTACACAAGCTTTAATAGTGTACTTTTATTTCCTGTAACCTTAGATGTTCAGTTTTCATGTATTAATCATTTTGATGTGTTTACTTGCTAAATCATTCAAGCCACCTAATATTTTTCACACTAAGGGGGTTATTTATTACAATCAGTGAAAAAAAAAACTTGAATTTTTTGGGATTCATTATACCTCGAGGATTCAGAATCCAAAAATTCAGCATTTCATATTAGTTACATAGTTAAATTGGATTGAAAAAGTCCATCAAGTTCAACCCCTCCAAATTAAAACCCAGCATACACAAACACACCCCTCCACTCTTTCACACAAACCGTATATGCCATATAGCTATACTAAGGGGTCGATTTATTAAATTCGAATTCGAACGATTTTCGATGGTACGATCTATTCAATTGGTCAAATATGCTAATTTTGGCATATTCGATCATCGAATAGCAAATGGTCGAATGACCGAATACATTCGAATAGATTAGAATGAATATTCGATCATTCGATCAGCGAAGGATTTAAATTTTAAAGTTCATTTGATTGCCTACTTCGCCAGATTGGACCTACCGAATTGCAATGTAAGCCTATGGGAGCACTCCCATAGGCTTCTGAGGCTAAGTCCTGATCGAATAGGATTCGAACGATCAAAGTCTTCGATCGTTCGAATTGGACGAATCATTTGAATAAATTATTTGACTGATCGAATAAATTTGTATTCGATCGTCGAATGATCAAATATCGAATAAAAGGTGGCCTAAAACTATTCGATTAGCATTCGACGATCGAATGCTAATCGAATATCGAATTTGGTCGAGCAAATTTTCGGGAATAATAGTAAATTTTCCCCTAACTGTAGAGTTTAGGATCAAAAAAACATTTGATATTATATCTGTCCAAAAAATCATCCAAGCCCCTTTTAAAAGCAACAACAGAATCTGCCATCACAGCTTCACCTGGCAGTGCATTCCACAACCCATCTGTCCTCACTGTGAAGAACCACCTACACTGCTTCAAATGAAAGTCCTTTTCTTCTAGTTTGAAGGGGTGGCCTCTAGTGCGGTGATCCTCTTTATGGGTAAAAAGGTCCCCTGATATTTGTTTATAATGTCATCTAACATATTTGTAAAGGGTAATCATGTCCCCTCGCAAGCACCTTTTTTCCAGAGAAAACAAACCCAACCTGGACAGTCTCAGACCTGCTGAGGTTGTTTATAGGTCAATGGACAAGGTCCCTATTCTATTTGGTAGTTTCTGTGGTCTGTGCTGGAATTAGTCCAAAATATCTATTTCTGACTTTTTAGGCAAAAATCCAAAATAAACTTGTTCTTTTCGGGAAAAAGCCTGAAAAAAATAGAGCAGTTCTAGAAAAAAATCTTACAATTTAGGTTTTAGCTCAATTTTATCTAGTGTGTCCCCGATCCAATTAAATTGTGTTTTTGATTAAAAATAAAGTCCAATTTAAATAAATTTGGATTTTGATAATAAGGTCTCAATTGTAATATCATAATGAGCCCTTTAGGTAAAGGGTAATTAATCCTTATTTTCATATTTCACAATTTTGCTTAACTCCTAACTCCATTAGTTCTTTATCTCGAAGTGTGTAATTGTGCTTAGCTGAAAAGTGTAGCTAGTAAATATAGTAAAAGTAATGTTGAAACATCTTAATTATTGCACAATAAAGGCAGAAGTATCATAGTCTTTCGGTCATACAGTAGCTGAATCAGAAACAGCTAAAAAAAACTAGATTAAGTTTTGAAGAGAACCTGTCACCCTAAGAAATAATTCCAAATACCCGTACAATTTTATTGTCATGAAAAATTTACTTTACTTACAGTACACTACATAATTATAATCCCAAAATCTAATGTATGCACCAAAAAGGAGGATATTGTGCACCAGGATCCACGTGCCTATAGACAGTAAGGAGGAAGGGGATTTACGGGGAATTCAGTGATATCTAGAAAGTTCAAAAATGCAAGTGAAAATTATGGTTCTGCATGAGACAGTCACAGACAAGTGAGGCAGGCAATATATGATTGGCAGCTTACATTTTTAAATACACTTATAAACTCAAAAATACTGTACTTTGAGTTTCATGTTTCATTTTAAGAGGATTTTTATTATATAGCTTTTGCTGTCTGGGCAACTGATCCCCTTTATTGAGCAAGACTAACTAACAACTAACTTTTCTTAGACCTATCCATGTCACTTGAAACTTTGAATGATACACTTTTAAATGAAATCATCAATGACACAAAGGAACCTATAAGGGTATGTAAATCCTGTAGCATGTTTTTATGTTAATCAATCAGCTTACTAATTGGCTGAAGTGTAATTCATTAAATAACGTGGCTACCCCATCCCACAATAATGGGATGTTTACTAAATAAATCACTAGAATTGGCCTAGTTTTAACCCACAATGAGACATGCCTTCCCACTGCAATACAAAACAAAATTTTGCACTCACAACAATTAGCTGCAAACATTTTTTTCATGTACTTGCAGTTTACATAAAGGCACTCATGAATCTTTGTAACTCTGTGTATAATATATCTGTCTCTTAATCCTCTCTTATGGCATTCAGGGGCAACAGCACTTATAATCGTTTGTGGCAAACTGCTGCTCTGTACACACAGTGGGACCCTTCCATCCCTAGACCCATTCTACCACATATTGCAGAATCAGAAGTTAATTGTGTGAACCCTGCTATAAGGGATACTGTTGTGGGAAAACATGTTTTTTTCCAGTTAATCAGTTAATTGCTTCTGCAAAATTCTGCACTTAAATCCATTCTTCAAAAGAAAAAACATATTTTATTATATTTCATTTTGAAATCTGATATGGGCTAGACATGTTAGTTTCCCAGGTGCCCTCAGTCATGTGACATATGCTCTGAAAAATATCAGTCACTTTTCCCTGCTACAAGTGATATCACCCACTTCCTTTCCCCCAGTAGCACATCAGCAATGGGAAGGTAGCAAGTTAGCAGCTTCTTGACACTTCTGCTGAAGGATTCAGCTACAGGAACTGATAGGACTGCTGCTACTGTACTGAATTTTAGCAAAATGGGTGAAAAGGCAAAACTACCTATACTGGTTCCCAATAATTTAGGGTGGCTACAGGTATTTCTCTGCCAGCTAAAATACACTATGAGAAAAACTGTCCCATGTACCATTAGCCTCAATTAGCTTGTACATTAAAGGAGATATAGATACATAGTACACACAGTAGCATTTAACATCATAGTATTATGTTATATTTCCCATCACAGCTCTCTGCATCTAATCAGATTTACAGTAAACTCAGAAATATAAATGGAGAATAGGGGACTGCAAATATCCAATACAATGGGCTAGATTAATTTCAGTGAGAGAAAATTATCTCATGGTTTATCATGTAAAAACTCATGGACAAGTAAAAACATTCTTCTAATTTAATTCTGGCTATTTCCCCATAGACTTCAATAGAGTTTTCAAGTGATAAACCATGAGAGAAGTTTTTAAAATCTTCTCCATCAGTGTTCACGTGATAAACCATTTTCTCCCTGAATCTGGCCCAATGTTTGCACATGTGCAATAGACACTGCAGATAGAGAAGAGATGGAATATAAACCCACACAATGGGCCAGATTCAATTCAGTGAATTTGGAGAAACAATGTGCTCCACACAATTTACCAGATTCAATTCAGAGAGGAAAAAGGTTTATCACTTGAAAAGTCATGGACAAAGTTCAATTTGAGATGCAATTCAATTAAGAAAAGCTTATTTCATGAGTTTTCGCTTAATAAACTGTGAGATACCGTAACATATCGGGGAATTTAATCTGGCCCTGTGTTTGGCTATGGAGCTATAGACATACTATATTTCAGCACCTATGATCCTTAGGTGTGCCTTAGAATTTGTGCTAATGGATATACTCCTGCAATGCACAATTACCAGATGCACTTCACCAGGTGCAAATTGTTACCACTATGCTAATTCAGTAAAATGCAAAGTTGCGTCTTGGCTGCTGAACACTGGCGAGCATTTCATAGTGAATTTACTCTAGTGTTAATTTATGCATAGTGAAACTTCACTACTCTTGCGCTTAGGTTAATTTGAACAGGGCAGGTACCTAAACTTCAGATGGATGTCTATAATAGTAATGTTGGTGCAAAGAGTGGCTATAAGAAAGGCAATGAAAGATAATGCCCTATCCTCACACATACATTTTTAATAGTTTGGACTTTTGAAGGCAATCCTGGTCTAAAAAAAGAAAAGTCGCAAGCGTTTTTTTACAACTTTATTGCATTTCTGGCATACAGGATATGATGTCACTAACATAAGATTAAGGTAGATGTAATTTAGCTTTATCAGTTCACCTGGTCCGAGATAGGGAAGTAAACTCTGGCAAATTGTCACTAGCGATGGCTACTTCACCCTTTATTGAATCTGCTCCAAAGTGTTCTCTGCTCTGGTGGAGTATTTAAAAGCACTGTTGTCAGTGGTACTTACAATCCATGCAGATGGATGAGGTAACCACGTAATACCTGAAGTCACCTCAGTAGTTCTGCCGTTTCACTGAAACACTCTCAGATGGTGACTAGTAAGCAGGGAGACACATCTGAGCACTGTGGGGCATCCACCAACTCCCCAGTTCATAAAAACAACACAGTCCCAAATGCAATAATGGCTGAGCAACAATCTCCCAAACTGGAAAGGCAGGGGTTAAAAACAACTAATAGTTATGAAGCCTTCTTCTCCTCTCACTAGAGCTTGCTGCAACCCAGGATCACACTGGCTGCTGAGCAGGGTTGCCAGGTTTTCATTTCAAAACCAGCCAAAGACTATCAAAAAACTAACCAAAAAGTATCCAAAAGCCATTTTAAAAGTAGACCAAAAATAGCCAAATTTGTAAACTGAAAAATCTTAATAAAATAAAGGTAAAACAATAAGGTAAACGCATGGTAAAATAAAGTAAACCACTTTTATTGGGGAATAAAGGAAAACACTGAATTTTGTTTTGCTACGCAGAACTGTAGACAGGACTTTTAAAACTTCAGAAAAACCCAAAGAAAGCTATAGCGAGATGAAGTGTATACAGTAGGTCTTGGGGGGTTCAGCCAATTATTATTATTAATAACATGAATTTCTATAGCACCAACATATTTTGTAGCGCTCCTGTTTGTGGGCACATTTTGACCACAATTCATGTGATAATAATAGACAGCCCAGAAGATCAGCAGTAGGGCAAAATTGCCGAGGGGAGGGGGTGTCTTCCCTGTTTAAAGGAATTTTAGTGCAAATGAATCTATTATCTACAGCCTCAGACCTTTCTTTAATATGAAACACCATTCATTATAGCACTATAGCATTATTATGTAAAAAACTATTTTGTAAAAAACTAATTTGGCACCAACATGGATTTATTATTCAAGAAATCAAGAGAGCAACGAACCATTTGCAATCTGCATAAAAGCTCCCATACTGTCATTAAAGAACCTGATATAGGCATAATTTTTTTTTATCATTTTGGACTTTATGAAGGATTATGTAGGATTTTATTGCTTCATTGTATTATCTGATGAGATCATGTTGTGTTTGGTAGCCGAGGATAAGGAGAGTATAACAATGCTTTATTAGCAGCATTTGTATAAACACCACAGATCAGATGCTTACCCTGCTTTATCACACCTGGTACAGGGACTTGTATAAATAGGACTAAATAGAAAAAACAAAGAAATCTGCTGCTTCGTCTCAGTTAAACAGAAAACTGCTTGTGCCAGCATAATAAAAACCATGTTAAAAGATAATTTCTTGCCCTTCCACTTACATAGCAAAGTCCATAAACAGCAAGCTCAAAAGTGAGCATAACATTCAAATAAAGAAAAAGCTTCACATTTCTGTCATCAAATGAATAGCACAATGCCAGAGATTGCATTGGATTTGATGTGCTTATTTTACTGTTACAATCACATTACTGTACAAAGGAAAGACAAGTAAATAAAACTAATGCTGGCAAAAACATGGTCCCACAGCAAACACTTGTAAGTATACAAGATACTACTAATCCACAGGATTGTAAGTAGTTTTCACTGAAAAAAATGTTTTAGCCCATGGAAAGCCAAGCAGCTACACTTTAAACTATATAATAATAATAATAATAATAATAATAATAATTAAATAAATAAATAAAGAATGTCAGCCCTGAAAAAACAAGAACACGAGCCATGATCATACACACTCACAAAGTAGAGAGAATAAGGAGAAAGTGAAAAAAGATGAGCGTCACTGCCATAGGCTGGGCTGGGGGCAAGGCAGCACAGGTCATCAGCAGTAGCATTAATCCCTTTCCCTAGGGTCTCCTCTCAAACAATGAACTACAATTTGTAAAAAATACATTTGGGAGAATGGGTGTGTTTCAAAGTCCAAACCCGCAGCTCCTATCAAAACTAGCCCAAAACTAGCCATTGGCGGGTTTGGACTTTTAAACCCCGCCACTACAATTCCAAACTAGCCCAATTTGGCAGGCGAATAAAATCGCGAAACGCCATTGAAATTTCACTAGGCGAAAATTCATCGGCGTCTTGTTTTGGACACTGGCGTCCATTGCTGGCGCCCATTACATTAAAATTTCATGAAAAAATTCGGCGAAGCGAAACGCAGCTGATTCTCCCATCACTAGTAATACACTATTTATACTAATTGTCCCACGATATAATCATCACACAGTCTGCACACATAGCCAGGTGCCTATAACAGGAAAACTATACCATGGACAGCATTCAATATTCATTAATTTATACCAAGTAACAAAATATATACAGTAACATTTCCAGTTTGACAGTCATATTCAGAAGTCTAATACCCTCTTATACAGTTACATACTAGTCTTGCTTGCTTTTTTCATTATACAGTACTTTTCAATTACAGAAAAACTTTTCAGCATTTTCAAAAGTATCAGATACAATTAAACCTGATTTGAGTGTATTTCCATATGGTTATTCAAATTACTTTTAGGGGTTATTTATCAGAATCCAAATATTTATCTTTTTTTTTTTAAATTTATATACAACCTTGGCAGGTCTGAGATGGTGGATTTTGGCACTTTCCAGCACTGAAAATTTGGAGTTTTGCCCCAAAAAGTCCAATGGTAAATAACCACCTAATGTATTTTAATGTATGAATTCACAAAAATAACAGGAAATGTTCATGTAAAAAGGAATACCTTGAAATTAGATTCAAATGGAAAAAGTACTGACAAATTATTTTACCTTTGTATCTAGTTTTGTAAAATAACCATCATGCTCTCAGAACATTAGCATACAAAATGCATTCAGGCATTAAACTTGCATAGTATAGCTTGTATACCAAAGAAATGCAATATAAATTGAATCCAAATTAATTCTATGTTGAGTAACACAAATGTTTTTCTATTGAAAAGATCCACTTGAGCAGCAACAGTAGTCAACAATAAAAAGTCTGTGTGGAGAGATGTAACATGTGTATTTCACCCCCTTAATTAAATTTCATTTCTCTGTAAATAACCAGTCTTTCCTATTTGATTCAAAGGAGTCTGTTTATGGTACAAAACCATTTTCCCTACTTGAACAAGTTTTAA
Organism: Xenopus borealis; assembly: GCA_024363595.1. Lineage (NCBI taxonomy): Eukaryota > Metazoa > Chordata > Amphibia > Anura > Pipidae > Xenopus > Xenopus borealis. Next base: position 74,591,030 of record CM044440.1, read on the forward strand.
AAGCCCCCGAGCCAAAAATATAATGTATAAAGGCTGGAGTGACTGAATGTCTAACATAATAGCTAGAACACTACTTCCTGCTTTCAGCTGTCTAACTCTGAGTTATTCAGCGACTTGAAGGGGGGGGGCACATGGGACATAACTGTTCAGTGAGTTTGCAATTGATCCTCAGCATTCAGCTCTGATTCAAAAGCAACAGTTATGACCCATGTAGCCCCCTCTAAAGTCACTGATTGTTACTGCCTGGTAAACAATCAATGGAAACCAAGAGAGCTGCAAAGCAGGAAGTAGTGTTCTAACCCTTAAGTTAGACATCCACTCACTCCAGCCTTTATACTGTAGATTACATTTTTGGCTATTCAACTTCAGTAGCTTAACTAGAGTGTGCTGGCCCCCTGCAAAAAATCTTTAGAGAGACCGCGCACTCCAATCCCCATCCTCCCAAGCACTTTCTGTCCTGCCCCTTCCCCACCAACTCCCGTCTGATATGCGCCCCCTTTCCTCATGGGTTGAAAAACAGAAATGGTTACCAGCTTTTTTATTGCCCCTGGTAACCAGGGGTGTGCTGCCACCTGAGGCGAGTGCCTCAACTCGCCACATTGGCGGAGCACCCCTGCTTCTACTGCAATTGAGATTGGTGTGTGAACAGGTGAAGACAGGTGGGATGTATAAAATTAGTTTATTATTACCTTAAACCAGAAAGTATTGCAGATGCTTGACATATACATAATAGGATATTGGTTTCTGACATTATATTGTATGATGAATGATATGCTCTTAGGGAAGCATGCTATAATTCTCACTGCAATAAGAAAAAGCAAGAAAAAGCCAATAAAAACGCTTTTAGCATTAACAGAGTATTTTTAAACCTTTAAATGTGTATAATTCAGCACTTGCTTTTTGTGCTCTGAATAAATGATAAAATGAATAGTATCTCCAAAAATGCAACTATCTGTTTTTGTTTAGATGGAAAAGGCATTTGACAACCTCCCAGGATTCAAAGAAATATGGATCTTAAGATTTAGGTAAGAGTAAAAATAATTAATTTAACTATTATTATTATAAAGTGCCAGCTGTACCACTGTACAAAAGAAGTGTATATGCATCAAACATACCTATTTTATACAAATAGCAAGTGAAAAGGGGAGGTAAAGAGAGCCCTTCTCATTATATGTACTACCATATATTGAATGTATAATTTCATTATACATTGCTGGATAAAGGTAATAGGGTGTTGGAGTGGTTGTGTTAAATAAAAGAACTATGAGCTTGTTCATCTTCATCTATGCACTTGGAATATAGTGCTTGTCATTTATATGCACATTACACCAGTACTCATTCTCCTTTAGTAAATACAGAAGGTAAAGAGACAGATGACCATTGCCATGGGATTATGGTAATCAATAATGTGGAGATGATTTTTCCCAGGTGTTGGATGGGTAGTTTTAATATTCCTTTGTGATAAGTAGATAAAATAGCCTTTGAAATGTAGTGAGGAAAAAAATGACATTTCACTTTCGCTGACATTTACACACACACTGTATGTGTGGATAACTGGTTATAATACAAATTTATTTTTCATTATTTTCTCCTACTTGAATTAGTTGTGGTGCTCTAATTCAATTTTTGAACAGGAACAAATATGACTTTTCTCACATGGCTACAAAAAGTCAGTAATGCTTCATTTTTCAAGCAATGTAACAGTGGAATTGTAATATCGGCCTAATATTTATGTTTTGATTACAGAAGCATCCATAACCTATTTTCTCTGTAACTAGGCTATGTTCGAAAATAAGATGAAGATTAAGTTTATCTGTATGTGTGTATGCTTGTGTTTATACATACAAAAACAATCCTGCTCATCCGAAAGTTTCAGGCAAAGGTCCACATTCATCCAGTGACAAAAAAAGTTCTCATGGTTTATCGTGTGAAAATGCATGGTCAAGATTTAATTTGAGGAGAAAGAACTTTTCAAATTTTATTTTCCCATATACTTCAATTGAGTTTTTCTAACTTGAATCGCATCTCAAATTGAAACTTGTCCATGAGTTTACGCTTGGCAAACTTTTTTCTCACTGAATTGAATATGGCCCAAATTAGGGTGAATGTGGCATCCACTTATATGTAATGGAAAATAACATTCAGGCAATAATGTGGCAATTCCAAGGAGCAAACCCCTGCAAGTTTACTTAGTACAATATTCACCCAACTTTGGGCCAGAGTCAGTTCATGAGAAAAAGTTTTAACATGTGAAAAGGCATGGAAGACATTCAATTTCAGATACAATAAACCTTATCATACGGTTTATCAAATGAAAACTCTATTTAAGTCTATGGGGAAAAACTGGAAGTGAATTAGGAGAAAAGTTTTTTTCTCCTCAAATTGAATCTCATGACTTTTTAGGCCAGATTCAGTTTGGTGAGAAAGAGGATTATCATGTGAAAACTCAAGAATGGGATTCCATTTGGAAAAATGGGAAAAAACTGGAACTAAATTTGGAGAAAATGTATATTCAAATTGAATCTTGTCCATGAGTTTTCACCTTTTAAATAGTGATGGGGAAATTAATCGCCAGGAGCGAATAAATTCGCGAAACGCCAGGGAAAATTTGCTTAAAAAACAAGTCGTGCGTCGTTTTTGATGCAAAGTGCCGAAAATGACGCGACACGCGTCAAAAACGTGCAGCAACTCATTTCGTAATTTTTTTCGCCAATTCCCGAATTTCGCCGGAAATTCGCAAATTTTTCAGCGAAGCGAAACTGGGTAGATTCGCCCATCACTACTTTTAAACCATGAGATAACTTTTTCTCATTGAATTGAATCTGGATCAAGGTTTATCACATGAAATATCAGGGACAAGATTACATTTCAGATGATCAATACAGAAAACTTATCTCATGGTTTATCATGTGAAAACTCTATGAGGTTTATGGGAAATTACTGGAACTGAATTTGTAGAAAAGTGTTTTCTTCTTGAATTGAATCTTATCCATAAGTTTTGTCATGATAAACCATGAGATAACTTTTTCTCACTGATTTGAATCTAGCCCAAAACGTGTGAAACCATGAGAAAATCTTTTCTGACTGAACTGAATCTGGCCCTTTGCATGATAAACTTTAGGATGAGCAAGAATATTTTTGTATGTGTAAACACATCATTGCTGGTATGTTCTTTTCAGTACTGGAGGGTGCTGGTCCTTTACTACATACTGAGCACCAGGCAAAAATTACAATGAAAGGTTAGGGTGTGACAAACAATCGGGCAAGTAAAAGATACAAAGGACAATAATCGTGCTTAAAGAATAATGTTTTTAAAGATAATTAGATGATTATAGAGGTGTCAAATCACCCCCTCTATTTTGGGGTATTAGCAATAGCAGATATTAGCTTGCCTGTGCATAGGTCTGATCAGTATGTACCATGTAAAAGTTTTGCATACTGCATACTGGCAAGCCCTGTGATATTGCTGTTTGAAATTGCATCAGGTTGTTCACTGTCAACTTAAATAAATATATTTACATACTATAATTTACTACAGATCTTGCCCTGTGCACTTTGAAGTTCAAGCATCCAAAACCCCGAGGTAGCAACAGACAGCCCAAGATCTTTTGGTCTTGTTTTCCTGTATCACTTGACACTATCTGCGGAATCGGCGGACATTAACAGAACACTTAAATAATCCTTTCAGAGCACAACTTAAATTGCACATTTCTTTATTTTATGTATTTCATCATTATCAACAGTTACAGAGTTCCATTATTTTGTAATCTAGCACATACATTTCTAATTGTTGGAGTACTATAAATGTATATTTGGATCCATACATTTCTTAGAATCCATGACTTATTATGTGCTAAATATTGAGCAGTGTTTAATGCTTTCAAACAGCCTAATTGCAGAGCAATTTTAATGAGCTATCAAAATCTGGTCTTTATATAATTAAAATAGAAAAACTTTATGTTCTTAACTTCCCATAGGAAAGTAGCGGCCCTTTTCCAAGGGACCATAAATAAGCACAATAAAGTAATACTGTATGTTGCCATTCTAGTAATGGTTTCCAAATTAATGTGTTGTGAATGTATAACAGAAAGTAATATCCGCACATTATAATGTATTAAATTCTAAAATAGGGTTGTAATCTCTACAGATTATGGAGTGTTAATAATTTAAACACATGATACTTAGGACAGCCCTCACTTGTGTTTAGCTCCAATTTCCAATGTAAGGTTTGCTAGTTATGAATTGTCAATCACTATTCATAAAATTGTTTATATTTACTGCCTGATGAGAATTAATGGCAGCAATAAAAATTGTTATTGAAAACCCTGTGCAAAAAGGCCTGTGTGTTACAATATATAGGGGCAGATTTACTAAGGGTCGAATTTGAACTTCAAAAAAGTCATCCATCAAAGTTTTTTAAAGGGCTTTTTTGATCGAAAATTGACCTATTTTGATCGAATAGGTCCATTTTCAGTTGAATAAAAATCATTCAACTCGTTCAATTGCATCGTTCAAATTAAAGGATTTGAAGGATTTTTGCAAAAAATCATTTGAATTCCTAGGACTTTTTCAGGACAGGTTCTAGGAGGTCCCCCATAGGCTAAAATGGCAATTCCGCAGCTTTAAGGTGGCAAAGTGTCAAAGTATTTTAAAGGGCCAGTACTTTTAAAATTCGACTTGTCAAATATTCAAATTTTTTCAATTCAAATTGAATTTTGGACTATCCAATAGTCAAAGTAGTCCAAAATTACTTCAACATTTTATTTGAATATTCATTCGACCCTTAGTAAATGTGCCCCATAAAGTTTTCAAGCAAAAACCAGGATAATAGCTGATCAGATTTCGCAACTGCAGACTGGTTTCACCTTTCTTGAGGCTCATCAGTGCAGTGCAGGTTGTCTGATCAGTTTAGGTAGAGCCACCGTGTGGTTTTCCAAACAAGTGACAATGGTTGAGGAGACTGCTTGAAAACCCAGTGGGTGAGCCTATAGGATAATCCCATAATCCCATACAAATGTGATTTTCTTGGAGCTCATTTGGAATTCATTCCCAGAATTCCTTTTGTTTATCTAAGTCTGTATGAGGCAGTCTCCTCAACCTTTGTCAGTTGTGAACATAGAAGTGAACATAAAAAATAACACAATAGCTACAGTAGTCATATGTAGTGATGGGCGAATTTATTCGCCAGGGGCGAATTCGCAGCGAATTCCTGCGATTCGCCGCCGGCAAATAAATTCACGAAACGCCAGTGAAAATTCGCCTGGCAAAAATCCGCTGGCGTAAAAAAAAAAGAGTTGCAACGAAAACGACCCGACACGACGAAAAAGACGCGCGTCAAAAACGTGCGACGGGGTAGATTCGCCCATCACTAGTCATATGGATGGATGGAGATCAACATAATCAAAGCAACAGAGTTTCATATACTGTATATAGATTACACAATGAGCAATGTATATAATTTCAGAAAGGTCATGCTTGTTTGCTTGCATTGAAAAATTAATGGATTCCAAAAATTTGGATAAGACTGGGGTACTGGCAGTTACAGTTGCACATAAGACCACATATAAAAACAACCCCAGCCTGGACAGTCTACCCTAATAATTAGTGATGGGCGAATCTCACCAGTTTCGCTGAAAAATTAGCGAAATGAGTAGCGGCACACTTTTGACATGCGTTGTTTTCGTTATATCGTTTTTGGCGCGCATCGTGTCGTTTTCGTTGTGTCACATCGACAACGACACGCAACTCGTTTTTCCCGCGATTTTTCGCCAGGCGAAATTTCGCTGGTATTCGCCAGCGGGAATTCGTCCATCACTACTAATAATTGAAGTCTTCCATCCCTCTAACCAGTTTAGTTGCACATCTCTGCACTCTCTCCAGCTCATTTACATCCCTCCTAAGGACTGGAGTCCAAAACTGCACTGCATATTCCAGCTGAGGTCTTACTAGGGATCTATAAAGAGGTATAATTCTGTTTTCATCCCTTGAGTTTATGCCCTTTTTTATGCAGGACAAAACCCTATTTAGTAGCTACAGAATGACACTGCCCAGATTGTTATCTATAAAACCCCCAAGATGCTTCTTATTTAAGGACACTCCCAACACACTGCCATTTAGTGTAACTTGCATTTATATTATTTTTGCCAAAGTGCATAACCTTGCATTTGTCAACATTGAACCTCATTTTCCAGTTTGCTGCCCAGTTTCCCAACTTAGACAAATCACTCTGCAAAGGGGCAGCATCCTGCATGGAACCTATAGATTTGCACAATTTACAGTAATGTTCATCTCCAATATGCACAATTCCAAGCACATTTTTAAGTTCTTTTTTAGATAACTGTCTAAATCTTCTGTGCTGTGGTATCTTTTACTCAATCCAGTTTTAACTGAAACTAAGTATCAAACTTTTACTTTTTTATATGATAACACCCCTTTAAAGATGTGCAACTCATATGTAACCTTTATGCTATTTAATCTTTAGTTTAAGGTTTAATAGCTTTAAACACTGTTTTAGCCCTCTAAGATGAGAAAAGCTCACTGTGATACAAAGTAAGCACACCTGCTTTTTTCATCCAACAGATCTGATATCATTGTAGTAGGTTATGCTGTGGTCTTTGAAAGAAGCATTGACTCTAAAAATAACATTGATGAGACTCCTACTATCACGTCTAACAATGTTGAAAATGGCAATATACAAGAGCCAAAAGAAATGTCATACACTGTAATTGAACTTTTTTTTGTAATAGGTTTTTTATAAAAATCAAAGGAAACTATACCCACGAACAATGTAGTTCGTGTCTCTTTAAAGGTATAATGCCATGGGATATTTTTTTTCAATAGTGCTGCTCCAGCAGAATTCTGAACTGAAATCCGTTTCTCAAAAGAGCTAACAGATTTTTTTATATTTAATTTTGATATGTGACATCGGGCTAGACATACTGCCAGTTTCCCTGCTCCCCCAGTAATGTGACTTGTGTTCTGATAAACTTCAGTCATTCTTTACTGCTGCACTGCAAGTTGGAGTGATATCACCCCCAACCCTTCCACCACCACCCCAGCAGCCTAACAACAGAACAATGGGAAGGCAACCAGATAGCAGTTCCCTAACACAAGATAACATCTGACTGGTAGATCTAAGAACAGCACTCAATAGTAAAATCCAGGTCCCAATGTGACACATTCAGTTACATTGAGTAGGAGAAACAACAGCCTGCCAGAAAGCAGTTCCATCCTAAATTGCTGCCTCATTCTGAAAGCACATGACCAGGCAAAATGACCTAAGATGGCTGCCTACACACCAATATTACAGCTAAAGAACAAATACACTTGCTGGTACAGGAATTACATTTTATATTGTAGAGTGTATTATTTGCAGTGTAAACAGTGTAATTTAGAAATGAAAACTACATCATAAAAAGCATGACAGAATCCCTTTAAAAATCTATTGCATAAAACAGCTCATATGTAAAACTCTTTGTGTAAATAAACCATTTTCATAATAATATACTTTTTTAGTAGCATGTGCCATTGGGTAATCCTAAATAACATTTAAGAAACAAAGGCCACCCCTTGGTCACATAGGTCACATAAGCCAATTAACAGACAGTTCTGAGGAAGTGCCGCTAGGTCGGCAAGAAACGCGTTAGTCACTTGTGCAGATATGCCCACTGTTTCACACTGTGTGTGCCTTCAATAAAGCCATGAAGTTATTTGTGAGACAAGCGTTATGATTCTCCTTGATGGCGCCGAGGATACGGGAATACAAGTTGCATTACATGGAACCGGCGTGTAGCAGCAGGCATTACGTATCGGCAGCACAGGAGCAGACGCGCACATTCGGGTGAGCTCAGCAATAGACCGCTTCTACAAATTTGTTTTTCTGTTTTGTATTTTACTCCCACACTTCTTCCTGTTACAGCTAGAGCTGCAGTGTTTCTGGTCAGGTGATCACATAGGCAGTACAGAGACATTCATGAAATGGTGGTTTAACCCTTTCCCTGCCAGCCGTTTTGTCCTAAATGCGACATTTTGTACTTTCACTTTAAGGGCCTTTCCTGGGGCTGTCTTTTAGTTTACCGAGGAATACAAGATATTGTTTTTTTCAGGACAAGCACATGGTATATAGGGGTCCTAAAATGTAGACACCCCATTTGAGGTATCAGTTCTGTAATTCCAGATACTGCAAAATCAATACATTTACATTTTTCAGGGGGAAAATTTTTAAAAAAGTACATTCACCCCCAAAAACCATACATTTTTGGAAAGTACACATTCCTCTGAATCCATGTCTTTCTATTTCAAAGCACCAAGATGCAAACCTTCCCTAAATTTGGCGATAAAGGCAGCTGTTTTTACATTTCTGAAAATTGCCTAAAAATATTGCACTTGGGCGCATTTATCTCACCCAATTTCTTACATACAATTGTAAAACACCCTAAATATTGGAAAAGTTAAATTGGCTAGTTTGTATAGATATAACAAAGCAGCTGGCATGTGCCAAATAAAAATAGTGCAAATGACTTTTCTCTGCCGACTCGCCTTCTGCGAACAAAGACCTGCGACTGAGCATTGTCTGCCAAAAGACACTCCTAACAGCACAAAGACCCCCAAGAGTCATATATATTTGGAAAGTAAACATTCAGCTCTGAAAATCGCCTAAAAATATTGCAATTGGCCATATTTATCTCACCCAATTTCTTACATACAATTGTAAAACACCCTAAATATTGACGCCACGGGTCTACGGAACGGTTTGATGTCCAATATGCATAGATATACCAAAGTATGTGGTATGTACAGACTCCAAATGAAAAACATGCATATGAATTTTCACGCTAACCAACTCAGATGCTGAAAACTGTAAAAAGACCACCAGATAACCATATATTTTTGGAAAGCATATATTCTGATGGTTCAAACTAAGTAAAATATACCTTTCTATACCAAAGCACTAAACATCAAAACTATATCATAAGGAACAATAATGTAGGGATAAAATTGCAAAAAAAAACACAAAAATAGCACAAATCAATGAAAAGACAAAATAACTGATCCGACAGAATAATTAGTAGCCGAAATCGATTACTCAATAGTCATGCTGTGAAAATAAACAGTTTTTAGGTAAATAAAACCAAACAATGCATAAATAAAAAAAATATCCATTTGTGAGTTTTTGTGTATACATGTGTATACATGTTTGTGCACTTCTAAAAGTTGTCCAAGTGTGCAAATATATGTAACTAAGTGTGCAAAATGAGAAAAGTGTGCTAAAAAAAAATAAATAAATAAAAAATACCAATCTTTACTAAAATGTGTGTGTAAGTGTATAAATTAGGGATGCACCGAATCCAGCATTCGGTTCGGTATTCGGCCAGGATTCGGCAATTTTCAGCAGGATTCGGCCAAATCCTTGTGCCTGGCCGAACTGAATTCGAATCCAAAAAATCATGTGACTTTTTTGCACAAAACAAGAAAGTTAAAAAATGTTTTGCCGTGGCACGCTTTTACCCTCCCCCTCGCTAATTTGCATATGCATATATCGGTATTTGGCCGAATCCTTCACAATGGGTTTGGGGGTTTGGCCGAATCCAAAATAGTGGATTAGGTGCATCCCTAGTATAAATGTACTGTAAGTGTCTGTAAGTGCAGGTAAGTGTCTAAAAAACGTGCACTTACCTTTTTTGTTGCAGGAGATAGCAGAAGTCCATGGAGGATCCTGGACAGCGTGCCTGCAGAGTCTCTGCGCGGCAGGAAGTGCGTGGGTGGCTCTGCAGGAAGGAGGAGGTAAGTAAAGTAGCAGACTCTCCATGCAATGCGTCTGCTACTTACAAGTCGTATCTGTGACAATCCAGTCACAGATCTGACCCGACAGCAAGCGTTACTGGCATATTCTTTTAATGTTTAGCGCCGCTTGTAACGTGAACTAATATTACTGTGTTCATTATCACTAAGCAAAGGTTAGCGTTAACACACGCTCTTGAGGTTTAGTTAAATATTTTATAGCAAAAGAACACTTTGTAATTGCAAAATTGTATTACGTACACTGTGCATGTTCGCACAGGCCATTTGTCTGCAAACGTCGCAAAACTGCAAGTCATTGAGGTCTGCAATCGGTCAAAAGGACACAAACATGGTCGCAAAGGTGTTTTTGAAAGTGTTTTGTGCTAAAGAAACATATTACTTTCCCTGTATAGGGCATTTCTATATAAAAAAAAGCCTTTGTAAAAGGAGGTAGACTGAATATATAAAAGGTGTTAAATAAATGTATTTAGTATTAATGTATTTAGTAAAATGTACATTTGTTCTTATGTGTGATTTTATTGCAATTGTTGACTCTATTCCATTCATTTAAAAGTACTTGGTGTCATGGTGTGTGTTCTTTTCATGCTGTTTGAAAAACTTGATGGCATTATGGGGTGCAGTATTTTGTTTGATGTTTTTTTTCACTCTGCAATATAAATAGGTTTCATAGATTTCCACAGAAGACTCACTGAAACATTCAAACAGCTTGTCATGTTTAATAGACTACACTTCAGTGAGTATAGGATTTTATTCTAACACAACCCAAAAAATACTTACTGTTCTTTCAGAAATGTGCCATAGCATAGTTTGTCCACTACATCGTTCCTTTGTAAATCAACAATAAAATCAATCTGAAGCCAATTTTAATTCTTAATGAAGATTGCTTCTTCTACTGTATATGAAGGAACAGCTATACACAATGCTTCATCTTTGCAAATTTAAATAGTCTCAGACACAATACACATTTTTTCCAGAACTCCAACATAATTGTCCAGAATATTTAAACCCCCAAATATTGAGCCAATTGATAAATACCTGTAATTGTAACTGTTTAAATATCCTAAATGCATAAAAAGAGGATCACCGCACCAGAGGCCACCCCTTCAGACTAGAAGAAAAGGACTTTAATTTGAAGCAGCGTAGGTGGTTCTTCACAGTGAGGACAGTGAGGTTGTGGAATGCACTGCCGGGTGATGTTGTTATGGCTGATTCTGTTGATGCTTTTAAGAGGGGCTTGGATGAATTTTTGGACAGTCATAAAATCAAAGGCTATAGTGATACAAAGTGAAAAAAAAGTTAGTATAGCTATGGACATATATAGTTTGTGTGAGAATGTGGAGGGGTTGAACTTGATGGTCTTTTTTCAACCCAGTGTAACTATGTAACTATGCTAGAACTTGTTGGCATGATCAAATTGATGTTTCAGGCCTACTTTCTCTCTTATAAAATTGGAAATGGACCAAGTAGGTCATAAATGTAACTGTGATCATGCCAATGTGGAATTAAAGGTGCTTTTACTAAAGGAAAAAAAAAGAAAGTAATGAAAATATCATGTAGTGTTGCACTGCACTGAAAAACTGATCTGTTTGCTTCAGCAACACTACTATAGTTCATATAATCAATCTGCTGGCACAGGATAAATAGCAGATAACAGATAACATTATGTTCTACAAATCTTATCTGCTATCTGCTCTGTAACTTGAGCCTTTTCTTCTTTGAATAGCTGCCCCCATTGCTAAACAGCAGCTTATCTATATAAACAATAGTAGTGTTTCCGAAGCAAGCACTGCAGTGAAGGGCAACACTGCATTTTATTTTTATTACTTAAAAACATTCATTTCATTTTTTTTATGTTACAGTTCCTTTAAGCCTGTGAATGCTGTAGCACATTGTTTCATTAGATACATTTGGTGTTGAACAGGGATCATTTGTGAGAACATTGGCCACAAAGAGGAGGGCAAAATGTTCAAAAATACCCCCCACAAATGACAGATCTACAGCGAACAGTCACAAGACAGCACCAGGTGTTTGCAGGCAAACACAATATTTTATAAACACAAAAGTTTATAAAAGGCTTACATCTTTTGGTCAGCACCCCTTCATATAATGGACCATCCCAATGCCTATTCTACTACTCAGCGCTGCAGTATGGATTTAGCTCCGCCCCTTTCCTCTATGAGATGCTTGCTGCTCCTCAACTGTGTGAGGGATGAGAGAATCAGAGTAGAGACGACCCTCCTGATGAACCAGCTTACTTAAACAGGATAAGTAAAACTTAAAAATACTGTAAGTGAAAGTAAACTTGATGAGAGTGCTATTCTATGCACTTTTGAAATGTACAATCATTATTTATTTTTGTTTATGCTAAGATATTAAAGGATATGTGTATTGTTAATATGAATGAATTTTGTTACAACAGCATCAACTGCTGGTCATTTCCCCATCAGTCTGACCACCTTTTCAGAAAGTTTTCTAACTGTTGTGCACAACTTCTTCCTGCTGTTATTACTCTACTTTATGTACAGTAGAACCCCAATGCTATGCACTATAAGATTACTACTTTATGGGGCCGATGTACTAAATTCACGTGAATAGATCAAATTTCGAACGTAGGATTAATTCGTTTGGTTGAATATGCAAATTTTGGCGAATGATCGAATACATTCGAATGGATTTGAATGAACGAATATTTGATCATTTGAACATTCGATCATTCGATCAGTGAAGGATTAAAATTTTATTCTTTTAAACTTTTAAAAGTTTATTCGATTGCCTACTTTGTCAGATTGGACCTACCGAATTGCAATAGAAACCTATGGGAGCACTCCCATAGGCTTCTGAGGCTAAGTACTAATCGAATAGGATTCGAACGATCGAAGTCTTCGATTGTTTGAATAGTACGAATCATTTGAATGATCAAATGATTTATTCGACTGATTGAAAAAATTTGTATTCGATCGCCGAATGATCGAATAAAAGGTAGCCTAAAACTATTCGTTTAGCATTCGATCGAATGCTAATCGAATATCGAATTTGGTCGAGCTAATTATGGGGAATAATAGTAAATTTGCCCCTATATATTTATAGAAAAACTGTTGTTAGGTTTGTGTGGAGACCAAAATATGTGTACAAGTAATTAGTGTAACATGTTTTCTTCCATGTCCCCAGTGGAAAATGTTCTGTGGACACCCATGGCCATTATCTATAATCAAAAGTCCTCAATGTTATATTTAATATTGCCACCTTTTTAAAAAATGTATCCGATGATTGGCTCAAAAAGTGTATCAGGTACCAACTTTTACTCTAATAAATACATTTTAGAATCACTGCTGTAGGGCTCATTCATCATAATCCTAAATATAGGAGTTGATTTGACCAACTAAAGATTAAACTCTTGCAGTATTGTTACACAACCCAGAAAATAGTTACTGTTCTTAAAAGGAATGTGCCATAGCAGTGATTGTCCACATTATCATTCTTTTTGAAATCAACAATAAAATCAATCTGAAGCCAGCTTTACTTTGCAATTATAGGAGTTGATTTTTGAAAAAAGACCAGATGAAGTTTTTCTTGTTTTGTCTCTTCCAGTATTATCAGCAAAAAACCTTTCTTCTCATTTTACAGCAGAAAAAATAATGGGGGGAGGCAGATAATGTAAATTGAGTGCAGGCCTCCTGTTTGAAAAGAACAGATTATTTCTATGGGATCTGGTATCCAGAAACCCATTATCCACAAAACTCCAAACAGATTCCATTATTTCTCCCATAGATCTCCCATAGATTTCATTATAATAAAATTAGCCAAATTCTGAAAAATGTTTTCCTTTTTCTCTGTAATAATTAAACAGTGCATTGTACTTGCTCCAAACTAAGATATAATCACTCCCTAATGGAAGCAAAATCAGCTTATTGGGTTTATTTAATGTTTACATGATTTTCTAGTAGTGTTAAGGTATGAAGATTCAAATTATGGAAAGATCCATCATCTGGAAAACCCCAGGTCCTGAGAATTCTGGATAACAGGTCCTATACCTGGTATATAATATTACGAGTTTCTGGCATTTGTTTATTTGTTTGTTTCCCTTTATTTGGAAGGATGAAGCTTTAAATGCTGAGCAGCCATTGGTTCATCATTTTGAAGTAACAGAACAGGATTTCAGCATTCGTTTGGATTTCTCAACAATACATTCACCTACAAAAGGATTAACAACACTCAGCGCAGGCCAGTATCAGTCAAATGAGCCTGCGGACAGTCAACTTATCCAAGTAGAAAATAATTCTGATTCTTCAGACATTATAAACAAAAATACAACCATCAATGAAGCTTATACTGTGCCTTTCAGTGATTCTCACATTAATAAAAATTATATTAATGACCTAGAAGTAACATTAAATTCAAACATAGTCTTTACACCAAATACTCAGTTGTCTCACAGGCATTTAACAGACACAGAACATGTAACTTTTAATGAAGACAACCTTGTTTTGGCTTATTCAACAATTTTAACTCATATTGAAAGATCAGCACTAACTGAACGCAAAGAAGAAGACAGCAAAGAGTTCAATGCAGTAATGTTTAGCAATACAACTGATCTAGAACTTTTAAATATAAAAGACCCCTTGGAAATATCTGGTTATTTTTCACCATCAAGCACTGAGCAGATAACTTTGGGCCAGACTAGTAAAGGAAGAGTCTTCTGTGGAGATATATATTACTCCTGCTTATCCTTTTGCCATGGACATTAAGAATATCACAAATTCGTCTTTGGAAAACCATTTAGCTGGAGAAGGTAGAGTATGTAGCTCATTCTTTGACATTCCACATGGCAACCTGTAAAACCGTTTTTGTATGCTTCCACTCAACATCCATTATGTTCAGTAAGTATAACAGGTGTGGTGTTTCAGTGACTAAGGAAGGGTTTTATGTTTTATTTATAATTTCTACCTTTATTTCATAATACATTTTTGGGGCAGATTTACAATAATTTTTGGGGCAGATTTACTATTGGTCAAATTTCGAATAAAAAAAATTAGAAATTCAACCATCAAATTTTGGGGGTGTCATTATCAATCAAAAATGGACCTATTTTGATCAAATAGGTCCTTTTTCGACTGAATTCAAATAGTTCGAATTGTTTGAACACAACGTTTGAATCGAACGATTTTCAAAAAAACATTTAATTTTCCAGGACTTAGAAAAATTTTCAGTAAAGCTTCCAGGAGCTCCCCCATAGGCTACAATGGCAATTCGGCAGCTTTAAGGTGGCGAGTAGCCAAACTCAAATTTTAAAAAGTCAGTACTTCAAAATTCAAATTTTTTATTTTTTTTTAATTCAAATAGAATTTTGGTCTATTCGAAGTAGCCCAAAATTACTTGAATTTTAAAATTTCTAATTTAATTCGAAAATTCACTTCGACCCTTAGCAAATGTGCTCCTATGTGTAAATTAAAAAGAAAACATATGGGTTGTGAATAATTATTCAAAACCTATATGTTTAACATACAATGTATCTGGTAGGAAGCTTTTTACCTCTGATTGAAATAAAAAAAGATGGTTAATGTTAACTAGATGACAGTATCCTTCTAGAATTGTTTTTACATTGTTTTAAATATCCCCATGCTCCCATAACCACATAGTTAATAGACTGTACAGCATCATAAACTATGTAACTCACTTAATTGTTTTAATGTCACTTAAAGGGGTTGTTCACCTCTCAACAATGTTTTTTTAGTTCATTTGGTTTGAGAAAGTTCATCAGAAATAAAGGCTTTTTCCAATTTCTTTCTATTTTCTATTTGTGACAGTTTTTACTAACATCGAAGTGTAAAGTTTCACTTTTCACCTTCTAAAGCAGCTGTGGGAGGGGGGTCGACGACTCTTTATCTGTTCTAAATACATTTAGTTAATACATTTGTTAACTTTAGCCCTGTTGAACAGAATCCTTGAGTTTCATTAAAGGAGAATTCAACCCCTTTGGGCAAAAAACCTCCCCCCCTCATCCTGTGTCGGTCCCCCTCCACCCCGGCCTACCTCCCCCTGGGTAAATGCTACTAACTTGTTACTTACCCCTCCTTCTAGGTCCTCTCCAGCGGAGTTCACAGCAGCCATCTTCTCCTGAGCGCTCTTCTTCCTGTCATCTGCGTTTGGTGGGCGCATGCGCAGGAGGAGGCCGCTTCGGAGCAACTGCGCATGCGCCAAAAGTCACAAAGTTTCTGAAAAAAGAAATCGGAAGCATTGTGACTTTCGGGCGCATGTGCAGCAGCTCCATACCAGCAAATGCCTCCTACTGCGCATGCGCCCGAAATTCACGAACTTTCCAATCTTTTTTTCTCCTTTAAAGGCAGCTATTAGAATTGATAGTTGCTAATATTCCCCAGATGCTTTTAAGAAATGGATCAACAAAATGTCAGTTTAGAATCTGCACCTGGATCACTGAGCTGCCAGACTGAAACACCAGAGACAGAAACATTATACTTTAAACTTGAAATTGGGAAAACAACAAAAGATGTAAAGCAATCTGGAAATCTGAAAACAACTCAGCTAAGAAAGCGTTTGGAAGGTGAACAACCCTTTTAAATGTGACAGCAAAAATCTAACAGTACAGCTGAAGTCCTTGGTTATTTGACTGGGCTATATATAATAGACATATAATTTGGTTGTATACTGTAAATTGTGCTTTTCCTTGGCATTTTATACTCTGGATAATAATACATTTATTTACTGCTTTATAATTTAAAATTTTTAGAGAGTCAATTTTACCATTTAAATATTACATTTGCCTTCATCAGAAGGTAATTTAAGTTTCCTGACCACAACTTGCACTGTTGAGACTGTATTAGCCCTGTGGAGAAAACCTATTTTTAGCCTGTTTTTCTGTCAAGTAATTATGGGAATACATCAGAATCCTCAGTCCACATGCCTCAAATAAATAGCAATGATTTTAAGGCATTGTCTGCCCTCTACTGTCAGTGGGGAGCTAAATTAATTACATAGGGTATGGATAAAATTACCCTCCATGAGACAACCTTAATATCCTTCCATATGTATGTGCATAGAATGACTAGCAATTATATCCCCGGTTTCTTTTCTTTAGCGTTAGAATACTTGTCACTTTTTTCTTCTGAAAGTGGTACTTAAAGGCACATTTATAAAGAACGTTATTTGATAATATATACATAAAATAACATGTTTTACTCTTTATTCTTTTTAAATGTCAAATCATTCTACCTCTATTCCACCTACTGAATCTCTTCTTTCATTGCTGTGTAACGCTGCGGGACATAATTATGCAATATGCCTAGTATGCCTAGAATATACCAAAATGTTGATATCATGTGGAGCTCTTAGACAAGCTGAGGGGTGTATTAAGGGTACCAGCCCTAATTCTCCAAATGCACATCTTTAACATAGTTTATTTTTATTGTATGAGCATATGTGTATATCATTATCTGCTAGGTTACAAGCTATTCAGTGCATCTTAATGTGGGCTATCTGCATGAGAGGACCTGCTCCTTGAGTACAATAAAAGCCATAAGACATTTATGACATTCAATTATACACTATTGAATGAAACTTTTCAAACACTGAGTATAGCTTAGAAGCTGCATGTAGCAATATGGAGCTGTGTATTTGTAATACCAACATGATGGACAGTATTTAACCCTTCTATGTGAAATACAATATTAGGAGAGTATATTTATTAAGGAAATAATCTTCAATAGTTCCTCTATTTACCTGTAAATATAAGGTACTGTATCACCAAAGTGTATAAAATATGCCTCTGCACAGCTTTTGCTGACCACAAGCACTTTGTGAAACTGGAGCCTAATTTACAACAGTGCGGCAATGCACACATCTGCACAATTCAGCTGTCAGAATATGGCAGCCAAGCCATCAGAGGGATACAGGTTCTATTTAGCTCTAGAGGGTTCTATCATTTCCTGCAACCTACAAGTCATACTTGAAGAGTGATGACAACGAAGAATATAAATCTTGGGGTGATGGTGGGTGACAAAAGTACTGTATTAATCAGTAAATTAATCTTTTTTTACCAAGAGAAGACCTGTGAGTGCAGAAGCTAGATACTGAATAAATTGGTTCTACTGAAAAACACACAGTCATACACAGTAAGAAGTGCATGCTCAGGATTAAATATTGGTAAATTTATTGTGCGCAGTATTTCAATTACACTCTGCTCTACTATGTACAGTATATATACAGTACATACATTTACCTACATTCCCATATGAAGGTGTGGTAAGAGCCAGTTAAGCCTGTCGGAGAATAAAGTTTAATAACTTATTACTTTTAGTAAAGAAGTATTATAGATCAGTTTCTTCATGTCTTAATGTATCATCCTACTTCCACCAAATGAAATCCCATTTATCTGTCTGTGCAAGATGCATTCAAATGGTTGTTTTCTTATGTATACATGTTTTATTTCCCAAAGATAATCTGCACTAAAGTGGCTGAGCCTGTATATGAATTGCTTAATCAAGACACCTGTCACATTGTAGGGATAAAACTTAAACTACAAAAAGTAGAGGCGTAAACAAGGGATATATCTTTGAGTTCTATAATAAATGCGTTCCAAGTTGTGAGAAAAGTTAAAGGAAAATGTTTCATAGAAAGGCATAGTGCTAGAGGATTTGAGCTGCAGAAGAACATTGAGGTGCAAAGGGTATGTGCTTTGAGATGATGCTTGTAGAAGGAAAGGCGGCAGTGCTGAGAGACTTGCCATGGTATTTAGTAGGACAGCTGCAGCTGCGTGGAGCTATGCACAGTTCATGTTTATTTAATGTAGCTGTCAGGAGTTCCAAAATTGAATTTCTCTGCCGCAAGATGAAAGATTTACTGTAGCTGATTATGTCGTAACTTTAAACCTGTCATACCACCTCTTTCTTCAAAATTAGCTTTTTTAACATATCACATTTCTTTTGACTTGCCGAGAAGCACAACAATAATTTGCTAGTATAGAGCAAGCGAGGAATGAGTATTCAACTAGTTTTGAATAACTGCTAACAATTTTTAAAGAGAGAGGCTATTTTGAATTTTGTGAAATGAAATATAGAGAGAATATGATCACCAAGTGCTTCTATAAAGGCAATGGAACTCCAGGGTGACTACTAATATCATACCTCCCCATTGTCTTGCTTTTCGAAGGCAAGGGAAGGACAGGGCTAGCTGTGTGTCCTAATGTTGCACTTGACACAAGTACCCTTAAAAATGTATTCAGAAATCTGTGAGGTTTGGTAAAGATGGGCTTATAGTTTAGATCTGTAATTTGTCCCTACTGGGTGATATCCATGGTAGATCATTTAGAAAACTTTACCCTTCCCATATTTAGTATAAACTGGCATCTTCTGGAACAGAATCTGAATTGACTTCTCCTAAACCCAGATAGGATATGTTATTGCTTATTTAAAGATCTAAAAGTAAACACCATGCAGTTGACTAACAATTGAATAAAAACTGATTATATGATTATTATTATTTTGATTATGATTATATGATTATTTTAGTGGAGCTGGCACACACTACTACTTGTTTTGATGATTACACCCAGTTTAGGGGTGATCCATGAGATAAATATAATATAATATTGTACATACCATAAAAAAGTATCTTTCTTCGCACACAGTATTTTTACTTAATTTATATTTATTTATCAATCATAACTATTATTTGAGATCTCCCAATTAATTAATCAACAAATAACAACACTGTATCAATTCATATATAGTACACTAATTTCAAAGTAATAAATAACATATCCTATTGCACATTTAGGTGTCACGAACGGCACCCAATACCAGAACAGGTGCCAAACACCTTTGTCTCAGCTCGGCTTCACCAATTAAGTGACCGCCTTTGGCCTCGGGAGGAGCCCTCAGCTTACTCAGATGCCACCTGGACTTATCGAGAGGTGTAGAGCAAAAGTTCTGGCTAGCACAGGGGCACGATCGTCTCACCAGGGAATTAGATAGAAGAATACCACCAAATGGAATAGGCAGGCCGGAACAGCACAAGCTGCGTAGAATAGTCAGACAGGCCAGGATCAGGATTAGAGAGAGTAGAGTAGTCAAGTAACAAGCAAAAGGTCAGGAAACCAGAGGACAGAGTAATCAGACAAGCCAAAGGTCAGAATTGGAGAAAGCAGGAATAGTCAGGCAAGCAAGGGTCAAACACAATAGATCAGTCAGGATACAGTAAGGAAACACACCCAGGAACTTAACAAATAGAACCTAACAATGGGCAGTGTTTTGCACTAAAAGATCCCCTTAAATACATTTGAATTTCGCGCCAATGCGCGCTGACGTCATCACGTCAGCGCGCCTGCGCCTTTAAAGGAACCCGGAAGCGCGCGGCGTGCGCCTAGGAGACAGCCGGCACAGGGAGGAGAAGGATGCACGCGGCGAGCGTCCCCGCCGAAGGCACAGCGGGCGCTCCCGCGTGCTCGGGAAACGGCCACTAGACCACCAGGGTAAGCGCTGGCCATTACATTAGGTAGCTCAACTGTGTAACACTTCTATTATATTTATGTATTTCATCATATGTGGAAGCTGATAGTCCCAATTCATGTATTAAAATGTTATTGTGAAGTCACAGACCATGTTATTCAATCCCAATTCATTACTGTTAAAAAATATCTCATAGAGGTAAGTATTAGCCCACTCTTCATCCACTGTGGCCTTATGTATCTCAACTTAGAGCCAGTATTATAATCATTGTGTGGCTGGTAAAGAGAACACAATTCTCTTTGCTGGACAATGTCAGGCATTTGTTCTCATTCAACTTATAATTACTGGCAATTAGCAGAAGAGGATCATGTATTTGTGATTTATTCCATTAACAGACACAATTGTGCAGTAAAAGTAATTGATTAAGATACTGGCCCTGTAGTTCAAAACCTTTTGAATATAGCCAGAGCCACAGTGGGGCTGATACATATCACCATGAGATGTTATTTTAACAGTAATTAATTTGGATAACATGAAAATAAATTGAATTGCATCTGTGACTTCACAATAACTTTTTAATACATGAATTGGGACAATCAACTTCTACATATTATGAAATAAGATGTAAGGGGCAGATTTGTTATGGGTTGAATTGAAAATTCAAATCTGAATTTTTTTTTATGATCAAAACCATCAAATTTGAGTAGTGAATTATCCAAACGCGATTCAAATTTTTATAAAAATTTTGAATTCGATTTTTGAAAGTTATCAAACTCCTGTCAAAACCTGTCAAATTCATGCACAGTATAAGTCAATGGGAGAAGATGAAGATGTTAGAAGCCTTCCTGACATTCAAATTTTTTTCAGAGAAAAAACTCGATTCAAGTTTGGTCAAATTAGATTCAAATTCAAATTGAGGTTTTTGGGTCATAAAATTAGTTAGAGCTTTAGATATTCAATGGTTTTTTAATAAATAACCCCACAATCGAATTTCGAGGAAAATCAAATTTATTAGAGTGAAAAAAAGCTCACATGAATTCAAAATTCGACCCTTGATGAATGTGCCTCTAAAAGTGTACTTTGTTTACATGGAGTTACCTAAATGTGCAATATGATATGTTATTTATACTATGAAATGATTATTGTAATATATATGAATTGATATAGTGTTGATTGATTCATTAATTGGGAGATCTCAAATAATAGTTATGATTAATAAATAAATAAATACAAAGTAAAATTTGCCATGTGCAAAGAAAGAGATACTTTTTTAAGGTATGTATAAAATTAACATTAAATAAGTTGCACCTCAATTTCAACTTTCAAGTTCTGCTGATGATAGTCCCCAAGTAAGTGCAACTGCTGCCTTCCTGGTAGCTGAGAACACCTAGCAACCATTTGTTTAGGCTGACTGAACCCTGCATTACAAGGGAAGGAGAAGCTGCTGATATAGTCTATAATTGTACGTGTGGCTGTTCCTGCAAACGCAAATACATCACATTTTATTTTTCATTTAACTTTGTAAAAATGGGTGTTTATGAGAACATTTAAATCCATGGGTATTATATACAACAACAACTTACCTGATTCATGAATTACATGGAAATATACAGTGTTTGTTTCCACATCAGTCTACAGAAAATTATCAGTTTTATTATATTCATCCAAACTATTGGCAACATTAAAGCTGGCAGACAGCATTTTGTGTCTGACAGATTTTGCTGTCAGGGTAGGGTATCTTGGGAAGGGAAATTTACTCAAGTGAAAAGATGTCATGGAACATTGGAACACTCAAGAATCGAAATGTAAACTGGTTAATGCACCAGGCATAATTTCTGCTTGCAGAGTGATCTGATTTTCAAGATTACATTTAAAAAGTTGTTTGTGTATAATTTAACAGAGCATATGAGCCTGAGAAAAACATACTGTATATCCATGTATATATTTAAATAACCATAAACAAAAATGCATACACATATCACAATGGTTGGGCAATTTGCCCAACATTCAGTAGTGCTGTGCCAAGGCGGCAAGTTGAGGAATGTAGGGCCCCACAAGGTACCAGGTGGCAAAAAGCTGCTCCCAGTAACTTTAACAATCACATTTCCAGTGTTGGAAAGGTGAGCGCAGGGGGGGGTGTAGCTCAAAAAATCACCCTTGCCATCATTTGACCTTTGTTGCATGCCTACTGGAGGAATCACTATGGATGGTCAAATACCACTCCCCCTAGACATCGTACCTTCTCTGCAGTATCTCCCAAAATGCATGTCTTGCTGCCACAAAAACAAAAGAATAACCCATCTATGAAATATCAGTGGAACATAATTAAGTTATTTAATACAACAAGGAGCATATTTATATTTATGCTGTGTAAAAAACTGTGGGATAACTGCAAGACAAATTTTTGGGTGGGGCTGGGCATGACCCAACTGTCTTTGTACATATTGGTACTAATGACAAGATAAATGGAAGACCTTAAAGAGTGAGGATCTAGACTCTAAGATTAAGGGAAGGTCTTCCAATATAATTTGTTTGGAAACTTGGCGTGTGTCGCATGCAAATTTAGGTAGACAGTGGGATCTTAGGGAGCTAAATGTGTGGCTCAAGTCTTTGTGTAGGAAGGAAGGGTTTGGGTTCCTAGAGCACTGGGCTGATTTTTCGTTGGAGTACAACCTATACAGTTGTGACTGATTGCACTTCAATGGAATGGTCAAAAGGTTGGAGGAGTGTTTAAACTAGGCAAGTAGGGGGTGGGTGAGAGAAAGAATTATGGGGAAGCTAGGGTAGACGGAATAGTGGGGTTAGTAAGGGGTCATCGGGAGTGAGGGGCATACAGTTTACCAGCTAAGCAGTGGTCCTCAAACTTGGCCCTCCAGCTGTTAAGGAACTACAAGTCCCACAATGCATTTGCCTGACTGTGGCTGTCAGACTCCATCATTGCATTGTGGGACTTGTAGTTCCTTAACAGCTGGAGAGCCAAGTTTGAGGACCACTGAGCTAAGGAGTTCCCTCTGTTACAAGGAAAACAGGATAATACTAACGTAACACTAAGTAATGCAAATTTAAAAAGTAAAAGTAGTAACCTCCGCTGTATGCTGGCAAATGCACAGAGTTTGTCAGATAAAATGGAAGAATTAATTGCATGCTCTAAAAATGATGATATAATTGGTATCACTGAGACCTGGTGGGATGAAACATGACTGGACTGTGAATTTAAATGGTTACACCCTTTTTAGGAGGGATAGAGGGATTAAAAAGAAGAAGTGTTGGTGTTGAGCTGGTTAAGAAAAGACGTGCTTTTAAGGCTTTCAAGTTAGCTGGGACAGCCAAATCATTTATAAGATAAAAGGAGGCCAATAAATCATGCAAAAAAGCTATATTTTAAACATGTTAATAGTAAAAAATTAAGCAAGAAGGGGTGGGAACTTTCATATTAGAGGGGGGTCAGCTGGTTGATGAAAACAAGCAAAAAGCTCAGATTCTGAACACATATTTTTTGTGTGTCTACACAAATGAGGAATCAACTAATGAAGGTTTCTTTATTAATAGTCCCCGTTCTAGTAATACATCTAATGATGCATGGTTCACACAGGATAAAATTCAAAAGAGACTAGAATATGTTAGTACTCTATGTCTATTCATCCCAGAGTACTTAGCAAGCTTAGCTCTGTTATTGCCAAACCTCTTTACTTAATGTTTTGAGATTCATTGAGGTCTGGCATGGTGCAGAGAGACTGGCAAATTGCTAATGTGGTGCCTCTATTCAAAAATGGATCCTGTTGTCAGCCTCAAACCTATAGGCCAGTTTGTCTGATGTCAGTGGTAGGAAAGCTTTTCAAAGGGTTAATAAAGGATAAGATACTGGACTTCCTAGCAAATAACAATACTATGAGTTTGTTCCAGCATGGTTTTATGCGTAATAGATCTTGCCAGACTAACTTAATTTCTTTTTATGAGAAGGTAAGCAGGGACCTCGATTCTGGGATGGCAGTTGATGTGATTTACAGTACTTAGACTTTGCTAAAGCATTTGATACAGTGCCACACAGAAGGTTACTGGTTAAATTAAGGAATGTTGGCCTGGAACATAGTATTTGTACCTGGGTATAGAACTGGTTAAAAGATAGACTACAAAGAGTGGTAGTAAACGGAACATTTTCTAATTGGATCAGTGTTGTTAGTGGGATACCACAGGGCTCTGTACTGGGTCCCTTGCTTTTCAACTTGTTTATTAATGACCTGGATGTGGGCGTTGAAAGTACTGTTTCTATTTTTGCAGATGATACTAAATTGTGCAGAACTATAGTTTCCATGCAGGATGCTGCCACTTTGCAGAGTGATTTGTCTAAGTTGGGAAACTGGGCATCAAACTGGAAGATGAGGTTCAGTGTTGATAAATACAAGATTATGTACTTATGCAAAATAACATAAATGCAAGTTATACACTAAATGGCAGTGTGTTGGGAGTTTCCTTAAATGAGAAGGATTTTGGAGTTTTCATAGATAACAAGTTGTCTAATTCTGGGCAGTGTCATTCTGTAGGTACTAAATCAAATAAAGTTCTGTCTTGCATAAAAAAGGGCATAAACTCAAGGGATGAAAATTTAATTGTGCCTCTTTATAGATCCCTAGTTAGACCTCTTCTGGAGTAAGCAGTACAGTTTTGGACTCCAGTCCTTAAGAAGGATATAAATGAGCTGGAGAGAGTGCAGAGACGTGCAACTAAGCTGGTTAAAGGGATGCAAGACTTAAGGGTAGACTGTCCAGGTTGGGGTTGTTTTCGCTGGAAAAAAGGGGCTTGCAAGGGGACATGATTAGACTTTACAAATACATTAGAGGACATTACTGTATAGACAAATATCAGTTGACCTTTTTACCCATAAAGAGGATCACCGCACCAGAGGCCACCCCTTTAGACTAGAAGAAAAGGACTTTTATTTGAAGCAGCGTAGGTGGTTCTTCACAGTGAGGACAGTGAGGTTGTGCAATGTCGGGTGATGTTGTGATGGCTGATTCTTTAATGCTTTTAAGAGGGGCTTTTATGATTTCTTGGACAGACATAATATCAAAGGCTATTGTGATACTAAACTCTATAGTTAGTATATGTATCACAGTTTCTCAACAAACTTTATCCCGTAGAAGTTTTGCATTTGTTTTGCATAAAGATATGATAACAATCACTTAAGGGTATATAAAAAAAGTAATTCAGTTTTAATATTCCCATAATGCTGTCAATAACATGGATTATAACTCACGTCCCAAATGTTCATCTTAAGGAGTTTACTATTAATGCACTGCAATCCAGCCAGACAGCTGCTTTACTCTTCCACACTGTTTACCTACTGTACTACATATTAAATCCTAGATGACAGCCTTAATCCTTACCTCAACTCAAATTTCAGCCACCACCAAGTTTTATACAATGTATGATTTTTTGTCAAACCCCCTGCCTTCCATCCTCCTGCTATTTTTTCCTTTATGACAGGTTATATAACCAATCCCCACTATATCAGTAAATTATTTTAATTTTCTATAACCCACCACCTTGGTCTGAAAACATGACTTCCTATTGTAGTTTTCCACAAAAGAAGCAAAATGAACTGGCAGTATAGGCTTCTGATGAAGTGATGTTTTTGGTCACGAAACGCATCAAGCTGCGTCCCCCTGCCTGCACATTTTCTTGTTTTTAACATGGATCAATAAAGATATTTGTTTTTACATATCGGTTCCACTGCTGAGTTTGTGCCGGTTTCCCCGCATGACATGTTTCAAAATTGATTGAACTGGCAGTATACTCTAACTTCCAACATTAGGTAATTGAATAGGGATTGTTCTAAAGCTACACTATGTTTAGTGTTTTAATCAATAAATATGTATAGTTTTTTTCAAAGTCTCAAACTAAAAGTCAGATTGTACTTTTAATTCTTTCAATCACAAGTGTGGATGCTCAGTAGACTTGTGATTTGTTTTGTTTGTGTAATAATTTAAAGTAAAATGTAAATCAAGTTATTAATGTCATCAAACTGTTCATATATTTCTTCTGTTCCTTAAAAGTTGTTACTAATGTGATATTAGACCAAATATATTATAGATTGATAAAGTAACACCACTGATGATATCCTACCAAGAGATAATTGTTGTTGATGCTCAGAAAAATGTACAGAGGCGTTCTTACTGTTCTTTTGAAAATATATCTGCAATGCTTTATAATGAAAGACACAACATAATGTTTTAGTTATATGAACACTACCCATTTTAAAAGTCATTTTCAAATTTGACATGAAAATAATTAGGAATAATGAGAATAAAACTATTCAGGAAGGGGCACTATTGCAAAAATTAAAGTGTAATATTAGTGTAGGGATTTCTGACAGGCACATCCCTAGTAATATGGACGGCTAATGGGTCCTAATGGGGACCTTTTGTGCTTATGTAACCCCTGTAGTTCTCACAGTGCACACAAGGTGGCACTGTGTAAAAGTATAAAGGTTATGGGAACCATGCGGTCAGTGTTCATTGCTTTAGCCCAGCCTTGCAGGCTGGAAGGGAATGGGCATGATCCCTAGGCGCAAAGGCCCTAGTAAAGTACAGCTATACTCTGTCATAGATCACTCTAGGAGTAATAGAAAGGTAGCTAGTTGAGCAGCTCACGCTCTGACAGGAGAAATAGAGGGATTATGATCCCCGGGTATTAATAACCCAGAAACAGGGACTAAGTGTACAGACCTCAGGGATAGGGTTTCCCCTCAGGTTCCACTTGGTACAACGACTGAATTCTGGTGCAGATCTATTCATATTCAAAGCTCAACTACTGCTGACATGACCCCTTGCCTGAAAGGACCCAGCCCCTGAATGGTGCTGTGAGTATATGCTCCTTTATGCTGTGCGTATCTGTATCTATGCTGTGTGCTCTACATCTGTGCCGTGTAACTGTATGAGATTCTCTATACTCCAATGTGGTGATTGTTCTATTTGCTCTGCTGTTCAATAAATGCTGTTTTGGTTAAGCATAAAGAATCACTGGTGCCCAACTTATTGTGCTTATTGCACATGGTTACAGTTCAACTATATCCTTCCTCCATCCCGCTGCGAGGGCTCATCCCTGAGAAAGAGAGTTTAATTCGTGGTTTAATACCATTTGCTAGCTATAACTGATTCTTGTCACACCAGTTTACTATAGCGCTACATTAGCTTCAATGGCACTACTACACAAATGGTGCGCTCAAGTCCGGTAAAATCCAAACAATTAATTAACCGCAGGCAGAAAAACCCTTTTCCTACGGTGCTCACCCTTGCCTCGGGTGGGCCCGGGTGCCTGTACCCCGGACCTATCGCTTCCAACAAACTTCTTCCCAATTTGCAATTAATGGTAACAGGTTACTCACCGCTCCACTTCTCTGGCCCGGGTGCACCGCCCCGAACCTGCAGCTTGGGGAGACACAGTCAGTACACTAT
Source organism: Xenopus borealis (assembly GCA_024363595.1). NCBI lineage: Eukaryota > Metazoa > Chordata > Amphibia > Anura > Pipidae > Xenopus > Xenopus borealis. The sequence goes on from CM044440.1 coordinate 74,618,745, forward strand.
CCTTGGGCATGCACTCCACGACTCAGTAGGCAGCGGTAAAATTAAAAAGCATTTTATTTCCCAAACAGTATGCTTCCCAGCGCGTTTCGTGTGACCCCACACGTACTCATGGGAAACCCATGAGTACGTGTGGGGTCACACGAAATGCGATGGGAATCCCATGAGTACGTGTGGGGTCACACGAAACGCGCTGGGAATCACATGAGTATGTGTGGGGTCACACGAAACGCGTTGGGAAGCATACTGTTTGGGAAATAAAATGCTTTTTAATTTTACCGCTGCCTATTGAGTCGTGGAGTGCATGCCCAAGGGTAGTGTACTGGCTGTAATATTAGCTTCAGCATACTGAAATAAGAAACTTTCTAAATACAATCAATTAAACATTCTGTAGTAATCAAGTTTATGTTCAATATTACTCTCTCAGCATCTGTTTCTCTTCATTCTGCCTTCATTCAGGAGTTACATGTCAGATGAATGATCCAGTATATCTTATGGGGGGGCTCCTTTTGCCTAGAAGATGTGTTAGTGCTCACTCTAATAAAATCATCAGAATTCCTGTCTCTCTACATGCAGAATTTGTGCAAAAGGCAGTTAGTTATTTGAGTGAGCTCTATTACATCTGCTAGGGAAGGGACCCCCCTATAAGATATATTGGATCTTTCATCTGACACCCAACTGCTGCATGAAGACAGAATGAAGACAAAAAGATGCTGAGAGAGGAATAGTGAATATAAACTTGATTATTGCAGAAACAGTGCAGAATATTTGATTGATTGTATTTAGAAAGTTTATATAAAATTTTCATTTTCACATTAGTTCCCCTTTAAGTGAGCAAGTTCTGTAAAAATGTGGGAAAAGAATCTGTATATCTCCATTTATACACCTTCAAAAATATAAAACTGTAAAATGTTTATATTTTTCCTAAAATGTACTGTACTGAACAAATGTATCCTTAACTGGGTTTTTATAATTGAAGGCCTTACCTAGTGCCTGCTGTAATTCTAATTAAAAAACAGGTAAATAGTAATTACCAGCACAGCCAACCCTATTGCTGTTATTTCACAGAACAACCCCCATGACCATATACTATAAATCACATAAATATATTCCATATAGCGATAGCTAAAATGTACTTTATGGTATAGATACATTTGCATTTTTTTTAATTAATTATTCAAAATGTTTAATGTTTATTGCGCAGATGCACTTAGAACTGCCAGTACATTCATCTTCATAATAGCCAGGAACATCTATATATTAAAGTAATTTAAACCTTTCTAATATCTGCATTTTAAATAAGGCAATATACAAATAAATTGCTGCGTTTCAAAGATTTGGTATAAAGGTATGCAGTTATTTTGTGAATATGTCAAACAATATTTGTCAGTTGCCTCTCCGTAGGCCAAGGATACTTAACCTTGCCAAACTATACAAAAATATTCAAGCTATTGAATTCCCTAAGGAGAACTTTTCATTCAAATCACTGAACAGAAAAAAATAAGCCATATTGTAAGATTAAAGGACAGAAAGTCTCAAATAGGGTATAGTAAGATAAATGGCCCTAGCTTAGGCTGCTGTACATTTAAACATTACTAGCATTGCCATAATTACCAATGTTTATACATTATTTTGAGCTCTATGCTCGTACACATTTTATAGAAACATTGAAAATATTATTAGGACACAAAATACAAAATGTTTCTGTTCTTAGCACTGAAAATATTATCAACTTCCTGCCTTTCAACTAGAAATAATTTCTATACAGTTCCCACAGTACATTTCTACCGTATGTACACCTAATTTATTATTGTATACAATCTTTCTTCTCCTTCTGCATGATATACAATAGGGGTCAGGGCACTATTTGGAGTGCGGAAGGAAACCCATGCAACATCCAAACCCCTTGCAGATAATTTGCCCAAAGGGTAAGTGAAATGTAAATAAAAAAATGTGTCACTAAGGAACAACCATGTTTGTTGGCAGAATATATTTTCCATCTTCAAGGTTCAGTTAAAAATAGTCACTAACTCTTCACATTCCATTGCATAATCACATTAAGAAAAAAGAAATGATTTGCCCATATCTCTTCTTCGATCTTGTGATGCCCTTACCCCATACACAATATGCCAGTTGTGATCTTCCCAGAAACACTGTTTAGTTTTGATGTACTGTAGTTAAAGGTACAATGTAGCCTACTTATAAAGTTTTATGTAAACTTTTGCTTGATTTGCAGCTACTGTACATATCAGCTGTGTTCTCAGAATAATGAAATGCGTCTGAACTCAAACAGGTTATACTATTTTAAAGGAGAATACTGGAGGGCAGGTCTACCAATAAAGCTGGCCATAGACTACAAGATCCGCTTGTTTAGCAACTTCACAAACGAGAGGAACTTTCTCTGATATGCCACTAACGGCAGGGCTATATGGGGTAATCTGAACGTTCGGCGTTCGACGAGGGCAATGGGCTCAGACTGCTTGGTCGGGGGAACAAATCAAACCTTCCTGATCGATATCGTGGCAAGATATCTATCGGGAAGACCAGTCGGAAGACCCCATACATGGGCAGATAATGGTCAAATTGGTCTAAATGACCAATATGGCCAGCTTTATCTGCCTGTGTATGGCCACCTTAACTGTGATTGGGGTCAGAGGGTAGACAGTGAAAAGAAGGAGAAATCTGGGTCTTTATTCTAATGGTAATGAATGTATAAAGCATCATTTACAGGTGAAACCGAGACAAAAATTACAGCTCTTTTAACTATACCAAACTTTGATATGCATAAAGATAATAGAATTCATTTTCCAATACTTCATCTGAGAATCAGATATGGATACATTATAATAAAATCTTTGGGTTATTTACTCTTGCAACATTATGCTATAATTGATTGCTGCCCCCACATTCTTAATGTAGCAATATTTGCTGCAGTCTCTGGAGATGTGTTGTCAACTCATACAGCAAAAGACCAGCTGTAATGTGTACCATGCATGTCATGATGACAGCAATTAGCTGATACTAATTCAGATATCTGCAAGGATTATGCCCTTTTTTATGTATATGATATTTTACGAAAGCTTCAACGGTATATACTTAAAAACATGTTAATATCTTACCTTAGAAAATAATTTAACATGCAAAATAATGTAGAAAGAGCATGGAAGAGCATCACAATCAACCCAATAAATAAATCATACGTGGGTGGTGTTTTTATCCATGTATTATTGTTACTCTCACTAAAGAATCTTTTACACTTTACACTTGATTCTCAAGCAAGAAATACTACAGAATTTGACACAAATTTCTACTTGTTGTCTCACATTGCACCAGTGACTGGTCAATAGCTTCACTGCTTCCCATTTCAACCAGTTTGAAGATAAGGAGTTAGAAATGTCATAGAAAAGGAAATGTGCTATTAAATTGCTTTATTTCTATCATCAAACTGGGTAATTTTTTGTAGTTATCTGTGATAAACCTGTTTTATAATGTAGATGCAGTAATTATTTCTTTATTGTGCCTTACAAAATTGGTCTGTACTCCCTGTAGAACTGGTAATAATTTAGCTATCATTTTCTTTTCTTATTCATGTAAATGTCTGTTACAGTGTGCCAATGTTTATTAATATTTGCCTACAAAGCTTATTCTGTGCCAAGAAATACAAATGCGAAGTGGGGACTTCTACATTCATTTGTGGTAATTGCTTTACAATAGTTGTGTCTTTCTTGGCAGAGATAATGCAGTGGTTCAAAAAATTGTTCAATGTCTCTTTCTGTTTACAAGGAATGTACAAATTGACTATAGGACAGTTTGTGCCTACAATCGTCTGGGACGGCTACTACTGTATCTGTGTTACAATTCTGTTCAGAAAAAAATATTTACTTAAATTCTTAATAATAGCCTGTTACTGGACTGCTTTGATATACCTTTTAGCCATACCAAAACAATTCAAAATACTCTGCTCCAATCTATACCATACAATACATGGTTTTACAGTCAGGAATTGTAGCAAGGCACAGATCACAGACATGGGTATAAATAACTTTTATCCAACTAACTCTCTGCCTAGTCTGACTGATATCTATATAATACAAATGGAAATCATACAGAACATGGGCTAGTGCCTACCAGGCTGAGTATAGAAATCCAGTCTCTTTGGTTATTGTGAAGCCCTAAAGTCAAATATAAAGGCACCATGGGGCAGATTCACTAAAGGGCGAAGTGACTAACGATAGTGAAAATTCACCAGCGTGATGTCATTTCATTACTTTGCCGATTTACTAATAGGCGCAGACGGCACAACGCTAGTGAAGGAGATGTACGCTAGCATTGTTTCGCACTCTAACGCCAGGCAATTGTCGGTCTGGTGAATGTATGTAACTCCGCAAATTCAATAAGATACGGATTTTACTGAACGCCAGACTTGTACATGCCAGCTCTGACCTGGCGAAGTGCATTGGAGTGTATAGATCTTCCTCAATATTCACAGGGTATGGCACATTATTTTACAGTGGGCTTATGTGTAGGGCATCAAAACAATTCTGTTGACTTTATTAAGGTTCCCTTGGCATGTCTAGTTATCAGTGTAAATGTATTAGATGAACCATGTAACATAAATAGCTCCATTCCACTTTAAATTGCCCGCTGGCAGAATTGAACACTAGCGCAGCTTTGCTTTGATTTGATCGCTCTGCCGAAGTAACACTAGAGAAAATTTGTCAGTGTTCGGCACCCTGGATGCAACTTCGCACTTTAGTGAATTAGCGTTGCATCAGCGACTTTGCACATGGTGAAGTGTTGCAATGAAATAGCCCCCATATGTGCTTCCGAAAAGTTTACACGTTGATGTTTCTAAAGACAATTTACTTGTGTTTCTTTTTGTTGGATGGCATGCTTTAAAGGAAATTGGATAACGTGTAATTCTTTTATCAAGATTGTATTTTCTCTGCCAGTTGTTTTTCTTCTGTTATGCCTGTTGATGCAGGTAATGTAAAATACATTTCTCAGTAGCTGGTTATTTTAGTTAGCTACAGGTGCAAAGTAATTTCTTTTCAAAAAACAATCCCCAACCTGTCTCAATGGATTAACCCAGACGCAAATGTAATTACTTACGTTTCATTCCCTTGTGCCTTGTGCAGCTAGTTTTGTGCAGAAAGAAAGCTTTCATATTAATATAACTTAAAGCATGTTAAATATTAACCCTATTTAGATCATCCACTAAATATTAAGATTATATTCAAAACATGCATAATTAATATCTAATGTTTTACACAAACCTCTATTCTGTCTATCAGACTCAGTAATGCTCTGTGCTTGGCCCTGTCTTCCGTGCATTTAAATGTATTGGCATTAGCCTCACAATAGGTCATGCCTCAAAACAAAATAGAAGACTTTAGTTTAATTAAATTTTTAAGTGTGTGTAAACTCTTTTTGGCCACCCCCCTGTGCCAAAGGTTATACATCATATATTTGTCACTAATTACCCTTGCAGGTCTTTAGTCCCCTTTGCAAGGTGAAAGGGTACTGGGAAGCCCTTCTCCTAGCAGTGCCTCCACCTAATGAGATCCGGGAATACACCTGCAGGTGGCCACGTTAGGAATAACACTCAACACAGACGTTGCTTTATAACAATATCAACTTTATAATAAAGAAAGTGTAGCTTAAAGGTTAAGTAAATATTCACAATACGCATATGCATTCAATAGCATGACCCACTACCCTGGGAATGTATGCAGTCCAAATCCTGGCCCTCCGTGCCCGGCAAAGTCCCACAATGCCTTTGGCAGACAAAGAATCTTAGTCCCTTTTCCCCAAAAGAGCACAATTGTCCCCTGGTAGCGTTGCCTGCCCCCAATACCTTTCCCAATGGACAAGGTACTTACTCCCACGTGGCAGGCACACAAAACACCTGTTTAACAAACAGGATATACGCTGGATCCTCATTTTTTTTCTACCCTCCCTCACCCAGGGATTCACTCAGATGGGTAGGCTCCTCCAGAGCTGGAACACGCATCGACAGAGATGAAGTCCTTAGAAGCTCCAGGCTCTCCTAGATGAGCACACAACTGGATTGGACGCTGGCACGCTGAATTGGATGGCAACACCCTCCTGAAAAAACTGTATAAATTACCTCACTTTTTTCCCCTTGGATTTGCATTTTTTGCTATTTTTTGCTAAACAAATCAAGCAATGTTAGCATGTTAGCATTTTGAATAAATAAATTGCAACATATACAGTACTTTCCAGATTGTATAGGTTAATTAGGGTTGTCACCATTTCTTCAGGGCTAAACCACAAATGACATCACAGGAGTGGGAATAGAGGGATTGCATGCAAATTCACTAAGTAGGCATGGTTTGGTGGTATGCAGGGGATCGATTGCTTTGGAGAGGATTGTAGGCCGGCCAGGGCCAAATAACAAGAGATGCAGTGTGGACTGCAATACATTTACACATCAGCAGTAATCCTGCATTTTTGTCCTCCACTTTAAATGTATACATTACTGACAACTTTGTAATGCTGGCCCTGGCCTTGGCTGCTGGCTAGGCCAGTGAAATATCAGCTAGGTAGCAACCATGGGTATAATATATAATCCTTAGGAAATTCCTATTTACCTTGGAGAAAATATAGATGCACAAGGTCCCAATTACAAAAGAAAATACATGCATGTTATAAAGCACTTACTTCCATCAACCAACAAATCTTTATTCATATCCGTGTGATTGAGCATTATGAAGTATATTGTCTTATGTACTGAAGTGAACTCTCATCCATATCCTTAGACCTTATGTGCTATGTTTACATTTTACTATAAATTCAATTTTCTGTAAGGATAAAAAAACAGATATATTTTTGAGTTGTTTACACACGCAAACCTAGAGAGAATACAATTAATCACTTAAGGTTTTGACCTTAAGTATATCAATTAAAAAATTATATTAAGGTCAGTAGACAAGGAAACTTTTTATTGAAAAGCATAAAATTCCAAATAAAATAAAAAGTGGAAAATGTAATTACTCTTTTGGCATCATGAGAGATTAGCAGAAGACTGACAAGCGAGCAGAGAAGTGAAGTAAATGGATTTAAAATTGTAGCAAGTTTCATCTTCTAGGGCTGTGCATTGAATGACTAATAGGTTCATGTATTAGAGTAGCAGGGCATGGTAATATTACCTTTCTCCGTGCCTTTTGCTTCATAAATGAATGACCAAAACAATCTAATATTGTTCTTTGATTTTCATAAAACCCCTGTATTTCCACTTTTAGAGGTGTAAAGATTTAAAGATGGGAAGAGGAACAAGTGTCTGCCTCATTTTGCTATTAGTATAGATGGCATGGGGTTGTACATTCTATTTAATGTGTAGGTGCATTTTATGCAGAGATTAAAACTCAAAAAAGAAAAGGAAAACATAGGCCACACAGTTTAAAAAATTAGACAAAATTAGTTCTTTATTTAAACAATAATGCAGAAGATTACCACCAAGAGAGGTGGTCCTTAGACTAGAACAAACATGCAACACTGCTTACAACCTAGAGGAATTCCCTCCCTCCTTTTATGACGCGCAGATAGTGGTCGTACCAAAACCCGGTAGGGACCCCCAGACATGCAGCTCAAACAGACCCATATCAATATTAAATGCAGATGTCAAGATACTAGCAAGTGTATTAGCTACAATATTGCCTAAAGTAGTCATTGACAATGTACACCCAACCAGGCAGGCTTCATGCTAGGGAAAACCACGACAGGGAACATCAGACGTCTTTTCTCGATGCTAGCAAAGCTTTCTATGGGCAGTCTTTCAAAAGTTCGGATTTGGGGCTGGCTTTGTTACAGTGTCAGACTGGGACACCAGGGGCCCACCCACTCTCAGTACTAATATTCTTCATCTCCTCAATCAAACTCTATTCTCCTAGTATGTTTTCTTTACATACTATAATCAATTATTCTATCTATTTAGCCTCCTTGTTCTCATAGAAATGTACATAGATAGGCCAAACTTTTAGCAGCATGAGGGCCCACTGACACCTTGGCCCACCGGGAGTTTCCCTGGTATTCCGGTTGGCCAGTCCGACACTGCTTATCGAATTGTTTTAGGCTATCATTTTGTTCACTATTAGATTTCTCGTACAATCGGATACCGATTTCCTTCAAGCATCGAGCATCCTTCGAGCATCCAAAAAATTCGTAATATGGGGCTTTCCGATAGGCTTCTATTACTATTTGGTAGGTCCAATCTGGCAAAGTAGGCAGTCGAACAATTTAAAAATTTTGAACCCTTCGATCATCGAATGATCGAATTAGCGAATATCCGATCATTCGATCTATTTAATCTATCTATTCGATGATCGAAGAGGCCAAATTAGAATATCCAATTTTACGAAAAATTCGGACGATCGTTATTCGGTCGTATTCGATTGAACATCGATCATTTCAAGTGAATTTCGTAAATCGGCCCCTTAGTCCCTACTTTTGGATCTTAATTATTGATTCGCCGGCGGAAATTTGCCTGCCGAAAATTCGCTGGCGTAAAATAAAAAAACGAGTCGCGAGACTCATTTTGCAAATTTTTTCACAAATTTTTCGGCGAAGCGAAACAGCATGGATTCGCCCATCACTAATCTTAATTCCTCTATTTCTCCTGTTGGAGCATGAGCTGCTCAACTAGCTACCTTTCTATCACTCCTAGAATGATCTATAACAGAGTATAACTATACTTTACCAGGGCCTTTGCGCCTAGTGACCATGCCCATTCCCTTCCAGCCTGCAAGGTTGGGCTAAAGTAACGAACACTGACCGCATGGTTCCCAAGACCTTTATACTTTGACACAGTGCCATCTAGTGTACACTGTGAGAACTACAGGGGATTACATAAGCACTAGGTCCCATTAGGACCCATTTATTAGGAATGTGCCTGTTAGAAATATGTGAGGTCTAATTTTCACATCCCTACACTGTGTTTCTATTGAATGCAAAGCCACATAAGTCCTATCAATGTAAATCCCATATGGTGGTTCTATATAGTAAGCAACTGAGGCCTGCTGTGCTCCAAGAAATCCAGCATGTCAGTACATATCTCCCATTTCCTTTCTGATCATCCAGCAACTGGATAACATTTGCCAATATTTCAGGGCCATAAACTGAATTTGTGGGGCCCATTAACATCTAGTTACACCACAGGACTGCACCCATTTAGAACAGCAAATATCTATATCCAAAAGAGTAATATACGTTTAACTATTATAAGTAATGAAAAAGAGAGGAAGGGCAATAAACTAAAAGGTGTTCATAAAAAAGCCATATAGAGCAACTGTCAATACAGACTATAGAAAAGAAATCTCCTGTAGAGGGAGGCCACTTAAAGTCATACTGTATTCAGTAACAGATGGCAAGTGTCTTTACATACGCTTGTGTAAAGCGAGTAATATATTGAAGATGAAAGTAACAGAACTTAGAATATTATTAACTGTGCCTTAGGCACCTAGGGGGTTATTTACTAGTCCAATTTTTTTGGTTGAAAAATGTTTTTGGAGGAAAAAAAAATCTAAATTTTTTCGTGATGTGTTAAAAGTCAGAATTAAAAAGTACCATCTCAAATCTGCTGAGATCAGGTAGAAGTCAATGGCAAAAGTCCTATTTGTAATTGGAAGATATCCTGATCTGCTCTGGAGTTTTCAGGTGTCAAATCGAAAAAACCAAACAATTCTTTTTTACCTGTACAATTTTTTTGTGTGAAAATTTATTGATAAATTCAGTACAAAAGTCAGCAGGAATTTGGTCAGTGTTTTTTTTTTATTTGAAAAGTTTGATAAATAACCCCTAATGTAAAAGGGTGTCTATATATTTGGTGTCTAGGATGTTGATTTATATTTATTTTTTAGGATGCCATAAAAATTAAATTATATTGTAAACATAATAAAAATTTTGAAAGTGTTCTCATTTCAAGAGCTCTAAAATGTGATATCCTGTGAATTAACCAAACATATATAGGTACAAGGTTGGACTGGGCTGGCAGAACACTAGGAAACAATCCGTGCACACGGATATATAGATATAGATAGATGCATATGAAAAGGAAGGTATCACTTTGACTCATTGTTTTGAACCACTGACAGGTGTTTCTCCTTTGCTCTGATTTTTTTCAATAAGTCCTTCTATGTACAGCATACCATTGTTACTAATGCAGTCCTGCATTCCACCTTCAATTTGCCTTTTATTTTCCCTTACAGGCATTCCCTGTTGAGCAAACTTGCCCAAATGTAATAAAAAGCATGTCCAGATGCATTAATCCATAGCAAATGCTACCTGCTGATTGGCTGCCAAAAATATTCATTTTCTTCAGGGAGAAACAGACAATGTTGACCTAGGCATATGATTGTCAACAAAAAGTGTGTGGCAATAGTGGGTTGCCTATAGAAACTATTCTTATCATATCTTATTATTATTATTGCACCTGGTCAAGGCAGCTGACAGTATTTGCTATGTCTGCCTTTTCCCTCTGCTTTGCAGTAAACCGTTTCTGTTTAAAACATTTTGGAAGGGGATGTCTGAGCATTTCAGTGACCTGAAAGACAAATCATATCTCTTTCTAATGGCTAAACAGAATTTAATGCAAGGTATTTGGAAAATATGAAGCCTAAACAACTATATTACAGGGGGTTCATATAAACAAGAATGTGATTTGAGTATTTTTGTTTCCTATGCCTTCCCTTTCTATAGTTTTTACTTTCCACGTTTTTAATTAATGATGGTGGTTATAAATGTTTCTCTTTTTTCAACTAGTTTATATGAAGGCATTATGGATGCATCTTGCAGTACTAGGCCTGCATGATCTGCCATTGTCTGTTCACAACCACCCTTATCCCATGCCATAGCCTTCCCATTGTTTTGTAAAGGCCTACCACACTTCTATAGACAACCTGGAATGAGGACAACACCACATCCTATAGAAGAGCACTTCTATACCCTTTCTGGCAGCAAAGAGCAATGCCAGTTAGCTAAAGCCAGCAATGCTTTTACCACCTGGCATGGGGCAGCAGCTTATTACAGGACCCTGTTGCAGCCTTTACTCACTAACTTGTGTGTCTGAATGACATGCAAGATGCAAGGGCACAGGTACAGGGTGGGAGGGGACACCAATATGGATAAAAAAGTACTCCTGAACACAGGCAGCAATGTATTCATTGCACCGTCTTGGAGCAAATAGAGCTGTGGCAATCCGACTATATGCAGAACAGGGAACAAATTTCATGATGTCCAGTTTTTGTACTTTGCACCCTGCCATACATGCAGTAAATAACCTCTTTGCACTGGACATTAAAGGGATGCTTTCTTGGATAAATACACATATATATTAAAAATATAATATAAGCAAGCCATTAATTTTAATTCAGATGTGATTATTCACACTCATCTTGACGGGTCAACCTGCAAAGATTATGTTATGCTCCTTAAATGACCTGCCATGTAACTGCAATATATTATTTCTCCTTAGGGATGAATATTTTAAATATATTCTCCCTACCATAGAGATGCTTTTCATTTAATATATGGCACTTTCCTTATGATTATGCCCAGAATTTCCTTTTGATCGCTCTCTTCTCATTGTCACTTTCAATCAGTTTTTCATTAGTAAATGTAGGAAGATTATAACTCCCAGAATTCTGTATGATACAGCTGAATGTATTGCCAATGGCCCTTTATGATATCATTTTCATGGAAAGCTGCTAGAAGTAATTTCGCTTTAGACAGATACAGCAGCAGCCATTCCAAATTCTGACCAAGATATGATAAGGTAAATGGAGTTCAATGTGGTTCTGGAAAGAAAAAATGATGTGTGCTAGAGCTGAGGTTGTATTTCAGTGTTCACTAGGAGTGTGCATGTAATACAGTAATTTCCATCTATCTACTTTGCTTTTGCATGTGTTACCATTTCTAATGTTTCCACCCATCTTAGTGCAGTGGCATGGAAAGTGTGACCTTTACTGGTAGCCATTAGTATTCATGTGGTTAATCCTCAGTAGGAAAATAATATCCTTTTTATGACAGTATGACAGGTCTCAAAATTGGCTCCTTGTTTCTATACAGGAGCTTTATTGATGTGGAGAAAAGCACTGTTGGGTCCTTTTGATGATGATGATGGGTTAAATGATTTCTCTTACATTCATTTTTGCTCTGTCTCTGATTTGACTTTCATGAATATATAAACAAAGCAAATGGTAAACAATGCAAATCTGTACACAAAGGCTGGAAATAATTGCATAAATTGAAGGACTTTATACAGCAAAGTGAAGTTTTTTTGTTTTAATGACTGTAGTACTCTCTGGAAAAACGAAGAGCATAATTGAAAAATAGATGAGCTGAAGGATAAGGCAAATTTAAAAACCCTATAAATTTAGTTGACTTATATGACAATATGAAAATATGTCTTGAAAAAAAATATGGCATTTGGCATTTTGTAACAAGCTGAGAAAAATCTGCATGTGGGGAAACATTATGCTCTGATTTCAGTGCCTTATTTCTGTATTAGAAATGGAAATTTCTAGAGGCAGTCCAATGCGTTAAAAGATTAATGGCTGAAAAGAGGGCTAGCAGAATGTAAAAGTAAAAAGAGCTAAAATCAGAAGAGGAGGAATTACACATTTTGTTAAAAAAAAGCTGAATTGAGAAATCCATACTGAAAGATAGGGCACAAAGTAAAATTAGGAATTAAATAGCAGAACATAAAAAGGAAAAGACATAAAAAGAAAATGTGGAATGTAGGTAATATTTATTTCATAGTCTCTGTTCAGGGTCATTGTACGCTGCATTAAAAAAGCCACAAAATAAGATTCCCCACCCATTCACAAATCTCATTATAAAAGAAGTGTCCTATTTTGTCACAGTCATCTCCCCATGGTACCAACTTTTCACCCACTCTGATCTTATTAATAGAGTGTCAGTCCTTCTCATATTATTAACTTCCTTCATTAAACAACCTACCCCATGTGCAGAGTCAACTCTTCTTGAGAAACCACAATAAAAGCATTCATCTTCTGCTTACTCTTATCTGCCAACTCCTGCTCCTCTCCCAGTGTCACCTCACCTCTGTGAAAAATAGCAACATCTATGCTAATTCTCATCTGTACAATAGAAAACAGAGAATAACTCTTCTGCCCCTCTCAAATAACCTAACAAATAGTGCAAGAAAGATTTCAACATCTCTCTGAATATCTCCACCCCTATGGATCATCATAACAGTGTCAACAGTTTTCAAAAATTCCTCACCCCTATTTAATGTAGTGGGAGCAAATGAATGGCAGCTAATTTTTGCAAAGTATGTGTGTTTATCTCAACCAAGCTTTTCAGATGATGTCTAATATGTTCTGGGTAAAGACATTTTACATTTTTCTCCAATAAGGTGTCAGAAACATTCCTTTACTCAAATAGTGTTGATTCTTTAACAAATACCTCCTTTCCTTTGTACTTTATTAGTTAATACCCACCCTTACTAGGAAATAATGCCAGTTCTTCTACTACTAACATATTCCCTTGAAAAAAAATAATCTTTTCTCTGTCTTCCATTATAACCTCCCCTCTTTTAAAGAAAGTGAATGTTCTTCTCAGACTGTAAACTTGTTCCAAATTTCATTACTTATTTCAAAATTGCTTAGCTATAAAACTTTCCAATAAGCTACTTAAACTAGATGCATACTTTATATCTTCTCAAACACTTCAACATTGCCCATCATTTAAAAAATATTGCCAAGGAAAATATTCCTTCCAAAATCACAAATTGGTTGCCCATCATTTAAAAAATATTTCCAAGGAAGTATTCCTTCCAAAATGACAAATTGGTGTTATTTTTTTATCTACTGTATTTTACATGAGCTTCTGGTAGCAAAGATCATAGCCACGGCACATTTTTCAGCGCAGAGATGAGAGATGGAGAGTGACCACTTTAAAGAGTTCAAATGCAGCTTTGCTGGCTTTTATTTGCAAAAAACATCTTCAGCCATTCGCTTCACATATTGAATCACATTCACTTCACAATAGCAGTAACAGTCCCAGTCTACACCCTCACTGGTGTACATGTTAATTCATATTTTTCCAGCTCTTACAGCCTTCACTGTCTTTCAGAGAACACAAATCCCAGGATGCTCTCTGAGGCACACTCAAAACACTCCTGGGAAGTGATTTCTCTTTTCCTCTCACCAGTCCTTTGGAGCGCTCTCGAACACACTTGAGGTCAGCAGGAAATTACTCTCCTTCCCAGCTACCCACAATTACACCTCCTTCATGCACTTGGAGGTGTCCACTGCCCTTCACCCTCCTCCAGCTCCAGGAGGTATCCATGGGTGTAGCCCTACACCTCTTTAACTGCAGCTCACCTGCAGCTTAATTATCCAGCTAACACTTGATTGGCAGCTGAGCAAGGAATGGAAGCCCACCCTGCTCTCTCCCATTCACTCCAGGGCAGAGGCTGGCCAGGCCAGCTAGGTGCCCTAGGCAGCTGCTTCTTCTGCCTACCCCTAGTTCCAGCCCTGCTCCAGGCACCCATTAACCAGCTTTTCCTGATCTGGCAAAATACACTGCTTTAAATGCTGCAGAAACACACACTTTCCCTGGAGTTTACTATTCACAAGTCTAATACTGGCGAAATACACACAAAATAAATGTCTTTTCATAGACACCTCTTAGACTTACTATCTGTCAGAATATAGTGTAGTAGCACATTGGATTTGTGTGCAATGTGCCAAAATGTTCTTTATTGGCTCACAGTGGCATATAGTCAATGTTTTTACCAAGCAGGGACCTACACTAGGCTTTCCATGTAATAAACTTATAACATCAACAGTATAACATGACAAAATCTAAATATTTTGTTTTAAATACTGTTTTGAACACTGTACATTAACATATGTTAATAAATTCCAAAAACATTGCCATTATTTTACACACAGATGTGTTTTTTATTCCTTTATAATGCATTTAGTTACCGTATTCCATACTGAATAATGGCAAAACACATCCACATATGACACATAACATAATGCTCTAACAAACAAGCTTTAAACAGCATGCTTATCATCTGTTATGCATAAATATGTTATATTTACCATAATAAATGTCAAATGTACAGTCCAAATATTTATTGCATCGGGGATGAGTGTTTTAATTTCCATTTAAACATCAGGAGGGGCAGCTAGAAAAAGAATTGATGGTATTGGAGGCCGAGGGGCAAGTGAAACACATCTGATAAAAGTATATAAATTAGCTTTTGTTGACCCTGGATTGCCCTGTGGGCTTTCTGATTTAAGGAGCTATGCAAATTATCAGGTTGAACAGAAACTGAATTTACCTATCTAATGTCATTTATTAAGTTATTTATATTACCAGGATTTGTGGATCACCCTTTCAACCTTTTCTAATCTGCATTACACACATTGATCTTCAGGAATTTCCATGTATAGTATAGTAGTGAACACTTATAATCTCTAGTACTCCTGTGCCTGCTATAGACTATAGCAGTGTCCATTAGTGATGGGCAAATTTATTCGCATGGGGCGAATTCGCAACAAATTCCCGCGATTCGCGAAACACCAGCAAAAATTCGCCTGGCGAAAATTTGCAAAAAAACATGTCGCACATCGTTTTTGATGCAACGCGCGTCGAAAACGACGTGACGAAAACTGCAGAAAAAAAAATGCAGAAATATTGAATATTGAACATCAAAGAATGTGGTTATAAGGATCATCAGGAATAAATGGGTATGTCCCATCCACCTGTAATGGGGGCACCTAGGGCTAGTGCCATACCCATTGTTAACTGTTAATGTATCACAGACCTTCCATGTGGGGAGCTCTTGAGGGAAACACACCAAGCGGGGTGTTGCAGTTCAAATATGATCTCTTTATATATCACGGCCTTCAGCAGAACAGCAGGGCTCAATTTCCTAGCATTTTGCAGAACATTGCCCGTAACAGCACATTGCCAGGGGGACACATGCTCATAGACACCACTCTTGGGCCCTGGCCGGCTCTATCTGGATCTAGCCTTCCCTCTTAAACCCTGGCTGGTGGGATTCCCACTGGGAACTCTATGCCCACTCACTCCTAGTTGGGGCCATACTGTAGCTGCCCATGCTAATTACCTCTCTCACTTACACTTCCTATAGTGTACTATTAGACCACTAGGCCTCACACTGCTTAGGCTCAGTACTTCTTCCAGGAGATGACTCTGCTTCTGCAGTGTCCTCTGATCCTCTGCTTATAATTTGCTATTCTCTGCCCTCTGTGGACTTTCCCTTACAACTGTGATCCTCTACCTCCCCCTAGTGGCCAACCTAAATATATGTACTAACAATTACTTAAATATTTATATTAAACCATTAACATTTTATCCCATTACACTTTAACCTCCTGAAAACCAGAAATGTCCTCTCAATCTTTATCTCCTTACATCATCCCTTTTGAAATATCTGATATACTGATATAAGTAATTCTAAAACAACTGGACTTGCTGAGTAATTATTGAAGACGTTTCACTACTCGTGTTCTGAAACCGCTTTGGTACTGATGTGAGAACAGCATTGTATGTAGCAGACAGGTGGTGTCGAAGGCCCCCACCTCTATTCAGGGATGTTTTTTCTACCTTGATAAACCATCCCTGAATAGAGGTGGGGGCCTTCGACACCACCTGTCTGCTACATACAATGCTGTTCTCACATCAGTACCAAAGCGGTTTCAGAACACTTCCACATCCATTCATGCAACTCACACAAGTAACACCTGTGTCTAGGAGTTGCATGACACATTGGTAATCCTATCACTGTAACTACACAGAAGCAAATTCAGATGTCACCTCTTTGAAGAGTTACAATGTGCCATTGTGATTGGATTAGTGGAAGAGTTTATTTACCGAGAACTTCCCATACTTTTCACCACCAGCGGTCTGGGGCATGTTGCAGTATTATAGGCTCCTGGTTATGGCTTAATAAGATGTCCTTCTGCTCCCAGTCATACAGATTTTCCTCTACCTCCTAATAAACCCATTCAGGGGTATATAGTACCCAAATACCTTAAATACCTCCAGGTTAATGACCTTTTGCACCTTGGAAATGGAGCAGGTATTTTCCTGACACAGCCTCCACCCGGGTAACATTCTCTGCCTCACTCTCAGCGGGACCCGCTGGCAAAATGGCAGTCTCATTTTCTTCCTGCACTTTCACCTCTAACAGAGGTACTGGGTTGACTCATCTGGCCCAGGGCTGCTGGAGCCAGACTGGGAAGGCTGCAAATGCTCTGCAGCACCTACTGCACCTCCACACATGCAGCCCAGACCTCCGGATCAGGGACATCCATGGACTTCATGTAAAGTGATCCCAAGTAGCATGACTGCTGGCACTTTACTCAGCTGACGAAGGGGACAGCCCCCGAAACGTGTTTTTTCTTGACATAATAAACACATAGGGGATCACCCCTTTTGAAATGCTATTGAGTGCCAGCGCTTTATATTGAAGGACTTTACTCAGCTAGCCTGGAAGCCTGACCTCAGCATTGCACCGGGACCCTTCCGGGACGTACCTCTCTTCTGCCAGAAAATATATTTCCTGTCACGCACTTCCACAACTCAAGTGCTCCTGCCAACCAATCCTAGCCCAATACTTCACTTTACACCATCAAACGAGGCCCGGCAACTCAGGCACACTTCCAATACACTGTTGCACTTGTTTATCCACAGGGCTCTTTCTCCCACAACTAAATGGTCAGATACTGCCAACTACACTAAATGTAACTGGCCACCTAAGGCTAGTGATGTACCCATTGTTAACTGTTGATGTATCGCCAAACTTCCATGTGGGGAGCCCTTAAGTGAAACATACCAAGCAGGGAGTTGCAATTCAAAATTTTTCTCTTTATTCATCACAGCCTTCAGCAGAACAGCAGCACATTCACAGGGCTCAGTCTCCCACCCTTTTGCAGAACATTGCCTATAGCCGCACACTGCCAGGAGGGACACACTTGCAGGCACCACTCTTGGGCCCTGGCCAGCTCTATCAAGATCTAGCCTGGCTGGCAGGATTCCCGCTGGGAACACTATGCCCACTCACTCTTAGTTGGAGCCATAGCTGCCCATGCTAATTACCTCTCCACTTACACTTACCTAGACCATACTATTACACCACTAGGCCTCACACTACCAAGGCTCAGTACCTCTTCCAGGAGATGCCTCTACTGCTCCCAATTCTTCCCAAGACTCATCTCTGTTTCACTTCCTGAACCCTTCCAATTGATAACTTGCTATTCTCCACACTCGGGGGACTTTCCCTTACAACTGTTATCCTCTAGGTTCCCCTAGTGGCCTAAATGTACTAACCATTACTTAAAGGACCAGTAACATAAAAAAATGAAATTGTTTTAAAGTAAATATAATGCAGTGTTGCCCTGCACTAGTAAACCTGCTGTGTTTGCTTCAGAAACACTACTATTGTTTATATAAATAAACTGCTGTGTAGCCACGAGGGCGGCATTTCAAAGGAGAAAAGGCTCAAGTTACACACCAGATAAGCACTGTAGAACATAATGTTATCTGTTATCCATTATTTATTCTGTGTCATATAGCCTTTTTTCAATTTCCACCATTGCTACTCAGCAGCTTATATATGACTATAGTAGTGTTTCTGAAGCAAACAGATCAGTTTTACCAGTGCAGGGCAA
>CM044440.1:74637446-74665935 GCA_024363595.1 Xenopus borealis
GGTATTGCTCAAGCAACTGCAGATCTCCCCATTGTAAAGTAAGTCATGGTTCATAATATTTATGTTCTCTGAGATAATGTGATCAGGCTGATAGACTCTTGTTCCAATGACTGAGTTAACAGGATACATAAATCACACCTGACAGGCACAACCACACTATAAAATAGTTGTCATCAACAACATCAAATAATTAAATAATATTAGGTACGGCAGTAAGAGGTAAGAGGTAAGAAAATAAACTTGCCTGACATGAATTACAAAAAAATCTGTTTATTGTAAAATGTAAACTGTGTCAAACACACAAACCAAAGTGGCTTCATCTGTATATCACTACTACCTGGGTGCTGAGTATAGATAATGCATAACACAGAGAAAAGGATTACCAGCACACACAGGATTTAAAAATGAAAACAAGGGTTTATAAAACCAAGCAACATTTTGGTCTGTATTCAGACCTTTCTCAAGACCAATCACTTTAATAAACATTTGTAGTTTTAATTTGTAAATCCTGTGTGTGCTAGTATTACTTATATATTCAGTATATATGATATATGCTATTTATGCTATTAAATACTAAATTCAGTCATTTTACTTTCAATACAGAGAAAAAACATATATATGAGATGGACCCGTCAGGTGATTATGAAGAGGACCTTTCTTATTCTCCATCCATACTCACCTCATCATATTCTGCTTCTATGGTGTCTGAAGACACCAGCTCACCTACAGTATCACTTTCAGCAAGTTCCATGGATCTACCTTAGACAACTCAGATGAAAGCTCTCAGCCGACCAGTGTTTATGAAGTGACTAGCCCACCTGCTGCACCAGTATATGTGGAAGATAGTGAGAAAAATACACTGACAACTTTTTCTTAAATTATCCTAACAAATATTTCTGAAGATGATCAATATAATATTACCACTGCAAAATCTCCAAGGTACCAAGACAACTCCACCAGTGACAAAAGTAGACATTTTTCCGCCGACTAGTGCTTATGAAGTGATTAGCCCACCTGTTGCACCAGTATATTTGGAAGTTAGTGAGAAAAACACACTGGCAACTTTTTCTCAAATTACCCTAACAAATATTTCTGAAGATGATCAATATAATATTACCACTGCAAATGTCCAAGGTACTGTAACCCCTTTTTGGCTGATTTAGACCAAACCAACTAGCGATGATAGAGCATGGGCTACATGCGACCCTCTTTTACCAGGTAGGGCTTTCACTAAGGGGAAAATACACGTGTTGAGGTAGTTAAACTATAACTCAATGCTGCCAGAAATGTGAAATAACAATTGTTGGACGCCAGGGGTTCTTTGCAAACGTAGAACAGTCTTTATTTACATACAAAGCGCCACAGGGTAAATCATACTCACATTGAGGTAGATATATCATATGCCAGGTACATTCAGAGGTGTAGTAGATACAGCAAGGAAAGACACCATGGTAGAAATAGCAAGTAGGAGTTGATAGGATCACCTTCCAGGATGTCAGTACCTCATGAGGACCGGATCCCTACAGCAGACGTGGATCAGGGTTAAGAACACTGCCTGAAGTCCCTTGTTAGTATTGTGGTCCCTTCTCTACAGGCAAAGTAGAGCCTGGGGGAGAGCTACTCTCTTCTATCCTCCTTGGTGGAGCTTGAGCTGCTCTTGCTAGCTTTCCTCTCTGACTCACTTCAACTAGAAAGTGTATAAAGAGATATAACCTATATACTGGCTTCACCTCGTTCACGGGGTCCCTGTATCCCCGACTTCTCTAAAGTTGGTTGTCCCTTTAGGGCCTAACACTTCTGGGGCCTTGTTGACTCCAGGCTCAGTGGAACATCTGCCCAGGTCAACTGCTGCAGGCCAAATAGGAAGTGCCCCTCCCTGCAAGCACTTCTGTTACAGCACTGCAGGGAGTGGTCAAAACCTATAGCCAATAAAATGTTACAAATATGGGATTTAACCCAGCAACAGGGAAAAGGAAGGTACTAGTAAGGGAATGAAGCCATAAGGGCCATGCTACTTATGGGTCCCTGCAGTACCATGACAACTCCACCAGTGACAACAGTAGACATTTCCAACACTGATGATACTTTTGTAATTGAATTGGGTTTCCTTACACCAGTTTCAACAGATGACATAAATGAAACTACCCTTGCATCAGAAATACTAGAATATGAAGTTACAACCAGACATGACAAAGGTACTATAAAAAGTAAAGATGAATATAGTACTGAAGATATATCTGGTGATGACTACTTCTTCAGCTTGCCCTCTGAATCATCTGAATCAATTGCCTCTGATGCTACAATCAACAAAGGGAATGGACTTGTGGTGTTCTTCAGTCGTGTAATAACTATGCCCTTTTCTGATGATCTATTCTATAAAAGTTCCCCAGAATACAGGGCATTAGAACAACATTTTTTATACCTGGTGTGTAAATTTTAACTACTAAAAGTAGAATTTTCTCTCTTTCTAACTCTTGGCTCTTTTTCTAGACTATAATTTACATCCAACAAGTTAATCTTACTGACATTGTCTATGGATTATCTAATGGAAGCTATTAAAAATAAAGTACAAAAGGTTTCACAAAAGTAGAAGGAACAAATGAAATGAATTGTTAAATTTCTTTTCAAAAGAAAATACAGTCATTGCAACGTACCTGATGCTTTGTGTTCCCAACGGTTCATATGTAATTACATTGCAGAAGTGATACTTGACAGGCAAAGTATTTCTTTAATTTAATGGAAGTGTCAGTGGCTTTTTATTCAGCACAACAGTAATTTGTGTAGAGAATTCTATTGTCAGAATAGTTGCTTTGACCTCTGAATACATTCCGAGAACATCAGTATTGAACTCCAGAGAAATAAAAATTGAGCAAGGCAGTGTGAAGCACCTTTTACATCTTAATTACAATGCCACTAGAACCTTGCCCAAATAAATGAAGGCAGCCATATTTCTCACTATAGCAATTGTTATAGACTGTTAAGTCCATCTGTACAGGCTATGCAATCAAACTCAGCCAAAGGTTGTAACAAAGGAGGCCTTGCACTTTCTGGGCCAGGCTCAAGTCTAGATGAATCAGCGCAGAAAATTTAATACAGATATAGGATCTAGAATCCAGAATGCTTTTCCAGAATTCAGATGACTTTTCTTTTTTGCAGTTGCTTCCTTATCTTCAATCAAACGTAACAGGATTTAAGGAAATCGAGTGTGATTGTGAACATCAAGTTGAAGTTTGCTAAATCCGTGCCCTACAATGTCATGAAAGCTGTACACTGTGTGCTGGAAGATTTTTGCAATGCAGCAGCACAGCTCCTCAGTTTAAAGATTGATAGTTACTCACTTGACATTGAACCTGGTAAGAATATAAATGATGGTAAGAAGGACTGAATTAATGGGAACACAATCTGTTTGGTATTACTATATTAATATTCTACATTGAAAATAAAACATTTTAGATTTCTTTCTCTCTCACATTTCTGGGCGTGTAGGATCCAAGAACTGAACAGTAGGGAAATTCTTATGTTTGACCCAAGTAAAAAAGCTAGTAGGCTGCCTCCAAACTAACAGAAGATTTCCTCAGAAAGTTTTAAGGCTGCAATGAGTGTTATACCAGCATTCATGAAACTGGCTTTAAGTTTAAAAAAAAGTGAGATTCTTAAGATACATCTTTAAAGTGGACCCGTCACTCAGACACAAAAATCTGTATAATAAAAGTCCTTTTCAAATTAAACATGAAATCCAAGTGCAATTTTTTATTAAAGCATTCATAGCTGTTTTAAGCTCATTTAAAAATCTCAGCTGTCAATCAAATATTGTATGCCACACCTCTATGCCTTAGGCATAGAGGCGGGGCAAATAATTACTTTCACTTTCCATTCAGCACTTCCTAGATGTCACTGCTCCCCACACATTCCCCCAGTTCTCTTAACCATTTAATTGTGTAGCCAGGACATGAAGATAGACATCGGGTCCCCTATTCCGGTGCACAAACAAGATTCTGAGATGATACAAGGCTTGTCTTAATAACAGTGTCCACAAAATGGCTCCTGCCTGCTTGTTATAATTATGAATTCCCAGACTGAAGGAAACAAGATTAAAATAATTTATATAGTGTAATTAATGTTCATTTTGCTTGACTAATGTGATGAAATAGGATTTTGAAATATTTTTTTGGGGTGTTGGGTCCACTTTAAAGGAATTCTGTCATGGGAAAAAAAATTTTTTTCAAAATGCATCAGTTAATAGTGCTGTTCCAGAGTAATTCTGTATTGAAATCCATTTCTCAAAAGAGCAAACAGATTTTTTTATTATTATTTCATTTTTATTATTATTTCATTTTGAAATCTGACATGTGACTTGTGCTCTGATAAACTTCAATCACTCTTTACTGCTGTACTGCAAACTGGAGTGATATCACCCCTCCCTTTCCCCCACCCAGCAGCCTAACAACAGAACAATGAGAAGGTAACCAGATAACAGCTCAATAACACAAGATAATAGCTGCCTGGTAGATCTAAGAACAGCACTCAATAGTAAAATCCATGTCCCACTGCATACTATTCAGTTATATTGAGAAGGAAAAACAACAGCCTGCCAGAAAGCAGTTCCCTCCTAACGTGATGGCACAAGTCACATGACCAGGGTAGCTGGGAAATTGACAAAATGGCTAGCCCCATGTCAGATTTTAAAACTGAATATAAAAAAATCTGTTTGCCTTTGAGAAATGGACTTCAGTGCAGAAGTCTACTGGAGCACTATTAACTGATGCGTTAAAAAAAAAACCTTTAAAGGGATTCTGTCATGATTTTTATGGTTTGTTTAACCAAAAGAGTTGAGTCCCAGGAATCTTGGTATCCCACTAGTCCAGCAATTCGTTAGACTCTCCTCAGGTCTCCAAAGTTTATATAGTGCAGTATTTCTATAATAAGTGCACCCTTTCTCCTTAGTGAGTTAGTATCCCTTATTTTATCACTCTGTGGGTTTTTATATTTTTCAAAATTGTATATATAGGTCTATATTTCACCAAAATAAAAAACAGTGCCTTTCTTCACACTAAGGGATACTAACTCACTAAGGAGAAAGGGTGCACTTATTATAGAAATACTGCACTATATAAACTTTTCTGTTACTCCCCCCTCCTTGAGAGACATTGTCTCAAAAGGAATACAGCAATCTCAAATTGTATTTGAAGAAACCGATGATTTCAATGTAGTTTTTATTGCTAAATTACACTGTTTACACTGGAAATAAACCAGCAAGTGTATTTTTTTTTAATTTATAATATTGGCATGTAGGCAGTCTCAGGTCATTTTGCATGTCATGTGGTTTCAGAAAGAGCCATCACTTTAGGATAGAACTGCTTTCTGGCAGGCTATTGTTTCTCCTACTCCTACTTTCCATTTTTCTGTTGTTAGGCAGCTGGGGGTGGAGGGAGGCAGTGATATTACTCCAACTTGCAGTACAGCATTAAAGTGTGACTAAAGTTTATCAGAGAATATGACTAGGGGCAGCTGGGAAATTGTCAATATGTCTAGCCCCATGTCAGATTAAAAAATCAAATATTAAATAAATCTGTTTGCTCTTTTGAGAAATGGATTTCAGTGCAGAATTCTGCTGGAGCAGCATTATTAACTGATGCATTTAAAAAAAAAAACATGGTTTCCAATGACAGTATCCCTTTAAAGAAAGGTATATTCTTACCAGGTTCAAAAGAAAGGTAAATTCAGTCTTCCTCCACTTTTACTATGTGCTTCCTCTAACCATCAATTCTACCTAGCAACTGCACTGAGCTGTATTCATATATATATATAGATAGTTTATAATAACATCTAGAGCCAATCAGAGCACTGATTGGGGAAGTAAATGGGTAATAGCTAAACTGCATTTAGGACATGGGATAAGGTATGGCCAATGTGACCATTTCCAACACAAAGAATGGATTTAGCCATGTGCCTTAGAGATAATGGCACATGGCAAAGAGCAGAGAAGGGAAGCTAATGGTTTGTCGAGAGGATTACAGAATAGAAGACACACAGTATAAGTGCAGGGTAATGGATTGAACAAATGGGTAAGGCTAATTGGATCAAAGGGCAAAGATGTTGCAGGTTGAAAATGGAAGGGGTATAAAAAAATTAAGTAAGAAAAAAGCAAGGTAATGAAGACAAAAGAGTGCAGAAAATTGAGAAAATATAGAAGAAAATATCTGTAAGGAGAATACAAAGAACCGTGGGCTAATGAGAAAAAGAAGGAAATAGAAGCAAAAAATATCTCATTTGATGATGAGCTTAACTCAGGGGTCCCCAACCTTTTTTTGCTCGTGAGCCACATTTAAATTTAAAAAAGATTTGGAGAGCAACACAAGCATAAAAAATTCCATGTGGATGTCAAAAAAGAGCTCTGATTGGCTTTTTGGTAACCCCTATATGAACTGGCAGCCTACAGGAGAGAATGATTGGCAGTACACTTGGTTTTTATGTAACCAAAACTTGCCTCTAAGCCAGCAATTCAAAAATCAGCCCCTGCTTTGAGACCACTGGGAGCAACATCCAAGGGGTTGGAGAGCAACATGTAACTCCTGAGCAACTGGTTGGGAATCACTGGCTTTACTCAACTCCTGACAAGTTAAAGGGGAAGAAGTAGTTTTCTAAGTCTTTCTAAGTCTATTATCTATTTTCCTATTAATAACATTGAAAACATGTATTATTGTTACCAGTCAATTAGTAGTACACCCAACACCTGATGAGTCTAGGGCAGTTGCTTGTAACTGCTCACACTCAGTTGTAGCTGTGTCTGGTGACACAAATCTGCTGAATAAAATTATAGGGGTCTTACAGCTCTCATACTCTAAATGAGTAATAAGCCCCTGCTCCACACTCACTCTTACAGCTCTCACACTCTAAATGAGTAATAAGCCCCTGCTCCACACTCACTCTTACAGCTCTCACACTCTAAATGAGTAATAACCCCCTGCTCCACACTCACTCTTACAGCTCTCACACTCTAAATGAGTAATAACCCCCTGCTCCACACTCACTCTTACAGCTCTCACACTCTAAAATGAGTGATAACCCCCTGCTCCACACTCACTCTTACAGCTCTCACACTCTAAAATGAGTGATAACCCACTGCTCCACACTCACTCTTACAGCTCTCACACTCTAAAATGAGTAATAACCCCCTGGCCAAAAACATGTAGCATAAGAATATTATACCTTCCCATACCTAAATGGTATTTATAATCATTACTAGTACTAATATACATATAGCAAACAATTCTGATGTTGATATTGAATACCTGCCAATGTAATACTAATACCAGCATTCCTCTAGTTAAAAATCACAGAGATAAATATATGGAAAAAGAGAACTGGCTGCAGAGGTTGTTGCACAACTTAAGCATCATACGTTTATTTTTTTTCTACTGATGCACCTCATAAAAAGACATTTGTGGGGAAAAGTAATACATATCGCAAAGAGCAAATTAATTTGCACAAATAAGAATAAAAATGAGCATTTCACAATGTAATATTCTTCCTTAAATTGCAAATTTCTATTGAGCATTGTCCACTTTGAAGAAGTGCTTGAAGGTGTCGTAATCTTTTGGAGCAAACATAACAACTTGCTCAGTAAGAAGTTTTGTTACATTCACAGCGCACTGGCAAAAACTATAACATTCACAAACTGTGGTCGTTTAACAGTTTCCGGGTTCGCAAAAGCTTTATGAAAGGAAAATGTGTTCGCACAGAGGCATAACTTTTCACATTGCAAATATTTTTTCTGTTACCGACATTTATTACATTCCCCCATTGGTTCATACATGGATAAATAATGATTACAAATGAAATGGAATAGTTTACTTAATGCAGAAAATAAAAAATGTTTGTTCAATATTAATAAAATATTTGCTGGGTAATTATGTTTTTTTAAAACTACTTTGAGCATCATAACAAAAAATACATCACTGGAATGGTTAGTGTCTCTGTACCTTGTTTCTCCAGGCAAATTGAAGCTTAATAGCTTTTCTTTATTGGGCTCACTCTCACCAGTGTTATCATTTTACATATTCAATTTAAATTGTATTAAATAATCACCCATAAATTCGTTTTTTTGCTTCTCTGTGTGCTGTGTTACTGTTCGATCAATCTAGAGAGCAATAGAAATGAATAAATGAGCCATTTGCACAAGTTCAGCTAAAAAAAATAATAGTTTCATTAAAAGGCTGAAGAAGCTCAAGTCCTGCAGTGATACATAATATATCATAAATTAATTTAACATGAATAAACACACAGTGTCAGGAAATCATCTCAGCAAATATTGATGTTGGTGCAATGGGAAACTAAGCAGTGGGGGTCTCCCATTCACCTTACAGCAAGGTCCTCTAGTGAGTTTAAAGGATAAGTAAACCTTTTAAAAAGTGAATGTAAAATTGATGAGGGTGCCTTTTCTAAGAACATTTATTATTTATTCTTTTTTCATTTCAAGATATCAAGGGATACATGTGCTCTCAATATGAATGAATTTTGTTCGAACAGCACCACCTGCTGGTCAGTTTCCAACCAGTCTGTCCACCAGGTAGTCAAGGAAGTTGTCGGAATAAAGTTTGTATATCTATCCCCAAACTGATGCAACAAATTTGAAGCCACGGAATGGTCAAGAACGTCAATGGCTTAAAAAGCTCACTCTAATAATTCAAAAAATTGTGCTTGGATTTATAGGACTCAAGAACAAATGAAAACATTTTAAAAAGATATGAAATCATAACTAAATCTGCAGTTCGTATTTTAATATCTACTTGCATTCAACCAAAAGAAAGCCAAAGAGCAACAAAGCAACTACATTAACGTCACTGTCCTGTACACCGTAAAAGTGAATTAACTTGTTTCTGTTTTGATTCCAGCTGACCATGCAGATCCATGCAAATTTAAGGCATGTGATGAATTTTCAGAATGCTCAATAAACTCCAGAACAAAAGAGGCAGCCTGCCTGTGTAAAGTTGGTTACAAAAGCCTTGATGGGCTACCATGCCAAAGTGTCTGTGAACTTTAACCAAACTTTTGTGCAGATGGGCAAACATGTGAAGTTGTGAATGGGCAAGGAGCAGTCTGCAGGTAATAAAATAATGACCTAATTAGGGATGCACCAAGTCCACTATTTTGGATTCGGCAGAACCCCCGAATCCTTTGCAAAAGATTCAGCCAAATACTGAACCAAATCCGAATCCTAATTTGTGTATGCAAATTAGGCGTGGGAAGGGGGAAACATTTTTTACTTCCTTGTTTTGTAACAAAAAGTCTTGCACACAGATTTTAAAGCTCATAGTGCAAGAGTTTAACTGAATCTCAGGGTTTTGTCTTGGGTGCAGCCCTATTTAAAGGGGTCCTCTACACAAAAACAGTGTTATTTGCATATGAAATAAACCGAAGTTTTAAGCAACTTTCAAATATACATTAATTACAAATGCCCATTTAGCATCTTAAATCTCATTTTACACAGCATTTTGGTTTTTTTCCTTGATCAGACATTGTCAAAAATGTTACACCATATTTTGTTCCGCTGAAAAACATAAAATGGGGATTATTTACTAGAGTAAGGCAATCTCCTGAATTTCTGTTGTACTGGTTTTACATCTGGTCTCAACTTAACTTTGTGAACAAAGTTATTTGCAGAACCCAATGTTGTGAAATTTTAGACACAGGCTGTGTGGCATCAACTAATTGTGTGTTTAATGCAGCAAAGAGATCCCTTCCAAGTATATTAGTACCCTTATTCACAATGTAAAAGCCACATTTTGGAGTATTTGATTCAAATTGTACAGTCACTGGCAAGCAACCAAGCACAGGGATTGGATCATTTAAGTAATTGACCTCAGGGCAGGTGCAACAAGTGTATCTTTTGAAAAGTATTTCAAGAAAATATCCTTTGGTAGTATAGAAACAGCTGAACCTGTATCAAGTGCAGGTCAGCGTGCAAAGTGCAATACTTTTGATCACCCCATTAATATCAGCATTCAGTTTAGTATTCGGACGGGATTCTGTCTTTTCCAGCTAAATTTGGATTCAGCTGAACTGTTTTGCCTGGCTGATCCGATTCCTTAAAATCATGTGACTTTTCATTACTAAAACAAGAAAGTAAACATTTTTAAGTACACTGCACTCATGGGGGTATATTTATCAAAGAGTGACGTTAAGAGTGAAGTTCCACCACTAGAGGGAAATTCCGCAGCTCTTCATTAATTTCTATGGGATTTTGAAGGCGTATTTATCAAAATGTAAAATTTCACTTTCACCCATTGATTTACCCCGTGGTTCTCTTTCACCCTTCTCATCCCCAATTTGGATTCCGTTCAGTATTCAGTCAAATCTTTAGTGTAGGATTCGGTGCTTTGCTTATAAATACAGTGCCTTTCAGTAGGACTCTCTATATAAGAGGTTGGGCACTGATGTTAGGGATCAGACCTGATCAGCCATTAGCCTTGCATAGAATTCGACCTCTTAGATCAACTTTCTTTGGAGGGGTCCAAAGTTAATAATTGATAATAGTTATAAATATGTATTTCCGTTAAAATTCATCAAATTGGTATATCACATCCATTCAGAAAATATTCTTCATTGCATTGTTGAGAATGCTGCAGGAAACCTGAAGGATTCAATTTTCCCAATCTGGCCCATAGTTATACTTTTGCAGATGACCTCCTGCACTTGTCCATAGTTATACATTTGGCATCTACAAGTCCTCCTTCCCTCGCCTTATAAGGAGTTCAGCCAATTGTGCTTAATTGTACAGTTTTTTTGGTCACACTAAACTAATTTGTCATTTATATGCTGAAAATAAATCCTAGTGTAAAGAATGAAAAAATAAATATTAAATAGACTGTTTTAGCATATTGACTCCAAAAGAAAGGATTAAAGAACTTGGTTACAAATGCAGAATATTATGTGCTGACATTAAACAAGATAACACTTAAATATTTTGCAGGAAAGCAAAGAGCAACTAAGTCATCATAAATGTCTGGATTTCTATTATTTATTTGCACTGCTGAATCTCCTCTGACCTTTCTTTACTGCTGTTATTTTGTCATTTTCAAACACTCACTAATCTTCCTAATAAAAAATACAACACACAGCATATACCTTTTAAGAAATAACTGAAATGATAGTCAGTGGTAAAAAAACATTCTAAGCAATAGCTAATGACCAACAAAATAACAGTTTAAGTACTGTAGACGTCTCCATCAGTGATTCATAAAATATTTCCTCAATTCCCTATCCAGTGAGATGAATGTGAGTGATGTTTGCTTGCTAATATTGGACTATCACACATGCTTTATTTTCCTTGTAAAATAGCTCGGTACCCAAAAAGATGTAGTAGCTAAATGACGGAGGAGAAAGTCACAAACTGATCCTGACTTCATCTACTTCAAATTCGTACTCTCCTGCTACAATCCAGCTTTATCAATAGCAGAACAGTATTATTAGTAACATCTATTTATATAGCACCAACATATTTCGCAGTGCAGTACTTCTCTTCTTTAATTTTCACTCTGTCCTCTAAACCTCAGTCGTTTGGACATCAGTATCACTTTATGCTGATGACACCCAACTCTACTTTTCTACTCCTGACCTCTCTCCTTCGGTCCTTTCCCAAGTTACATACTGTCTCTCTACTGTCTCCTCCTGGATGTCACAGTGCCACCTAAAACAGAACTGATTATATTTTCTCCAAGATTTTCCCCTGTCCCTCAGATATCACTCACAGTAAAAACCACTTTTCATTCCACCACACAGGCACGCTGCCTAGGCTGCCTAGTAATCCTAGACTTGCATCTGTCTTTTTCATCACACATTCAAACACTTGCAAAATCTTGTTGTATCCTACTGAATACGATCATGTCTCAGTTCAGAATCAACCAAAACACTTATTCACTCTCTAATCATCTCCAGCCTTGATTACTATAACCTACTCCTAGAAAGTATTCCAACAAGTCCCCTTTCACAAATTCAATCTTTTCTAAAGGCAGTTGCTATTCTCATTCATCTATCTCACCGCTCAACATTAGCTGCTCCGATATACATGTCCCTTCACTGGCTCTGAATCTCCTCTAGAATTAAATTCAAATTGCTAACACTCACAATCAT
Source organism: Xenopus borealis (assembly GCA_024363595.1). Taxonomy (NCBI): domain Eukaryota; kingdom Metazoa; phylum Chordata; class Amphibia; order Anura; family Pipidae; genus Xenopus; species Xenopus borealis. Next base: position 74,649,579 of record CM044440.1, read on the forward strand.
GGCCCTTAACAATGAAGCCCCTCCCCATATTTCATCTCTGAACTCCAAATACACTCCTTCATGCAACCTTCGCTCTGCTTCTGGCCTAAGCCTCACTTCTCCTGTCATCACTTCTGCTCATTCTTGTCTACAAGACTTCTCTCAGGCTTCTGCTTTTCTCTCTCTGCCTCAAGCTGTCAGACTTTCTCCTTCTTTCCAAACTTTCAAACACTCCTTAAAGGAATTGTTTGGTATAAAAGTAAAAACTAGGTAAATAGATAGGCTGTGCGAAATAAAAAATGTTTTCAATATAGTTATTTAGCCAAAAATCTAATGTATAAAGGCTGGAGTGACTGTAAGTCTAACCTAACAGAACACAACACTACTTTTGCTCTTTAGCTCTCTTGTTTTGCACTGACTGGTTACCCTGTTTACCAGGCAGTAACCAATCAGTGACTTGAGGGAGGGCCACATGGGTCATAACTGTTGCTTTTGAATCTGAGCTGAAAACTGAGGATCAATTGCAAATTCACTGAACAGTTATGTCCCATGTGGCCCCCCTTCACTACTACTACTACTCAGATTTAGAGAGCTGAAAAACAGGATGTTGTGTTGTATTCTGTTATGTCAGACATCCAGTCACTCCAGCCTTTATACATTACGTTTTTGGCTAACTAACTATATTAGAAACATTCATTATTTTGCACAACCTATCTATTTATCCAGTTTTTATTTTTACCCTGAACTGTTCCTTTAAAGATCCACCTGTTTAAAGAATCTTAATCAATGTACCTTAAATAATCAATCATTGCTGTATCATAAATCACAAAATTGTTTCTAAAATGCTAATGTTTCAGTTGTTCTCTAACCCTTGTTTGTTATCCACCATTCATTCCCTGTTTGTTATAACTAAGGTAAAGCACTGCAAATCTTTTTGGAGCTACATAATTAAATGATTATGATGATAATCTGCTTTGGACCTGGGCTTTACCTGTCAGCGGGGGCCTCCGGCTCCCACGAGGGGGTGTAGTCAGGATCAAGGAGGAAGTCCTTTCCAGCGAGTCCTAGGCAAAGTACAATACAGGGGAAATCCAATAACGAAGTCAGGTCCAGGCAAAAGGTTCAGAAGGCAGGCAGCACAGATTCAGGATCAGGAACAGGCAAGGATCAATATCAGGAAAGTCAGTAGCAATAGACAAGGCTAAGAGACCCAGGAACACAATAGCTTTGTTGAGCTATACTCGGGCATTGAACCTGGGTCTCTGGCGTCCTTTTATATTTGAATTTGGCGCCATTGCGCGTGACGTCATCGCGCCGGCGCCGGCGTCCTTGTGCCCACGTGGAGTCCTGGGCGCCGCCATCTTGGATCCGCCGCGTCGGGAAGGTAGGGACCGCAGCGAGACCCCGCCACGCCGGGCAGGTAGGGAGCGCTCCATGACATTACCATAATTTGGATCAGCATGACTTAAAGAGATACTGACACCAGAAATGAAACTCTTTTTTACATCTATCATAATATTGCCTTTGAAAGCTATTTATAACTTTGCCATAAAGTATTTGCACAATGCTTTTACATTACCTGTCTGATCCCCCATGTTCCTGTATGAGGGGGCTGCCATATTTATGCAGCAGGAGACTGTTAGCATTGGAAACATTAACTGACAGGCTGAGATGGGATAGTCAGGTTTAGAAACTTCAGCTAACAATTACTTAATTACTCCAAAAATAAACCTCTCAGCAAAAAATGATCAACATAACCTATAGGTAAATTTCAATGTACATTCATATGTTAGAAAGTAATTTTTTTAGTGTTAGTATCACTTTAAGTCTGCGAAAAATCATTTAAATGTTAATTAAAACCAGTAGGATAGTTTTGCCACCATATGGATCCATGCAGCTTAGTCATAATCAAGTACAAGCTACTGATTAATTATTACAGAAAAAAGGGGAATCATTTTTTTTTTTAAATTAGATTTATTTGATTAAAATGGAGTCTGTAAGATATAGCCTTTTGCTTTTTGGATTGGTTTCCAACAAAAAACAATAAAATATAAAAACCACAAAACTGCCATAGGCAGAATCTTTTTAAAGATACAGCTGTTTTATCTAAACAAATTAACAACCTTTTGCAAATGAGCCAGCATTCACCCAAAGATAAATCTGCAATGAAATGAAAGGATGAACCATGAGCACTTAAATCTGCACTAGCATTGTGGAAGAGATGGTCAGTGAGCCCATTAGGCTGGGGCCAGATATTCAAGAAATAAGGTGGATGAAAAAACATCTTCACCAAAATAGCGACTTTATTAATGAATCTCTAAAAATATCCAACAGGCATAGGTTATAGATGTAATTTCTTATCCTATGAGTTTCATGCCTCCTTCTGGCACTTCATCAGAGGTGAAGTCACAGGATATCCTGTGCCTAATATTATTATTATTATTATTATTATTATTAACATGTATTTCTATAGCGCCAACTTGTTTCGTAGCGATATCAATTAAAATACTCAATTATTAAAAATTAGTAAAACATAGCTTGCTTATTACATGTCATATTGGTTACAGCAGATTGTGCATTAAATATATTGACATTCATGCAACATCTCAAATGTAATTCAACTCAAATATTTGGACACTTGTTAAGTTTGAAAAAAAAAAACAGCTTACTTCCCAGTCATTGATGAGACCAAGTAGATATTGTGTTTTAAGTAAATATCCAAAATATTTCTCTTTGATCAATAATTCTTTTTATTTAACCAGTAAGAGAAAACCTCTACATAGCATGGATGTAGCACAATGTACGAGTGATTTCCTGGATGAGAGACGTGAGTAATATTCTCTATAGGGCCAGATATTGCCTCAGGAGAAATGCAGGCTGAGAATCTGCTCCTCTGCTGCTGCTGCTGCTGCTGCTGCTATCATTAACTACAGTATGTGCCTACACCCAGAATCATTGTCTCTGCTCTGTTTCAGGCAGATGTGGTGATTTTCAGCAAAAAACAGGGGATTGTATGCATTTCACAGCTGATATCTGCTGCATCTGCCTACGAGTGGAGAAAATGCTTCTGGGGGCAGGCACAAGTTAAGGATAGCAAAAGCAGAGGTGCGGAGCGGATTCTCAGCCTGCATTTCTCCTCAGGCTGAGATCCACAATATCTGCCCCCCAGCCCCAGTTGGCATGACAACTAGATGTGATAATTAAAAAAGCATTACTGGGTATTTTGGCAATAGGCAAACTACAAGGAAGGATTTTTTAAAGAAAGAAAAGACATATGACAGTACACTGGAAGAGATATATGGCAGTCAGAAATGTCAAATGTGAATTTTTGTTCTTATTTATGCTAATTTTTTTCCATTTACAATTTGTAAAAACTCTTTTATAATATTATCTGTTATTCACAAAGTATTAGACAGACAACCTCAATATAGATACCAAAAAATAGTGGTTTTAGCAAAAATGCATTTATTCACTGGGAGTTTAGTACTTTGGAGCGCATATACTTTAAAAAGAATAAAATAAATGTTAATTGCCCATACATGTCAGGTAGAAGACCGAAGCCATAACATTTCAATCAAGTTTGGTGCCAAACCTTCACAGTAAGAATGCTTGATAATATTTCAACCTGTAAGGTTCACGGTAAAAACTAAAATTTTATATTGTGGAAAATCAGGTCTGATTGCTGAAATATTGCTTTATTTAAAGTGACAGCAGAATTTTGCACAACTTTATGCTCTAGCACTTGCACCAAGCTCACCATTTCGGGTTTTGTTATACGTGACATGTAGGGGCTACTAAAAATGCAGTGGGAGGAAAAAGCCATAAATTGCCCCTTGTGCTATTGTCCTCAAGCTGACAATGAATCAATAAAAATGTCTTCACTATTGGAAATAGCATGACTGTCCTACAAGAGAAGCTTCCATATTTTCTGTACAAATAAATTAAGTTATGATTAGCTTAGTTATGGCTGTTAGCTAAAGGTTCTCCCTAAACCTTGACTTTAGAAAGAAGCTTTCTAACTACTGATGCTACATAGTAGCGCTTTGTAAATAAAGTTAAACATAAATAATATTATATAGTTACATAACACATATGCAATGTTGGATTGGGAATCCAAGGGCCCACCAGAGAAACTGACATCAAGGTTTAACCAGCCAGAGCCCTAAAATAGCTTATATTTATTGATAAAAACCCTGTGCTTAAGACGTTTGCTGTGTAAGAGCTCAGAGCAATACAGGGGATGGAGACAGACTATAGAGGACAGCACAGACAGACAAGCCCGGATTTGTGGGCAGGCCACAAAGGCCCAGGCCTAGGGTGGCAATAATTGGGGGGTGGCATGCAGCTTGCATCAAATCCCCACAAAGTAGCAGAAAGTTGGTGGAAGTTTAGAAACCCTGGGAGAGGTTCAAGTGGTGGGGGGCGGTGAGCGAGAGGAGTTGGGTGGGAGTGGGAGGAGTTGTGTGTTAGAGGGGTGCAAGTGAGAGGAGTCTGGTATGAGATGTGTGTGAGTGGGAGGAGCCGGATATAAGAGAGGTGCAAGCAAGTCAGGTGGAAGGAGATGCAAACATGAAAAGAGTTCACAAATAGCATTTCCACTTGGGAAAACAGGTTAGAGTGAGGGAGGTGCATCGACCAGGAGATTTAAGCAACAGTGTAGAGGTGTTGACACAGGGAAGTCAATTACTAGGTGAGATGTGAGGGGAGGTGGGAGAGTAGAGTGGGGGGCCTAGGGGTGCAGGCATTGTTAAATCATGCCCTGCAGACAGAGAGACAGGTTGTAGCAGATTATCCCAATCCCCATGACGTTTAGAGTTTTGACTGTATGGTGGAGGAATCTATTAGCTCTTGCTCTCCCATTTAAACTGTGCAACTGCATGCAACACAGAACATATTTTCATGCATAGCGCTGCACTGTTTATGACTCACAGGTAGGTCGCAAATTAAACACTGGTTTTACAACGGAGATCATTGTTCATAGATTGCAGTACAGAATGTAAGTATCATTGTTATAATTGCTTCTCTTGGAACTCTGGTTCTGGGTTTATGCTCATGAAACTTGGCAAAATGTATGGTGGAAACAAACACAAGTCACAAAATGAGTAAGCCACAAAACATTTTATATAAAGTCCATATGAAAAGACCAAGGTTGGACAGAGCACTGATACTCACGCAGATTGCAATACTTTGTTATACAGTATGGGGCAGATTTACTAAATTCCCATGTATTCACATGAAGGATTCGAATATTCGATTGAATTTTCGAAAAGATTCGAATTAGAATTTCAAATATGCAAATTAGGCAAATTCGACCATCGAATATTCGAATTCGAATATTCAAATTTAATTTTTTTCGAATATTCCAAAATTCGATGGTCGAATACTTCCCCTTTAAATTTAAATTCGATCACCTACTTCGCCAGATTAAACCTACTGAAATGGGGATCATTCCCTGAGATCGAATAGGAAAAATTTGTTTAAAAATCGTTCGAAATTTCGACTCGAATGGGAATCGAATTCGATCGAATTTCCCTATTCGATCATTCGATCGATCGAATTGCGCTAAAAAAATTTAAAAAATTTTTCCCTGGTCGAATTTCGATTTTTTTTTGGCATTTGAAATTCTACCCTTAGTAAATCTGCCCCTAAATGTCAGCAGCCACAGGCTCCTGAATTCTGGAAGAATAAGCCCAGCATTTAAACATGATAAAAGTATGAAAACATCTTACAACACTGCATGCGTCTGCACCAGTCCTTCCAAGGACACTGATCATAGAGGGCTGCACACACTTCAACACGCACTCAAAGGGGCAGATTTACTTAATTCACATGAAGAATTCGAAGTTATATTCGAATATTTGACTATTCGATGGTCAAAGTACTTCCCCTTTAAAATTTTATTTGACCACCTAGTTCACCAGATCCAAGCTGGCGAATTGCCGATTTTTTAAAAAAATTTGATCGATCGAATTTTTCCTATCGAATTGCAGTAAAATCCTTCGAATTCTATTCCCATGGTCGAATTTTGAATTTTTTTAAATTTGAAATTTGACCAATATTAAATCTGCCTCAAAGTGTTAGGAGGTAAAGGTACCTGGAAGTTCACCACAATCTCTTGTAATAATCAGATCTAACTGCATGTGATAGTGAAACTGCTACAGTATTTATTCCTTTATACATTACATGAGAAAAAAATTTTTTATGGAACCTAGCTGCTTCTGAACTCTCTAGCTACATTTGCTTTTACCAAGGATGGACTGGAGCAATGGGGGCCCACCGGACTGCAACATGAAGGGTCCTCCAGGCAGGGTATAACTGGGGGGCCTGGGGGCCACAGGGTTACTGCCCCAGGGCCCCCCTCCAGCACCTCTTGCACAACACTACACGTTTTTGCACATTCGCATGGTACCGCATCTGTGTGCATGTACATAGAGCCATGTTTGTGCGCATGAGCACAGCACCAAGTAAGTGCACATTTTTTTTGCTCTGACCTCCAGACAAAGGGAGGTCATGTCATTAAGAAGCATTAAGACGCGGATCTGGGCAGGCAGGACCCACAAGAGCCCAGCCCCACCAGGTTTTTTTCCGGTGTCCCAGCAGCCCAGTCTGACCCTGGCTTTTACTATTACTTACTTCAATATATATATTATATTTTTTTTCTGCAGGTTACCAGAAGTTTCTACTGAACCAAAACTGAAAACAGGACTATGAAATTTTTGTTTACAAGTTGGCAACTGAAGAGAAAAAATTGTATGTTTTTTTTACAAAATAGATCATTTAAAGGACCAGTAATATCAAAAAATGAAATAGTTTTACAGTAATAAAAATATAATGCAGTGTTGCCCTGCACTGGTAAAACTGCAGTGTTTGCTTCAGAAACACTACTATTGTTTATATAAATAAGCTGTTGTGTAGCCATTGGGACAACTAGGCAAAGGAGAAAAGGCTCAAGTTACAGCAGATAGCAGATAAACTCTGTAGTACATAATGTTAGCTGTTATCCATTACTTATCCTGTGCCATATAGCCATTTTTCAATTTCTGCCATTGCTACTTAGCAGCTTGTTTAGATGAACTATAGTAGTGTTTCTGAAGCAAAAAGATCGCTTTTAACAGTGCAGGGCAACAGTACATGATATTTTCTTTACTTTAGAACACTTTCATTTTTTGGTGTTACTGTTCCTTTAATAGTACTCCACCAGCAGAATCTAGCAATGAAATCCCTTTCGAAAGAGTAAACACCCTTAGACATTTTGTTACTTTCCCGGGTGCCCTCAATCATGTGATTTGTACTCTGCTACAAGTTGGAGTGATATCACCCTGCTTTCCCCCCAACAGCCCATCAGTAGAACAATGGGAGGAAACCAGATAACAGCAACCTGCATTGGTTCAAGAATAAAATTCTAAATGGTAGAATGAATTGCAATGTACGCAGTGTAATTTAGTAATAAAAACATTACCAAAACAATCATCACAGAATCCCTTTCATAGAAGAATAGTAAACGTTGACTTTGTATCTATTGTGCCATTTAACCTCATGAGTGCTTCAAAATAGTCTATTTATTTGTCAACTAATGATCACAGACTAGAACTGGATGCATTTATTACTCCAAATAACACAACGCGAGCCATTCATCTCCACAGTAATTGGCAGTTATAATCAGGAAGCTATAGATGAAGTAAGTCACATTACATCAGTGATCAATTAGAGGAACTGACTAGGGTTAGTTAGTAATCTATAGATAGCTGCAAGCGGTCAATCAATACAGGAAATGTTTCGCAAAGTGCAACTTATAGAGACTAAAGTTGAGCCATTTATAGATTAACTGACCCAAAACATTTGGGCTGTACAGAAATGTGCCGAGTGTCATCAGTCCATCAAGAGTGAATGCATTGATCCGGCAAACAGAGATTTTTGTATAAACACCACAAGAGACAAAAGCCGAAATAACTTGAGGGTTTAAGTGAAACTGTGAGAGGGAGTTTGCTATTTACATGACATTTAATACTAAATCTTTATCCTGGCAGGAAAAAATGTGGAATTTTGTCCTGATGCAAAAGTGACTTCTACGTCCTAAAACTGACAAAAGAATGCCTGGCAACAGCACTGACACACTATCATGCACACTTTAAATTTGTAAATCAAGCTTACTATTAAAGTGATACTGACACAATTCTAATATTGATATGAATGTGTCATTCTGTGGCTACTAAAGAAAAAGTTCTGTCTTGCATAAAAAGGGCATTAACTGAAATTATTCCTCTTTATAGTAGGTCCCTAGTAAGACCTCATCTGTAGTATGCAGTGCAGTTTTGGGCTCCAGTCCTTAGGAGGGACATAAATAAGCTGGACATGCAATTAGACTAATTATGGGGATGGAAGGTGGGTTTAATTTGGAGGGTTGAACTTGATGGACTTTGGTCTTTTCAACCTAACTTAACTATATAACTGTAAAAGTAAAATGGATTTTTGTTTTGAACACTAGACAACCTTCAGGCTTAAATTCAGATTTGATTTGGATATTTGATATTATTTTCTGAGGATGCCTTTTTCTTCTCTTATTTGCATTCCCTTTGGATTTTACTGACCCTCCCCATTGTTCCCGATTGGCTAATCAATGGACTATACTGATTGGTTGGCTGAGGGTATATATTCTGTATACCAAATGTTGTTTGTCTATAAGTAAATGCCTAGTGCATGAAATCTATGTGGCTATGTAGTGTCCTATATTTGCAGATCGTCTATGCTTGTTGGCATCTGTTTGTGCCTGTTGTTTTCTTCATGGTACAACTGTAGCTCCTCAAGTCAGGAGCATGTGAATTGGGCCCCTGCATCCACCCTCACAAACGACAGCACTACCCTCAAAGGTAAATTTGAATTTAAGACAATAGAGAAACGGTAGTAAACAAGAACCAATAACAAGCATGCGCCAGTAACAATAACAAGCAAAAAACATCTCCACTAAATACACTAGTAATTGTGTTAGAAAATTTCATTAGGAACATTGTACTGAACTAAATTCATAGTAAAAGAAGAAGAAATAAAAATGACCCCTGATTAAAATCTGGGGTCTGTGCTTTTTGGAGGATACTTTAATGAAATGTTTTAAAAATGTTGTAGGCTAGAGTCCTACGTGGATCTATTTTCTTATACCCATACCCGGCCCATACCCCCTACCCATGACCAACAACCCTTACTTTTCCCCCACTGATCCGCTACCCAAGCCAGAACAACTAACCTTTCATCCAATGGGATGCGTGAAACCGGAAGTGACAACACAATGGCACCAACTCTACACAAAATTAGAACAAAAAACAAACTACCAGAACTACAGGGAAGGGATCAAACCTGCACCTGTTACCTGTGGACTGCTTGCTCGCCCAGGGAATCAGGAACTTATTGCCTGAAACCCAGCCAAAATAAGCCACTGGCAAAGGGGCAAATGATCACTGAAGAAATGGGTTCTTGTGATATGAAACCTGTTTAACAAGGAAAATAAATTCAGTGTAACAATTCCCGTTCTTTAGGCAAATTATACCAATATGGGAGATACACCACTGCTTTCTTAACCCCACAAAAAAATACAGTATAGTGTTTCTAGGAATAATTCAGCTTGTTTTCCTAATGGCAGAGAAGGCAGCCATGTTCCTCTTCTCCCGCTCACCTATGCCACAACACTATTCAGTATCATTTATACAAATCATGCATTTGAACACATTATATTGTTGTATATTTTGGTGCCACCTTGACTTATTTTTTACAAATAACGAATAAGCATGAAATGGTTTCATAACTGACAAGTCCCTGTACAGCATTTCTAACGTTACCCTTTTGTTCATAACAATGTACAGTCCTTGTTTGTCTGACTGCCGATGACTTTGATTGTATGGGAGAGCACACATTATTATGCTCCCTTCTGCTGCTAGCCCTCAGTGCAGAAAATAAATGCAAGTGTTGTACAGCTGTAATGACTATTTCCTATATATATTTCAACAGTAGCATACCATTATAAAAAATATTATAATATGGATCCAGCCCATGTCAGATTTTGGGCAGTGGAGAAGGTAAATTTAGGAATACTCAAGGGGGATTTGGAACAAGCCCTCCTCAGATGGGAAAGTTATTGGATTTTCCAGCTAGACACTATGGGGCAAATTTACTATTATTCCCCAAATTTTCGAATGTTAATCTAATAGTTCTAGGCTACCTTTTATTCGATATTTGACGATCGAATACAGATTTATTCGATCAGTTGAATAAATCATTCGACTGAACGAATAAATCATTTGTCAATTTGAATGATTCGTACAATTCGAACGATCGAAGTCTTCGATCGTACAAATCCTATTTGATCAGGACTTAGTCTCAGAAGCCTATGAGAGTGCTCCCATAGGCTTCTATTGCAATTTGGTAGGTCCAATCTGCCGAAGTAGGCAATCGAATAAGCTTTCAAATTAAAATCCTTCGCTGATCGAATGATTGAATATTCGTCCATTCGACTCTATTCGAATGTATTCGATTGTTCGACCATTCCCTATTCGATGATCGAATATGCCAAAATTCACATATTCGACCAAACGAATAAATCCTGCCATCGAAATTCGATCGAACTTCGATCTATTCACGTGAATTTAGTACATCGGCCCCTATCTCTCCCCAAGGAATCAATGAAAACAACCTGTTCACAGCTTTTATTTAATATAATATAGTCCTCTTTTTTCCTTGTTCTAAACAGGAATGTTAGCCTTAATTTGGTATAGTATATAAATTTGGATTATCTTGCCTATATGATGGATCACATAATTCCCCAATAAAGTATACTTCCCTTTTTTACTTTGTTATTCCGGCAAGTTTGTTTTTTTAAATATTATCTATACTATACCTAGGTTGAATCACATAGGGGCACATTTACTATTATTCCCAAAACATCCCTCGATCTTGCTCAAAATTCGATAAGCATTCAACCATCGAATGCTTATTGAAATTTTTTAGGCTATCATTTTGCTCGCTATTCGATTCTCGATGAATTCATACGATCGGATACCGATCATTCGATTTCACGAAAAAATCGTAAAATTTCTTTCGAGCCTCTGAAAAATTCGTACAATTCGAACAATCGAACGCTTCAATCATACGAATGGTATTCAAGCAGGACTTAGTCTCAGAAGCCTATGGGGGGTTCTGAGACTAAAAATAGTTATCTATTTATTTGATTAGCACTTAAGCACTTCTATTAACCAATTAACTAATTGATACTAGTCTTTTCAGAGCAGTATTTTTGTTCACTAACTTATTGGTTTCAAGATAATTAGGGGCAACTTTAATATTATTCCCCATAATTAGCTCGACCAAATTCGACCATTGAATGCTTATCGAATTGTTTTAGGCTATCATTTTGCTCGCAATACGATTTCTCGATGAATTCGTACGATCAGATACCTTCGAGAGTCCGAAAAATTTGTACGATTCGAACGATCGAACGCTCCGATCTTACAAATGGTATTCGATCAGGACTTAGACTCAGTAACCTATGGGGAGCTTCCCTTAGGCTTCTATTACAATTCGGTAGGTTCAATCTGGTGAAGTAGGCAATCAAATAACTTTAAAAATGTTATTTCTTCGATCATCGAATGATCGAATGATCGAATATACGATAATTCGATCTATTCAATATTCGATATTCAATGATCGAAGAGGCCAAATTTCACTTTACTATGTCACGAAAAATTAGTATGATCGTTATTCGATCGTATTTGATCGAACTTCGATCATTTCATGTGAATTTCGTAAATCGGCCCTTCCTGTGCCAAATTTTTAAGTCAGTAATTCAGTTATAATTTTGAATTGCTAATAACGGGGTATTCTTTGTCTCCTTTTTATTGGGGTATTTCCTATATACAGCATGGTAAGTCCATTGACAATATGAATAGCAGAATATCATCTTTAGGGCTTTTACTTTTTAAAAAAAAACATTGTTGTGAAACAGAACTAACAAAACAGGGTCCTTGAAGTCTCTCCAAGCCTCTGGTGATATGTTTACATCCTTTGACCCCTGTGCCATTATTTATACTTATATACATATATAAGGGTTAAGGCTTAAATGGGAAAGTGCACAAGCATTCTAAGGATAAGTATTCCTCTCCTTTAGCCTATAATAACAAAGAACACAGGGACATATACAGTAAAAAGACTATGTACGGAAAATATAGAAAAAAAAGAATTTTGCCTTTTGTGAAAATTCAGCTTTTCAATGATATTCCAGTGATACAGCAGTGCAGCAAATTTTCGCTGGCGTTTCGCTAATTTATTCGCCGGCGGCGAATCACGGGAATTCACCTGGCGAATAAATTTGCCTATCACTAGTGAAAAAGTCTACCCATCCTGTGGGCAGCAACTGTTGCAGAACAAAAATTCTCCGGCATGGCCTTTAAGAAATGCAGAGTGTTATAGTCATACAGCAGATACAAAGCTAAATAAATAATTTGGCACTGTTCTTCTAGATAACCAAAAAATTGCATCCCTTTATATCTATTGCCATGTATGCCTCGAAACAATGCTCTCATTTTATTCCATATGGCTGCTGTATCCTTCTTGTGCCTGACTTGCCTTAGGCCACATTTAACCTGAATAAATCTACAGTACCAGCAAAACAGATGTATTGGATTTATTTAACACATAAGGGAAGCTGTCATTGACATAAACATGTATCCAAACGTTGCTGTGCGTATAATATTTTTTTTAGCAGATTTTTCTTTCCATGTTTCTGAGCGATAATTGATGTATTAGTTTTTTTCCCTATCCATGCTGTGTGAATGGTGTCTGGCAAAGAAGTGGCTCATGCGGCAATCAGCCAATTGGATCAGGCAAAACCTGTCTGTGACTGACAGCATGAGTGTGTCACTTGCTTCATTATCCAGAAAGCTCTGAATTATGGAATGCCCATCTCCCATAGACTCCATTATAATGAAATAATCCAAGTATTTGGAAATGATTTTCCTTTTTCTCTTTAATAATAAAACAGTAGCTTGTACTTGATCCCAAGTAAGATATAATTAACCCTTATTGGGTTTATTTAATGTTTTCATGGTTTTCTAGTAGATTTAAGGTATGAAGATCCAAATTACAGAAAGATCCATTATCCAGCAAACCCCAAGTCCTGAGAATTCTGAAGAATAGGTCCCATACCTGTATTTGAGAAACATGTGTGCACTTGGGGCCGGGGAGTGCAGAAAGGACTTGGGAATTTGTGGCTGTTGGCCCTGGGGGATGTTGTGGGGGTTCCTGACGCCCCCCAGTCCTACACTGGTTTCCCTTTAAATATTTCGGAAAATTCTAGTACAGTTAGTAGTACAGTGCTGGGTATTGTGGAAAAAAAAGTTATCCAAAATTAGATTATAGAAAAAAATCAGGTTTTTGGATTCCAATAGTAATGAGTAATGAAAAAGCCATGATTTTTAGTAAAGTAATTTTTCTTCATTATTCATTATTCCAAGCTCCTCCTTGTATCTTTTATGTATTTTTTCCTTTAAATTTCTAGAAGATGATCCTTTGAGCAGAGACCTCATGCTATAATTATCCCGTATTGATAGTTTTGTGCCAGAATTCGGATGAAGTCCATTAGAATACCTGCTGCCTGGAAATGGAAATTCCTGACCGGGGCAGTGCTGGTATCAGCATTCATGCAAACACATCTGCCATACATTCTGTATACAGTAGTTGCAAGCCATTAGAAATTCTATTGATACTGATTCTTTTTTTTCTCTTCTAGATTGACCTTCCAGAACCAAAAAAAAAGAAAACAACCTTTTAAGACCACATATTATTATTTATTATTTATCTATTGTTCGAGAAAAAAAAATCACACAAATCACATATTTATCCCCATGCACAAATAATAAAATCAATTTAAATTGAAATTTCAGATTTTTTTTTAAGCTGTGATCACCAAAATGGCGCCTTGGAAAATGAAGGCCTGAAATTACCTATTACCATTATTCCATGTCTTCCTTGTCTTTACCTGATCACTCGGTTGAAAGCTCTGCTTCTAAGGTTAAATCTTCAGTATCTTTGCATTCCCACTCTGAAGCAGTCATGGAAGTCAAGCCAGACCCTACGTAATGGAAGGGACACTGTCTTTTTAAATGTTTTCTTTAAACCTAGCTCAGCTTAACACATTGAGGCTCATTTATTAACGCAGCACAGCGCATAATTGGACGCAAAAATTGTTTGCGCCATCACAAGCGCGATTGCAAATATATTTGCGTTATTGCGCTTATCACATAGCTTTTGCGATGGTTTTGTTTATGCCTTTGAGCAAAAGATTGATAGTTTATGTCGCAAACTATGCGGTGTTTGAGAGGGGCGTGGCTAAAAAGCACTTGTACTGCGGCCGTCAGAGTTGCGTCTATATATGTGCAAATTTGCGCCTGGACAACAGCACCACAATTTTTATGACTGCCTCTTGGTTGCGTAATAGTAACGCTCTTCAAAAAGTGCATTTTTGGCCAGCTGCACTAGTTTATTCAAATTTTTGCATTTTATGTTGCTTGAAAGACAATTTTATATATGTGTGCAGGGACATACTACTAAACTGGGTTCTGGCAAATAGGGTCTTCTGTTGGTGGGACCCCGGTAAAGTGCAGATTAACCATGTCTCCCCCCCCCCACAACATGTTAAAATAGACCAAGGTTCCTTTAAGAGTTGCAAAGCAAAGAAATATTGGCGCAGAAACAAATGCATGTGCGGCACAGTGAACGCAATATGCACGATAGGTAACTAATTTAAGCAGTGCATTCATGCATGCGCACTAATAAGCCTCACCTTTGCGGTATCTTCCAGAGAGCACAATTTATTATAAGCATTGCAACAGCTGATACATACAGATGCAGTCCCTTGGATTTGTAAGTTAAATGTGTCGTGACTCAGGGCTAATTGAAGAAACTGTGTTATCCAAAGTTATCTTAACTCATTTAATGCATTTAACCTTTTCATTAGCATACCAAAGCACCATTGTTTTTAGTGGTGAACTCTTTAATTGGATGGGATGCTGTGACACAATATTCTGTGCTAAGTGGGATAAATGAGATAGATGAGTTAAGTCACGACGCATTTAACTTACAAATCCAAGTGACTGCATCTGTAGTTACGCACGTTGCACCTGACTGCGTCTACATCAACGCACAAATCGAACTTTTTAAGGTATCGTGCATGGTTATGCGCAACATTAATAAATACTCACATGCGCTGGGAAAATATCAGGCCTCTGCGCTCTTTTTAGTTATAGAGTTTGAGTTAATAAATGAGCCTTATTGTTTAGTGAGGATTAAAGGCAACCAACCATTTTGCACTGGGTTTCTGGAGGCTAATCAGGGTAATATGGAATTAGTCGCCTTATACAAATGCAACAATTTTCAACCCAATGTGGTGGATAAAGCAGAGATATTGAATGTTGAAATACATAGGCACAGGTCTCTACTATACATTTTAAATGTGGCCCTGTAAACAGTTATGTAGCAAAGATTATAATGGGTAACTTTTCAGATGCAGCTGCAAGTGTGGTCTTAGAAAGATCTTAAATCTCACTTGCATTTTCTTGCAGTAACTTTGTTTTTTTTTTTCATATAATAAAATGCACATCACCAAAATCCTTGTGAATTTTTTATTCTATTTAAAACAACCCAACCAAGCAAAAAAAATAAAATTTCATTTGCAAAATAATAACTACTGCTATTTGTATTTGCGTTTAAATGATTGTGTAGGCTAGATACATCCTATGGCTTTAAAGGGGAAGCTGCTGGAGACTGACAGTTAAATAGGAAGCAAGGTATTTCATTAGTTCAGAAAGGCTGAGGTTTGGAACTGCATGCTGCTGAGTAATGATCCCAAAGTCACAGGATATAGACCAGTGGTTCTCAACCTGTGGGTCACGACCCCGATCGACCATTTCACAGGGGTTCGCCCAGGGCTGGAAATAAACCTTTTTGTTTTTGTTTGTATTTATCCCACTGCCTCGCCGCTACCATAGCGGTGTCATCTAGCTCTGGCAGAGCTCTCTAGCCAACACCTCCCTCTTTCTTGCATGCTTTAGCATCTCCTGCTGGATGCTGCTGCTGCCCTTCTTCTTTGTGGAGCAGGCGCTCTAGGAAGCGGCACATGCAGAAGTCAGTGGCATGCACATTGAGACTGCAGTGGGCAGCAGCGGAGAGAGGCAAAGCTGGACTGGCATGGAGCCTGGTGCGGCAATTGGCTTGGGAGCCTGGTGTGTATGGAAGACAGCTGGGCCTGGGGGTAACTTTGGCACACCAACTGAAAACCAGATGACTGCTGGGCTGATATTTGAGGGGCAATATTTTGCTGGCTGGCACAGATATGGGGCAT
>CM044440.1:74668846-74710567 GCA_024363595.1 Xenopus borealis
GCCTGATAACATGCACACAACTTAACACAGTTGGGTTAAAGGCTATTAAAGCTTGTAATTGGTGGGTGTGTATAAAAGGTCAGTGACTTTCTGGACTCCTGACCCTTGCATCTTTCATCCAGTTTTTTGGATTCTAAGTCATGGGGAAAGCAAAAGATCAAAGGTTCTGCAGGAAAAGGTAGTTGAACTCTATAAAACAGGAAAGGGATATAATAAAATATCAAAGGAATTGAGAATGCCAATCAGCAGTGTTCAAGTGGAAAATTAGGGGTTCTGTTGAAACCAAACCAAATAAAACTAACATTTCAGCCACAACTGCCAGAAAAATAGTTTGGGATGCAATAAAAACCCCACAAATAACTTCAGGTCAAGTACAGGAATCTCTGAAAAAATGTGGTGTGGCTGTTTCAAGATGTACAATAAGGAGGCACTTGAAGAAAGATGGGTTGCATGGTCAAGTTGCAGAAGAAAGCCCTTAATACGCAAATTCCACAAAGTTTCCCTCAGACAGCACAGAGACAAGCTGCGCATGAGACGTACTTGGACATTCCAACATGACAATGATCCAAAACACAAGGCCTAGTTGACCTGTCATTGGCTACAGCAGGATAAAATGAAGGTTCTGGAGTGGCCATCTCAGTCTCCTGACCTCAATATCATTGAGTCACTCTGGGGAGACCTTAAACGTGCAGTTCATGCAAGACAGCCCAATAATTTACGGGAACTGGAGGCTTTTTGCCAGAAAGAATGGGCAGCTTTACCATCTGAGAAGATAAAGAGCCCCATCCACTACTACCACAAAAGACTTGAAGCTGTCATTGGTGTTAAAGGGGCTGGGGTATGTAAACTTTTGATCAGGGTCATTTGGGTAGTTTGTGTAGTGATTATGATTTAAAAAGAGTAAACACAGTTGTTTGACAATAAATGGCTTCAGCCAACCACTAACCATGAGTGACAGTTTTTGTGCTATCATTCATATTCTCTGAAAAATGAAATCATAAATTCTGCCAGGGTATGTAAACTTATGAGCACAACTGTATGAGCTGCAAAAGGTTCCAGGCTCCAAATATGCATGGCCACCAGAACCAATAGGGTGCAGGAAAGAAAAAAGAGAACACAGAAGGTGCTGTAAACATGACACCATGTGTGCTGTGATTTTAATTACACAAACATTTTCAGAGGTTTTAGTTGACATTTAAATCCAAAGGTATAGGGTTTCAAGAATTTTTTGCCCAGATTTTACAACTAGGTCAGCTGCTACTTACATTTTCAGGGAAAGCAGCTATAAGAAGGCTTTGTATCCTGTGATGAATGAGCCCCTATATGTAAAAGCTTATATTTTAAAACTTTAACATTTTTAGCTACAAGATCACAAGAAGTTTTACCCAGCACTGCTCCATCCATGCATAAGAACAGCATTAAGTGTGCTTCAATAAGCAGGCATAACAAAAAATCATATCTTCTCTAAGCATTCAGGCACATTCCCCTTCCCCTGCTTTTTCAAGCAAAGCACAAAGGTGAAAAGTTGTATTCGTTCCGACTCGTTCCATTATCGCTTTGCAATTAGTTTTCCGGCATTAGGCAACGTTTCATTCTAAGTACCATGACACCTTTGCAGGGAATGTGTTTATTTTCTAACAATACAGTACACTTTATTAGAGATCATTTGAGGTAAACCATAAATAAAAAAAATTACACCTGACATTACGTTTTAAAACCAATATCGACTAAAATTTATATCATTGAGAAGATGACACAAACAAAATTGTTTCACACAAATCATTTCATATAGTTGTAGTAGGTAAATTTTACCAACTGAAAGCCAGTGCCGTTTTATTCATGAGCAATGTCAATGGCCTAATAAATCTGACTGATTCTAAGGGTGTTCTTGTTAATGACACACCGCTTACATATTTGTTTTTGGTCCTGTCACCGGTACCCTGCACTAAGGGCATGGCTCTCCAGGAAATGCTAACCTATGCAGAACTGTTAATGGAATCCATAAGGAGCTGCTTTGATGCAAGCACCAACATCTAAAAAACTGACCCAACATTTTTGAAAGCAAGTCAATATGTACAGATGTGTATATAATAGTTTAAGATACTTTACATAAATCCAGATCTTTATTGTTAAAGGTGTAAACCAGTGCACTTCCAACTTCATAACATTTGTACACTGTGTTTATTCCTTAAAGGACATGTAAACCACCCACAAAAAAATGTAATCAGCAAACAGCTTCTTTATAGTCAGGTTGCAGCATTCACTTAATCACTTAAGAGTCCATTTCCTCCTCTAGCTCTAACCTACTTGGCTCCTTCCTTTGGGAATTTACTTTGGCTGTTGGCTACTGGGCATGCTCAGTTCTTCTCGGTTCAGATTACTTGTCTAGCAGCTAATGATGAAATTGCATTGCTGTTTTCCATAGAAACTCTGGTCTAGCTGTCTCCTTCTTTCTTCTAACCTCCTCTCCTGAGCACAGCTTAACCATTACAGTGCTAAATTAAAGCAAGACTTTGCATTTATGTAAGTTCTCCCTATGTAAACCTGCATTCTTGATTGCATGAACTTTACAGCGGATATGTACTGCTTGCAAATTCCATGTAAATGTAAATGCTATTGGTGATGTGCCAGATGTAGGGATGAGAGAAATATTTCACCTCTTTCGCTGAGAAAAAAACACATTGACTATAATAGATAGTAAAAAAAAGTTGTGTATTTTAAAAAATGTCGCCCAGTTTGAAAAACTGTCTCGCAAAAAAAATGCCCATTGACTTCAATGGGTTTGGTGACTTTTTTGCAATTTCAAGAGTTTTGGGGAAAATGGGTCAGATTCGCAAATCACTAGTCACAGGCAAAAATCCCTGCTGGGTGAAAGAAAAATGTGATGGTGCCGGCAAACAAAGGGGGTAGCTTCAGGTGATGCTGTTTGGGTGGGGGTGCCCAACTTATACTGTATACATGGTAGGACAATGTAGGCTTTACATGTCCTTTATGTTTCGGGTTGTACGTAACAGTCTAGTGTAAACATGTGATCAGTGTTCAACTTTAACCTAATTAAAATACAGATCTGGTTCTGAGGATTTCAATCAGTTAAATAAGCTAGTAGGTATTTTGTAAAATTCATTATAACAAGTGTTTTGTTATACCAAGAGATGAGAAAATGGCATACAGAGAACACCAAGGGGCAAATTCACTAAATGAAGCGTCTAATGCTAGCGCTAATTCGCCAGCGTGATGTCATTTCGCAACTTCGGCAATTTACTAAAAGTGTCCCTGGCGAAAATTCGCTAGTGAAGTAGACAGACTAGCGCAACTTCGCACCCTTACAGCAGGCGAAGTTGCGCACTGATGAAGGGACGTAACTACGCTAATTCACTAAGATGACCATTTTACTGAACGTTACCTCTTGCGCTAGACTTTACTTCGCCAGGCCAGATCCTACATTTCCCAAACTTATGGCAACTCAACTATACAGTGGGCACATGTTTAGGGTAATAGGACAACTTCGCATTTTAGTGAATTTGTGCAGTGCTGGTGAAAATATGCCTGGCGAAGCGTGGCGAACGTTAGCGAAGCCCTTGCTTGCACAACTTCACAGGTTAGTGAATTTGCCCCCATGCCTGTCAAGGTGGATCCTTATGAAAACCAGGCTGTTTGGGTCAAAATCAGATGGGTGTCAACCCTACTTGGAGTAATTTATTCCAAGAAAACATTAGGGATAACCATCGCTCCATCTGCATCTAGCTCCATCAAGGTACACAGCACTTTGTAATTATTGTACAGCAAAAAAGTGCATGCATTTACGCTAATGTATGTATTGTAAATAGACTTTTCTTTTTATGGGACAGTGTACAATTCACATATATTGAATGTGGTTAGGCCTCACTGTTATTAATAGTACAAGAGGCAACTCTTGAAATAACAACCACTGAACACGTATTTGTCAGTATCTTACCATAAGATGCTTGGAATCTTTTCATTGCCTGAGCATTCGTGAATAAACAATATTCATTTAGTTAAGCATCATAGCCAAGCATTTCAAAGACACTCACTTCCACTACAAATAAAAAATGCTTGCTCCTTATAGCAATTATTCAGGGGTTATTATCAGCTTCTGTGCAATTAAGAGTGCAGACAGAGAACAAACAATAAAACAGTTATTCTTATGGGTTACTAAGCTGGAAGGGAGCAAACCCCCCTTCCCACATGACATGTTTAAAATAGCACTGTCTAACCAGAAGGCACTCAGAGAAAACAGGTAGCATGGAAAGTGCATCATGGTTTAGTGTTGTTTTGAATATATTTTGCCTCAAACACCCCTTTTCAAACTAAACAATTACATTATATGTAAGGCCTCTATTTCAAATGCAACTTAAATATATATATACTGGACAAAAAAAAGTGCCTGCAAGGACCACTTCATTTTTAAACTACTACTACCTCAAAATAGAACATCTAAAATACAAATTAATGAAGCCCCACAATTAATGAAACCTGTTCACTTTATAATAAAATTCTCTATTACAAGATCATGGAATGTTAGCTGCCTTTGCATGCGCCTGATTCCCTTCTTGTCAGCTGCAAGACAATGACTAATATCCATTTATGGAGAACTATTTCAGTAGATTTTGCAGCATTGCTGTAGCATATGTTGGCCGTGCTTGTCTACTTTCAATCGCATTGCTCAGGTATTGAATTCCTCCACAGCGCTCCCAAATCTCTTCATATTGTCGAGGTAAAATCTCAGCTCCTCTTTTTCTTGTTAACCCAGTTTCTTCAAGATTCAGTTCACACATCTCCATGTCATCCTTCCCTAGAAGCAATATAACCTTGCATTATTAAACTATATTACAGATCTGCTTTGTGTGGTGCAAAAAAATGATGTGTAGGGTGAAAGATCAAAGGGCTCACTTTCCCTCCAAACTTTTTGGATTTGTTTTGTATTTATTGAACAGTTCATTTAAAGTATTGTTTACCTTTGAATGAACTTCAGTATGATGTAGAGCAGGGATCCCCAACCTTTTCAACCCGTGAGCAACATTCAGATGTAAAAGGAGTTGGGAAGCAACGCTGGCATGGAAAACATTCTTGGGGTGCCAAACAAGGGCTGTGATTGGCCATTTGGTAGCCCCTATGTGGACTGGCAGCCTACATGAGACTCTGTTTAGCAATACACATGGTTTTTATGCAACAAAAACTTGCCTCCAAATAAGTAATTAAAAAATAAGCACTTGGTGTGAATCCATTGGGAGCAATGTCTAACGGGTTGGAGAGCAACATGTTGCTACTGGTTGGGGATCACTGATTTAGAGAGTGATATTTGCCAGTGGGTTTCAGTTTTTATTATTTTTGGTCATTTAGCTTTTTATTCAGCAGCTCTACAGTTTGCAATTTTAGCAATTTGGTTGTGAGGGTTCAATCACTGATTTGAATAAGTGACTGGAATATGAAAACGAGAGCGCCTGAATAGCAAGATGAGTAATAAAAAGTAGAAAAAACTACATTTGTACACTTAGATAGCATTTGTTTTGAGATGGGGTCAATGACTCATGACTATTTGAAAGTTGGAAAGAATCAGTAAATAATTAAAAAAAACAAAGAACTGAAAGCCATTTCATAACATATTACAAGTTAATCTAAAGATGAACCACCCCTTTAAGTCAGGTCTCACTCTAAAAACTGAAAAAAAGAATAAATGCCATGTAAAAGAATAATGACCCTGTCTATACAAGCCAGCCTGCTACAGTTTGTCCAAAACTAAAACCAGAGCTTAAAAAGTATCAATATGAGAATTTATAAGGTGAAAAACAACAAAAAGAATTAAAAAAAAGCTAATATAAATGTAACAAGCACTAAAAGGACGATTTATTGATATTCCGTAAGGAATAAAAACTATAAATGAGAAATGAAATGTTCTAAATGTACAGATATGATACCTACCAGCTACCAGCAAGATTGGAGGTTTGTCTGGATGAAGTTCCATCTGCCGAGCTATCCAGGGACCATCAAAATGTGCGTACCACCAACCTTTCTTCTTGTTCTGTGGCTCCTTATATTGGTCAGCAGGACGGATAAAAGGAATACGGAAATACCGCTGCTGCCTGTTCATATCAATCTCCTGTTGCTTAGCAGGAAGTTGTACTACCGGGTTCTGCTGGGCTATTACAAGGAGAAATTAAAAAATACATTTGTGAATTTCTAGAATAATTAATCACAGTTAAAAAAAAAAACTCCTATCAAATTTTTTTTAAGAGATTTCCTGATTGCCATTTGTTAGGGTGAAACACAAGCACGCTCATCGGAACATAAAATATTCAGACAGCTACTTGAGAGAAGTAACATAATCTCCATACAAATGTGTAGTTCAGTTACGGCTCTGACCTGCACTTTCGTATCGTGTCTATATTATTCCCTTCAGCAAAGAGTACTGAATAATATAAAACACATAAGGTAGCGCAGCTCATTTCTTACACTTTAACTACAGTAATATAGTTCACAATTATGCCTCTAAGAATGCAGGCACTTGAATTTCGAGACACAGTTTAATGATGAAATTGATCCTTAAACGTTATAGTGGATAAAAGGCATTTTAATGCACTTGTCTATTCAATTCATCCATCATCTAATATGTAACATGCTGTAGCCCACTCTTACAGGCATTTACACCAACAATAGTACACTTCAGTTTCTTGGAGGGATAACACAGGAATGTTAAGAGGAATCTATAACCTCCTTAGAGTCAAACAACAAGTGAAACCCCCATTTAAATCAAAGGTGAAGATAGGAAAAAATTCTATCTTCTACCCATCAGATATTGGAATACTGCAGTGCAAAGTAATTTTGCTATTAATTCACTACCACTATGCTAATTCACTAAAATGCAAACTTGCGTCTCAGCAGCAGAACGCTGGTGAAGTTTCACTAGCGGCAATTTGTCAGCGCAAGCATTTCATAGCGTACTTTCGCTTATGTTCATTTATGCCTAGCAAAACTTTGTTAGTACTCTTAGGGGGAAATTCACTAAGCTGCGAAAATTCGCTAGCGTTGCCAGCACTAACGTTCGCAGCATTTCGCCAGGCGAATTTTTGCCAAACGCTTCGCAAATTCACTAAAATGCAAAGTTACACTCAGGTCGGTGAATGGTAGCGTAGTTGCGCTAGTGTTACTTCGCCAGGCAAAGCGCATTTACGCTAGCGATGCCTAATTTGTATACGACACAAATTTCTAAGTATAATAGAAGTATATGTTACAGCCACTACATTACACTACACAAGCCCAGGAAACCTTTAATAAATAAAATAAAGTTGTCCTATTGCCCTAAACATGTGCCCCCTGTATAGTTGAGTTGCCATATGTTAGGAAATGTAGTCTTTTTCAGACTATCACCCTAGAAAGGTAAAACACGCCAGCGTTTCTTTGGGACTTTTTTTTTTTCAAACTCCTATCTATTGTATTGAACTTTGCCAGGTCTGACCTGGCGAAGTAACATCTAGCGTAAGAGGTAACGTTCAGTAAAATGGTCATCTTAGTGAATTAGTGTAATCACGATCCTTCATCAGTGCGCAACTTCGCCTGGCGTAAGGGTGCGAAGTTGCGCTATTCTATCTACTACGCTAGCGAAAATTCGCCAGAGTCGGTGTTAGTGAGTTTGCGAAGTTACGATTTGAGGCGAATTAGCGCTAGCGTTAGACACTTCGCGCTTGTTGCGTGCCCCTCAAAAGGTTAAAAAAATTACAACTTTTAAACACAATCCCACTTTAAAATATGAAAAAATGCCAGCGTTTTTATGTCTTTCCGACATACAGGATATGATGTCACTGACATAAGATTGAGGAGTAGTGATGGGCGAATCTGTGGCGTTTCGCTTCGCCGAAAAATTCGCGAATTTTAATCGAAATTCGCAAAACGGGAAAAAAATGCGTGCAACGAGTCGCGCTGTTTTGTCGCGCACCTAAGTTGACGCACGCTTATATTGACGCGCGTCAGAATAGTTTTGACGCACAGTGCATGTGATAAAACTGCCATGTGAAATGCATACCCCCAACGGTCCCTTTTTTTGGAGGGACATTCCCTCTTTTGACAGCACAACCTGCAGTCCCTCATCGAAGCACGACGAAACGAGACACGTATCGAAACAAAACATGCAGCGAATTTTTGTGAGCATTTCGCCGAAACTTTCGCCATCGGTGAATGTCGGAAAATCGCCGCGAATTTGCCTAGGGCGAAATTATTCGCCCATCACTATTAAGGAGGATGTAGCTTCATCTTATCAGTTTGCCAGGTCTAAGGTGGCGAAGGAAACACTGGCGAAAGAGGTAATGTTCTGTAAATTTCTCACTTAAGTGAATTCACCTGAGCGAAAAGTCGCATGGCAATATGGCGTGAAACTTCATTTCAGATTAACTTTTTTGCTAGCAAATTGTCCTCTATGCCTGTTAGTAAATTGACTATGTTTGCAGATTGAATTCCAGGTGAATTTTCGCTAGTGACGGCCACTTCACCCTTTAGTTAATCTGCCCCAGAGTTAGAGTACTGGGAAAATACAAAACTCCTCAATCATTGAAAGATAATGGCTTTACAACTGGATTGTTCCATCATTTTGGTTTCCCCCCTAACGTTCCAGTATGGTTTTAGTCAGAATATATCCAACAACTTTCATAATTAATATGATGGATACTAAAGGCAGAATGTCTACTTAGCTAAATCACCTAAGGAAGACAGATTTTTGCAAAAATGGAGCGTTGCCCCCACCCAATGTCTATTTTCATTAGACTGTTATTTCTGTTGCAACGTAAACATAGATGCAAACAGGTTCCTTTGCCTTCTCTATGACAAAAACAATACATCGTACCACTGATAATTAAATTTTTTTTTTTATAAATTTACAGAGATGACATTCTACTTACTGAGTTGTGAGAATAGATACCATACTGTGCTCAGAACCATAAAACAGCTACACATCTCCATTTAATTTTTTTTTCATATTATACAATATCTTGGTCGGCTCAAGCTAAGGACACAAGAGGCACTAAAACACTACATAGTCACAAGAGACTATATTTAAATAGGCATCGGTGTTAAATACATACTGTACTACTAGGTATTTCCTAATTATAAGAAATGACAGTCTATAAACACTTTCTTTGTAATATTTTGTAATATTTTGTAATTTTAGCAGAAGTTGGCCATCTAAACAGCCAAACTTCCTACAGTCCAGTAATACAGTAAGCAGCGCGACTACAAAAATGTACTAGAAATATTGCCATGTGTACAGTTCATTTTATAGTACTAAAAGGAGACATTAAAAAGCCTTTAAACAATTCTGGAGAGTTTTCTCCCTCTTTTTACTGCCTCTAGCACAAGAACATTTCTAAAACATATTGATATTCCATTATATCATTATATGATAGCCTGGAGAATATTGGGAAAACTGGGATCAACCTAAACAATAGCTTAGAAATATTAAGGCTGGTTGCCTTAATATTGTGGGCGCTCATCACACGCGGCGATTCGTTTTCCGAAGTTTCCTTGAGAGGCAACTTCGGAAAAAGGAATTGCCACGTGTGATTAGCGCCAGCAATTTTTCATTTAAGCCAGGAGCAGAGTGAGGGAAAGTGTGCGGGGAGATTGCCCAATGTGTCCGAACCCTAAAAATACACTGTTTTGAACTCAGGAGTAATGATAGTGCATGCTGGGAAATTCAATTAATAATTGTGAAGGTGAATTAAGTCAGGGGCCTGCAGACAATATGGCTTCACAAAAGCTCTAGAAAAAGATAGGGAGTTAAATAACGTAGCACAAAGGCCTATGTTTTTATTTTGATTCAGAGTTCCGCATGATTAAAGTAAAACAGCCAATTACGTCCAGTAGAGAGCTGCAATAGGGGCAGCTGAAATAGCAGATCATAGAAATTAATAATAAACTCTGAAAAGAGGATTTTCTTTGACCAAACCCAGCCCAAAACAATCCTCAAAACAGTCCATCACTACATTAAAAATTACACTAAATACACTTTTTTTTCATGAATGGAAATTTTTTTATTCAAAAATCCAGTAGAGTGAAATGCCAGGGCTGAATACAATGTAACTTGAGTCACACTGCGCATGAAATGCATGAAACCAGATATGAATTTCACTTTGGAACTCTAGACTCCTATTTTTTTAGATATTAACTTTATCATCAAATACTTCTGACAAGTGTATTTCTAGAACACAATACAATTGATAAGGCTTGTCTAGCATGGGAGTAAGTCTTAGTCACATAAAAGAATTTTAACTTAAATGCAGATTTTCTAAGCATTAAAAAATAAAAAAGTGAAAAATCTATTAATAGTGAACCTGCAATCAATAGCCGATTGGGTGCTATGTGTAACAACATAAAGAGGAAGATGAATTTATTGAGCAAATACCCAAATCCAGAAGGTTAGAGAAAAATGATTAAAACAAAAGCTATTAACTCCAATCAGTATCTCCAGAGAGTTTTAGTGCAATAAGTGTACTGTAAATATCAAAATACCCGTGTCACCAACAAAGCCCACTGGGAAACCTTTCTAAACACAATCAATTACATATTCTGCATTGTTTCTGAAATAATCAAGTTTATCTTCACTACTCCTTCCTCAGCATCTGTTTCTCTTCATTCTGTCTTCATGCAGCAGTTGGGTGTCAGATAGTCATTGATATTTAGATCCAACATACAGTATCTTATAGGGAGAGCTCCCATTCCAAGAAGATGAATTAGAGTTCACTCAAATAACTGATTCCAGTACAAACAAAATATAACAAAATAACTGTCTTTTGCACAAATTCTGCATATAGAGAGACAGGATTTCTGGCGATTTTAATAGAGTGTGCTCTAATACATCTTCTAGGCAAAAGGAGCCCCCATATAAGATATATTGGATCTATCTGGCAATGAATATCTGACACCCAACTCCTGCATGAAGACAGAATGAAGAGAAACAGATGCTGAGAGAGGGATAGTGATAACTTGATCATTTAAAAAATGATCCAGAATTTTCAACCGGTTATATTTAGGAAACTTCTTGTTTCAGTGTGATGAGCCTTATATTACATTTTCATTTTTGTGATAGTTCCTCTTTAAAGCCCCTTCACTATGAGAGGGTTTTGTACAAACTCCAATCTGTACTAGACTCCTCTGATAAAATACAGGGATCGGAGTGTCTTCTCCCACTTTTACCCAAGGTCCTCCAGCTGTAGCAAAATCTGTGGTTATTGATAGCATTGCCATCCACAGAGCTGGAGAGCAACTCCCCATAAACATGCCCATCCACCACTAGAGTTAGAATGCATCCTGAAAAGGCCCTACTGATTAGAGTTTCTTTAAAAAAAACATGTGAGCATTGCTTAAATAGACATTCAGCTTGTGTTTTGCACTGGCCAATTATGTCCAGTGCAGATCAAGATATCTTCGGGACTTCTCCCATGGACTTCTACATAAACTCGGCAGGTCTGAGTTGGAGTACTTTTGCTATTCAGACTCATAATCCCCTTGGGGTTTCATACATTCTGAAAAATTCTATTTTTTTCCACTAACAAATTGGATTTTGTACTAAAAAAAACTCAAATTGTTTGAGTGTTTTCGAATAAGATTTTTAAATAAAAAAAGACAATCAAGAATGTTTTGTTGCCAAGCTTCTCTAAGGCTGTTGTTATTACAATGATATACTGTATTATCATTTCAGCCAGTAAATTTCATACATGCCTCAGCAACAATGTTTTTTTAAGCATGTCACCAGACACATTTTAATGGCCTTGTATGAAACCAGCTACGGTTCTAAACCCCATGAATGTATGTTTATGTATCCAATGCCCTTTTCTCCAGATTATTAAGCTCTTTGCTACAGTTATGTTCCACATGGGGAAAAAGAACTCTAAGCACTCCATTAGTATGAGCTATGTGTCAAGGGATCAGTATAAATGACATCCCTTCTTAGCACTCACCTGACAATACATTACAGCTCCTCATGCTATTGTATGTACAAGCAGTCATATCTGCTTGTCAGAGTTAAATAGTTCAGTGGAAGCACGGCCATCAGTCACAACCATGATTCCTTATATCCCCCCCCCTTCTAAAATACTGTAGTGCTGCAATAGCTGGTACAGATGTTATCGCTCAGTATAAAACAGCACTGATCTATAACTTTGATCACAGCATTTCCAATAATAAGGCCTTTTGGGAAAGACAAATATAGGGACTGAGTTCTGACAGATTTGTTCATGTGTTTTTAACATAACTGTAGCAAAACAGAATGGGTTAGTAGCAGCTTGTACATGATCCCCCACTTCCATTACGTTAGTTCCTTTACCACGTCGACACTTACGTGTGTTGTTCATGAATGGAGCAAAATCTGAAAACAGACATTGTTGACATTGAAAACATGCATTGCACATATCGATGATCAGGCCTGTTAATGGATTTTGTCGCTGGTAGGGATGCACCGAATACCGATCCGAATCTGAACCCTAATGTACATATGCAAATTATGGGTGGGAAGGGGAAAACATTTTTTACTTCCTTGTTTTGTGCCAAAAAGTCACATGATTTCCCTCCCTGGCCCTAATTTGCATATGCAAATTCGTATTCGGTTTCGGTTCGGCCAGGCAGAAGGATTCGGCCCAATCCGAATCCTGCTGAAAAAGGCTGAATCATGGCCGAATCCTGAACCGAATCCTGGATTCGGTGCATCCCTAGTCGCTAGGAAATGAAGACGAATAGTTGCCAACAGAAAAGGTGCCAGCAAGCAATGGTTTCCTTTACTTCACTATATTAGCAAAAACATTTGCAAAGATTCATTATATTTCCAGGGTATTTTATATATGTATTACAAAAGATGTTTAATTAACCAGGACAATACATAGCTTGAATAGGTCTGATGTTTGGTTCTGAATAACAGCAGTGTCTAACACTTAATTATATGTGACCTTGCAGAAGCAATGGAGTAGACTTTTATAATGATGCAGATAGAGATGTGACATTCCTTGTAAAAAAAAAAGTGGATAATCAAAGAAAAGATAATAACATAATTTCAAGTCCCTCTATTACAATTTTTTTATTAGTGTGTGAAGCATCTTAAAAGATTTTGATTCTCACCCCCCAATTTAATGCCCAGCTTACTGATGAGTGGGCTTCCAGCGCAAATAAAAGTAGACTAAAGAAACAATGTGGGGCAGCCAGGTGTAATATAAGAGCCTTATATGTAATAAAATTCACTAAGTTTGCCCAGGTGAAGCCATTGCAACCAATAACCAGTAATTGCTACTTGCAGATTGGTTGCTATGGGTTATAGGAACTATAACAAACATTATACCTCATATTATAGGACTCCTACTGAGGCAGAAAAGACAGTTCAAAAATGCAATGAACAGCATTCCTTTATAGTTTCTGATTTATCTCAAAAGACGGAGCAAAACCAGAACCTTAAGTTTCACACTAAGCTATAGGAGTACAAAAATGTAAGTAAATGAAGAAGTTTATGAATGAGGATATAAGTATTTTGAGTGACAGTATGTGAAACAAAAATTAAAAAACCATATCTGTGCCTATGAGTCTCAGAGAGATGTTAATAGCACTGCAGCATTCTGAACAAGAATGTTTTCAAATATATGAAATGATAACTGTCATGTTGACTCCATTCTTATTCAGGGACTCCTTGTATTTATTAATGCAGTGACAACACAATGTAAATTTTGTACAAGGCACACAAGCCCTTTTTACTTACCATAGTCAGTGACAGATTTGGGAGCACGCTGTTCTGTCTCTCCATTCCTTTTCTTGTTCTTGGATTTCCAAGCATGATAAACCTTCAGTCTCCTGTGGAACTCTTCTCTACATGCTGCCAGGAGTTCAATATCTGTACATTTAGTTTACAAAGGAATGTAGTTGCGTCAGTGAGGAGGAGAGGGTGCATGTTCTCAACAGTCATTTTACTTATTTCATAAAACAAACAGCCTCAAACCCAGTAATGCAAATATATATACAGGCACAGAATCTATTGCCCAGAATGCTCAGCACCTGGGTTTTCTGGATAAGGGATCTTACATAGTTAAACAGGGTTGAAAAAAGACCAAAGTCCATGAAGTTCAACCCCTCCAAATGAAACCCAGCAAACCCCTCCATACCCTCACATAAACTGTTAACATTTATACACTAACAATAGATTTTAGTATCACAATAGCCTTGGATATTATGCTTGTCCAAGAAATCATCCAAGCCCCTCTTAAAGACATAACAGAATCAGCCATCACATCATCACCCGGCAGTGCATTCTACAACCTCACTGTCCTCACTGTGAAGAACCACCTACGCTGCTTCAAATGAACAAATGAAAGTTCTTTTTCTCTCTGAAGGGGTGGCCTCTGGTACGGTGATCCTCTTTATGGGTAAAAAGACCCCCTGCTATTTGTCTATAATATCCTCTAATGTACTTGTAAAAAGTAATAATATCCCTTGCAAGCCTCTTTTTCCAGAGAAAACAAGCCGAGCCTTGTCAGTCTATCCTCATAATTTAAGTCTTCCATCACTCTAACCAATTTAGTTGCACATCTCTGCACTCTCCAGCTGATTTATATCCCATTTAAGAACTGGAACCCAAAACTGCACTGCATACTCCAGATTAGGTTGTACCAGGGACCTATAAAGAGGCAAAATTATATTTTCATACCCTTTTTAAGCAAGACAGAATTTTATTTGCTTTAGTGGCCACATAATGACACTGCCCAGAATTAGGCAATTTGTTATCTACAAAAACCCCAAGATTCTTCTTAATTAAGGAAATTCCCAACAAATTGCCATTTAGTGTATAACTTGCATTTATACTACTTCTGCTTATTTTCCAGTTTTCTGCCCAGTTTTCCAAATTCAGTCACATTACTCTGCAAAGTGGCAACATCCTGCATGGAACCTATGGTTCTGTACAGTTTTGTATCATCAGCAAAAATAGAAACAGTGCATTTAATGCCCACCTCCAGAACATTACTAAACGAGTTGAAAAGTCAAGTACAGACCCCTGTGTTACTCCACTAAAAACACTGGTCCAATTGATCAATTAGCCATTTCTCTATCCAGGTACAAATACTATGTTCCAGGCCACCATTATATTTATGCAGTAAACTTCTGTGTGGCACTGTATCAAATGCTTTAGCAAAGTCTAAGTACAGTTCTGCTCATAAGTTTACATACCCTAACAGAATTTATGATTTCTTAACCATTTTCTTTTCATTTTTCACTTGTGGTTAGTGGTTGGCTGAAGCCATTTATTGTCAGACAACTGTGTTTACTCTTTTTAAATCATATTCACTACACAAACTACCCAAGTGACACTGATCAAAAGTTTACATACCCGGGTGATTTAGCCTGATAACATGCACACAACTTGACACAAAAGAGTTACAATGGCTATTAAAGGTAACCATCTTCACCTCTTTGCTTATAACTAGTGGTTGTTTATAAAAGGTCAATGACTTTCTGGACTCCTGACAGACCCTTGCATCCTTCATCCAGTGCTGCACTGATGTTTTTTGGATTCTAATTCATGACAAAAGCAAAATAATTGTCAAAGGATCTGCAGGAAAAGGTAGTTGAACTTTACAAAACAGGAAAGGGATACGGAATTGAGACTGCAAATCAGCAGTGTTCAAACTTTAATAAGGAAATGGAAAATTAGGGGTTCTGTTGAAACCAAACCAAATAAAATGAAAATGTTAGCCACAACTGCAAGAAAATTTGTTCGGGATGCAAGGAAAACCCCACAAATAACTTCAGAAAAAATGTGATGTGGCTGTTTCAAGATGTACAATAAGGAGGCACTTGAAGAAAGATGAGCTGCCTGGTCAAGTTGCCAGAAGAAAGCCATTAATATGCAAATGCCACAAAGTATCCCGCTTACAATATGCCAAACAGCACAGAGACAAGAGCAAACCTTATAGCACAGTCATTTAGAGTGATTAGATTAAATTTGAACTTTTTGGCCACAACCATAAACGCTACATTTGAAGAGGAAACAACAAGGGATGTGTGGGGATGTGTGAGCTACAAAGACACAAGAAATTTGGTCAGAATTGATGGAAAAATGAATGCAGTAAGTTATCAAAAAATAATGGAGGAAAATTTGCACTCATCAGCCAGGAAGCTGTGCATGGGATGTACTTGGACATTCCAACATGACAATGATCCAAAACACAAGGTCAAGTAAAGCAATCATAAATTCTGCCAGGGTATGTAAACTTATGAGCACATCTGTAGATCACATACATTGCTGCCCCAGAATCAAGGTCCCTGCTCACCTTTTCATAAAAAGAAATTAAATTAGTCTGGAAAGATCTATAATGCATAAAACCATGCTGGCACAAACTCACTGTATTATTTAAGTATCCTATCCCTTAATACCCCTTTTTGAAAGCTTTCCTACCACTGATGTCAGACTAACTGGCCTATTGTTTTGAGGCTGAGAAAGAGATTCCTTTTTGAGCAGTGGCACCACATTAGCAATTCACCAGTCTCTCTGCACCATGCCAGACCTCAATGAATCCTAAAAAAATAATTAAAGAGGTTTGTCAATCACATAACTCAGCTCATTTAGTACCCTGGGATGAATGTCATCCAGTAATTTGGATGTGTATGCTTTAACTCTGCTAAAAAAATTTAAGCCTTAAATAAACCTTATAGCAGTGATCCCCAACCAGTAGCTCGCGAGCAACATGTTGCTCTCCAACCCCTTGGATGTTGCTCTCATCGGCCTCAAAGCAGGTGCTGATTTTTGAATTACTGGCTTAGAGGCAAGTTTTGGTTGCATAAAAACCAAGTGTACTGCCAAACATTCTGTCCTGTAGGCTGCCAGTTCATATAGGGGTTACCAAAAAGCCAATCAGAGCTCTTATTTTCATGCTTGTGTTGCTCTCCAACTCTTTTTTCAATTTAAATGTGGCTAACGAGCAAAAAAAGGTTGGGGACCCCTGCCTTATAGGGTGTGCCTCCAATAAGGATTAATTATATCTTAGTTGGGATAAAGTACCAAATACTGTTTTAATATTACAGAGAAAATGGAAATACATTTTCAGGATGTCACTAAAATGGCCTACCAGTAATGCAGAGCTTTACAGATAATATGTTGCCGGATAAGGGATCCCACGCCTGTATAATATATTAAAAACCCTTTCTTGGTTCTCTTTAGAATGTCAGCATATTTGCATTGGAATTAATATGGAAAAGTGGTGGTTTTTTTTTTACTATTTTTGTCAAGCAATTCCAGTTGGTTGCTATTCTGAATTATTATTCAGGTTTTTACTCCTCAAAATAATGCTCTGTAGTCTATTGTTATCCACTTTTCATAAAATTACTTACTGTGATGCTTATGTGTTTGTTTCACTTAGCTATTAATCCTATTAAAGGGTTCTAAAGCCTTCGGTGTTGTAAACAAGCCGTTTCAAAAAAAGTCTCATGGCAACTCTGCCAGAATACTCTCTAATAAAGATAACAAGAATTTTCATAAAGGATGGTAGCATTAAGAAAATAAGGAATTACATTTTTAGCACCAGGAGAAATAGGAAACAACACAAGAGAACAAAAAAAAAAATCACTTTAGCATTTTTCAAAATACAAGTGAAGCAATTTTCTCTGCGCTGGTATTAACATTTACATTAATGTGAAGTAGGCGGCAAAAAAAAAAGGACGTCAATAATTTTTTGCCTAAAAAAAGAAAACATGATTCTAAGCAACTTTGCATTATACATTCATTACACATTTCCTATGGCAATTACATTTACAAATACCTTTTAAAGCACCAACAATTTTTAATACATTAATTTTGGAAAGTTGCTTATAATCGTGTTTTCTTTTATGAGGCAAAAATAAATTTTTTGGGTTGACATGTCCTTTAAAGGATTTGAATGTGGTTCGGCCAGGCACAAGGATTTGGCGGAATACTGCTGAAAATGTCCGAATCCTGGATTCAGTGCAACCCTATTACCCATCATCCCCACCTGCAATAAATATGGTGAGTGTGTGACCTTCTTAAAAACTCTACCAACATTACAGCTAAAGCCTTTTGTGTTTCATTTTCACCATACTTTTTAGTTATCTCCATCTCATATTACAAAAAGAGAAAAAAATCCTAACCACATATTTTACAACAGTTTCAAGATAACACATTTACTGTGAAAAATTCAGAAGACAGAGCCATAATTAACTAATAATTAAATCCGGCAGATTGATACAAAAACAACACCTTGTAGCAAAAGCAACATACCGAGGGCTTCTATTATTAAATATGCTTTGCTGAAAAACTCTTATCCCAAAAACTAGGTCGCATCCACGTTTCTAAACCATTCTCTTTAAAGATCTAATTGACTTTTTGGTGCAAGATTTCAGCTTTTCATCCTTTTTAATACACAGTTCCAGTTCATTTTAAAATAAAACAAGACAGGAAGGTCTCTAAAGACATGTCAGGAAGAATAAGTTATATGATAAAAGAAGAAACTAACTATGTAAAGATTCCTACAAGATTCACCCATGTGACACCATTTTGAATCAAAGGGAGAATATGAAAAACACTGCCAATGATATGTTAAAGCACATGGGCATACCCTGGCAGAATTTATGATGTCTTAACCATTTTTCACAGTGTATGAATAATAACACAAAAACTTTTCTTTCACTCATGGTTAGTGGTTGGCTAAAGTCCAGCAAGAAATACCAATGGCACACAGGATCAGTGCAAGCAAGTTCTTTGCGTGTTTATTGCTGATGCAACGTTTCGGGGTCACGCCCCTTTCTCAAGCCTAATTTTGACTTTTTAAAGTCATAATTATGAGATTAAAAATCATAATTATGAGATTAAAAGTCATAATTTAGACTTTTTAAAGTCGTAATTATGAGATTAAAAGTCATAATTTAGACTTTTTAAAGTCGTAATTATGAGATTTAAAGTCATAATTTTGACTTTTTAAAGTCATAATTATGAGATTAAAAATCATAATTTCGACCTTTTAAAATCATAATTTTGAGATTTAAAGTCATAATTTAGACTCTTTAAAGTCATAATTATGACATTAAAAATCATAATTATGAGATTTAAAGTCATAATTTTGTCTTTTTAAAGTCTTAGTTATGAGATTTAAACTCATAATTTCGACTTTTTAAAGTGATAATTATGAGATTAAAAATCATAATTATGAGATTTAAAGTTATAATTTCGACTTTTTAAAGTCATAATTATGAGATTTAAAGTCATAATTTTGACTTTTTAAAGTCATAATTATGAGATTAAAAGTCATAATTTGGACTTCAATTCATTTCTATTGGATTTTGAAAGGCGTATTTATCAATGGGTGAAGTGAAGTTTCACCCTTTGATAAATACGCCTTCAAAAATCCCATAGAAATGAATTGACAGCTGCGGAATTTCCCTCTAGTGGTGGCACTTCACGCTTAACTTCACTGTTTGATAAATATACGCCATAGAATCAATTTTAATAAAAAATTTTAAAAATGCTTTTTCTCTGCACTGTAATAATATAACAGTACACTGTAATTGATCCTAACTAAGATATAAATAATCCTTGTTGGAGAACAAACAATCCTATTGGGTCTATTTAGTTTTTAGTAGATGTAAGATATGCAGATTCATAATACCTGGAAAACCCCAGGATATCCATTCTGGATAACAGGTCTCCTACCTGTAGTAACAAAAGGTTAAATGTACTGCTGGGGTACTAGGGAAAACTGGGTTGTTGTTCAGCATACTGTAGGATACCACAAAGAACCAATTATGTAGCTGACCTTATGAACAACTATCACAAAGGCAGAAGCAGGGAACTAGGAGCACAGCTTGGATTATTTCTCCATTCTGTTTCCTAAAACAACATATTGCTGATTTAAATGTCTTTTAAGAAATAGCAATTTGTACCCACTACAACATAACATTATATCCATGAATGCAATAGGCTACTTAGCAGTCAGTTATCTTACCGCATGAAGTATTGATTGCATCTCGTAGCTCTGCATATTTCCACTTGCTTAAATCATGTTTTTTGACAGATGCAGCAGATTTTGTAGCTTGGACATGCCCACCCCTAAAATAGTGAGACAATAGTTATTATTTTGTACAAGTCGTTGAATACCAATAAGTACCAAGGGAAATAATGACACTTGAAGGGGAAAAACAATTTTAAATCCTTGTTCAGTCTGCAACTAGACTAAACAATACTCTCATAAAGAAACAGAGGGTTTATCTCTGGGTTTAGTCTAGAAAATGTAATAAAAACTCATTCCCTGACGTAATCATTTTGCGCATCCACAGCTACATTTCAAGAATGTTAAGACCTCTATGGTGATATACTGAGCAGCAACAAAAGACAAAATGCACATAGAAATAACAGTATGAACTGTAATGCTCTTCTGGGTGATTCTTTGTACGTTAAAGACGTGGTAATGCAGGTTGCCCTTTGCGTTAAAAGTTTATATTTTTCCCTCCTCCCTATGGAAATTTAACATAAATGAAAATTTCTCAAAAAAAAGTTTATATTTTTCGAGGTTACTATACAAAAGGTTTTCTATACTTATGAAAGGTGCAAAAAGACATGGACAAAGTACCATACATGCCCACATGCATACACCTAGCTGCTCTGATAGGGACAAGGTGCTAGGTGAATTGCATGCTAATGGTCTTAATATTGTGCCTGTGAACATACTTAATACTTGTTCTAGGCATTAATAAATAACCCCTATTATCCACTACGTAAGACACACTTGATGTGCAAAATTATATTTTAGGCACATTTTAGATGTAATTTTTGCAGCCTTTGGGGCAAGTGCAATTATACTAGACTTTGAGGAAAAATGCTACATTGTTGGATGAAGCATGGTGACCATCTGTTGTTTAAACTCAGATCTCAGCATCTTTCTACCCCTGTATCTTCCCATGTGAGAAGAAGTTAAAAAAAAGTAAAAACAAGCCAGCCAGGGACATGAAGGGAAATTGCGTAACTTTTTGTCACAAAACAAGGAAGTAAAAAATGTTTTCCTGTTCCCACCCCTAATTTTCATATGCAAATGAGCAAACTAGGGTAAAGATTTGGTTCGGTATTCAGCTGAATCCAAAATAGTGCATTAGGTGCATCCCTAATCAGCACTAAACATTATGTAATTATTTTAAGGAACTGTAAAATCTAAATCTTTTTCAAAAATTCATTAGTATACATTTAAAAAGAGACACCAAGACAAATTAGACTTTAAAATCGCAAAGCTTTTATTAAGAAATAACTTACTGAAACTCGCTTGCGCTCCTCTTCAGGAAAGGTGACAGGGCGAGGATCCATTGTGCGGCGCTTAATTTCTCCTCCCTGGCTATCTCCTATAAGGAAGGCAGGGAATAGAAATCGTGTGCCGCACAATGGTTCACCTTTTCTGAAAAGGAGCGCAAGCAAAGTTTCGGTAAGTTATTTCTCAATAAAAGGTTTGTGATTGTAAAATTTAATGTCTTGGGGTCTTTTTTACAGCAATCTGAAATTTTTTTCACTACAAATACAAATTTGAATTATAGTTTCCAAAACCTGAATGTTTGGTATTTAAGCACAGAAAACGTGAATGTAAAACCTTGGGATATAAAAGCTTGAGGGTTCTTGTAGAACATATTGTGCATTGTCCTAGGCAATGTTTAGTACATTTTTCTATTCAAATTTTCTTCGAAAATTTGTAGACTCGTTGAAAATGATAAGTACACATTAGATTTTACTAATGCTTTAGTAAAATCAAGGCCTCCCCAGGTATATGAATTATTTTTGGCAGGGTTTATGAATAATACATCTCTAAAGTTTGCATGATCTGAACGTAAATGCCTTAAAGTCACTTGTCACCTTGACTTCATGGGTTTGGACTTGATTTTGTCATAAATATTGATCCAGTATTAGAGGGATACTTGCAAAAAATCAGGTAATTCGCAGGTTATGGGAAGAACTTCTAGATGAATGTGGGTTGGTGGGCCTCCAGACTGAGTTGCAGGTCTTACTTATGGCAAGCTTTACTCCTTTTTCAAAAACTTTTTCCTGCCCCTCCAGCTTCTAATGATGACACTTTGCAGCAATAGCACTTGTTGTTTAGTGGTGGTTGGCCGGTCATGGATTGGGTTTCATATAAGGAAAAATTGATCTTGTGAAAAAATTGATCTTGTGAAAAAAAAGTTCATGGTCAGATCAATTTTTCGACCAAATTACTTTCTTTTGGATACCAAATGGACAGATTGTTTTTGGACTACTTGATTGTCACTTGTATAGAGATACTACACTTCATTGGACTGATATGATTATATTTAATTGTATATAGCACTTCTGTGATGAGAGGGTAGAACATGCACTCTCACACCCTTTTCTCTCATTTTAAAAGGGTTTGACATGGTGTAACACATGGCTTGATAAAGGGGTAGGCCGGGTGGGCCAGAAACTTTTTTGTATGATGTGGGCTTAATAAATTTCTTTTTTTGCACTCTTGCAATTTAATTCAGTGTGCTGCTGGTATTGTTTTGCATATTGATAAGACCCAGTGAGAGGTGTACAACACCTGACACTACAAAAGTGTTTATCTGGGAGGTGAGCACTCCATTATAGTGAATATGGCAGCTGCTATCCTATACAAACAGAGAACTTCTAGAGTGGTTTAATTGGGTATGGTAAAGCATTCTACAAAATGAATATAGCATTGTATCTTGCACTATTGTGGCTAATCTATTGGCAATAAAATGCCTCAGTAGTTGTCCTTCTCCTTTAAACCAGTGTAAAGAAATTATTTCATAGTTATACATTGGAATCATTAGTTGTACGAAATCCAATTTTGTTTACCATTAGGAGCAAGAGAACAATGAGTAACTGAGTATATTTTAGCTCTTTTTGCAATAATCAAACTATTCAAGGTTATTTGAAATGTCTGATTTGCTGCACTGCAGTGGTTCACTATTGTTTAACAAAACAACTGAAATAACAATTTTTGCGGTTATTCTTACAAAACAAAACATTCCTGCTACTGCATGGTTGGATTTCTAGTTCTGTTTTATTGTTTAGATTTGTTTTTGATTGAGTAATTACTAATATAAATTATCATAGTCTATTATACAGTGAAATAGTTATTTATTGAGCAAAAAATAAAACAAATAAAAAAAAGTATCATAGCATGAAGATTTTTATAATAATTTACTGATACAGGTATAGAATCCCTTATCTGGAAACCCATTACACAGAAGGACTCTGTATTAACATGAATCCAAAATAATCATATTGGGTTTATTTTAAATGACTTAAGTTATGGTGATTGAAATTATGGAAAAATCCCTTATCTGGATCCCAAGAATATTAGATAATAGATCCTATACCTATATACTGTATACAATTAGGTTTGGTTTATTTCTGTAACCCACCTAGACAGAATCTCTGTCATTTCCTTGGCCATTTCTTCCCTGCAGAAAAAGGATGATATGGAGAAAACAAAAAGTATTATATATCAGTAGATTCCATATCTGTCCCCTGCCCTCCCAGCAGTGCCTGTTTTGAGATCCTTCTGACAATACTGTAGCTGATTTGATAAGGGGTGACTTATCAAATCTGGTCCTATGTGCCCTATTCCTCATTATCTGAAAACATAAATTGAAGTTGCCTTCGTACAACTTTTGCAGTTATTATTACCTGTAAATCATAACACCAGAGAGCAAATTCTCAGAAGCAGTGATAAAGTCACAGCTGTCTAATTACTGTACCTGGAAGATTTCTAGCATTGTTAAACAGGTGCTGTACACATTGAGTAAATCTGTGTGAGTAAAACTATGCAAATGGTATAAAGAAATGCTATTTTTCCAGTGCACGAAAACTCCCCAAGAACAAATAATTACAGTTTAGCAATATGCTTATATATATTAACTTATATTAGATTTGGCCATGCTTAAAGCAACATTTCTTAATAATTTTAATATAATTTTCATATTGTGACCATGGGGGAATAATATTATGAAAATGTCCTTTTCAACCAGCCAAGCAGGATAATATGGTGACTGACATAAGACAGGGCTTGGGGCTTTCAGAAACATCTCAAGTCACACAGATATAGGCTAAAAAGTCGAAAACTGATTCCCTTGAATAATAAGCTAACACATGACTAAATATGATTTCACCGTGTATCGTATATTCCCTTAACACAAACAGCATCATTAATAACACAGAGGGATTTGTCTATGACTATTTAGCTGAACATATTTTGTTTGCTTGGAGAGGACTGATTCTGTACAGTTATGTATATGTATAAGTAGGGGACACATTTATCAGGATATTCATGGTTGTCTTATTTCATAAATAAATATATAACAGCATAATGAAGACCTTAATTAAATGAATGTTCAAAATGTACATATATGACACACATTTACTTTTTCACATTTGAGTAAACTTTTAGCATGGTGAAGAAAGCAACATTTTAAGACAATATGCAGTTGGTCCTCATTTTTTTATTTGTTTTTTTTTTCCATTATTCCACCTCTATTCAGCAACTCTCCAGTCTGGAATTTCAGCAGTT
The DNA here is from genome assembly GCA_024363595.1 of Xenopus borealis. Taxonomy (NCBI): domain Eukaryota; kingdom Metazoa; phylum Chordata; class Amphibia; order Anura; family Pipidae; genus Xenopus; species Xenopus borealis. The sequence goes on from CM044440.1 coordinate 74,693,413, forward strand.
ATCTGGTTGCTATGCAAATGAAAGACTGCTATTTGAACAGGAAAGACCCTAAATAGAAAAATAAGTAATCCAAAGTAACAATAAAATTGTAGCTTCCTTGAGCAATAGTTTTTTTTGGCTGCTACAGTCAGTGACCACTCATTTGAAAGTTGGAAAGAGTCAGAAGAAGTAGGCAAATAATTAAAAGACCATAAATTAAATAATGAAGACCGCTTAAAAAATGATTCAAATTGGACATTCTATAAGATACTAAAAGTTAACTTAAAGGTGAACCACCCCTTTAACAAGGAAATGAAGAATAGAATTCTCTGATTATAGACAATAGTGAATTGGCTAACTTAACAAGTCTCAATTGCTCCCTGAGTGAAATAATGTGATAACGAGATTATCTAGGACAGTATTCTAAATGTACTGCTGACTAAAGCTTGAATAATCAAATAGGCGTTGAGACACATCCATCAAATATCAGGTGGATAGAAGATTTTCCTTTGAAGTGCAGACTTCTTAATTCACTATAACCTCATTGTACTGGTTACAAGAAACGAGAAAATGAAACATAATTGGAAATCGAAGTGTGCTGTTTTCTGAGGAAATGTAAATCAAATCTCCCTCATATGCTGTACAGTATGTACTAGGCATGTCTTTGAACAAGTTCATTCACTTTCTAAAAATGTGTTTAGTGTTGGCTCTCCAGGTGGGCATGGATGGGTAAAAGGAAACGAGAATGTTAAAAGGTAAACTGGCCCTCTATTATTAAAGTGATGCTGACATCTAAGAATTAAAGGCAGCAAAGAATTCATGGCATAGAAATAGCCCTTAGTTAGCTAAAGAAAAAAAACCCTCTTAACTGCAGCTCTGTTTTATGTCTTTTACAAAGTGTCTAGCTCCATTGGGGATATGGATCACAAATCCAATGCTGCCGTTAGTTTAGAAGTGCTAATTTCAGAATATCTGCTTTGCAGAAGGTTTTATGCTTTTTAAATGTGGTTTATGATTTTGTACTATGGTGATAAGTAACGGGGAAGAGAAATTCTGTTTGGGGTGAACACAACATACCATAATAAGCACTCTGTAAAGCATCCTAAAACACCAGCAGATATGTTTATTAAGGGATGAATTGCAAAATTGTATCTGTTTGGACAGAAAAATCATTGCCTTATAGCTATATACAGCTTATAGACTGGCAAAGCCCATTGGCTTTATTGTCTCAAAAAGAAATGTTTTTTTGTTAGTTTTTTTGCCAGACAGGAACATTGTTGTAGTAAAATAAATCTGGGCATTTATTAAATAGAGTGACAATTCCTGAAGATGAATAGATTGCTGGAAATACATCAGGAATTGCAGCTGAGCCAAATACTGATATCAGAAGGATGAGAACTGTCTAGCCTGCATTAATGGCTTCCCCAAACTTTTACTTCAACACTGCAGATTTGGAAAACGTGCTTAGAAGAGCACACGGGAATGATTAAAACTAGCCTACGCCTGTGATGTGTATAATTCCTGCTCATTACATATCCAATATGCATCCATTGCATGGTTCAGAATGTATAAATATCAAGATAAAAGAATATTAGATGTATGTGGTTTCAATGCAAGGTAAATTATATATCTTATAAGTCATAAGTTTTAATATAAATATTTTCTCCAAATATATGACTTCATATACATTAAAACATACATGGTCAGTTTGGTTTTCACTTCACCAGCTCTGGAAACAGAAAGCAACACTGAATTAGTTTAAAACGTTCCAGGATGAATACATTTTATCCCAATCTGAACTGGTGTCACCGCATGCACATCATTCCCTTTGATTGGGGATATTATATATCATCTCTGTTTGATCTAGGGAAATAATGATAATATAGATTTTTACTTTCATGTTCCCAGTTCCCACAGGGTAACCTTGTTAATTAAAATTTAAATTACCAATCGTGAAAATTAATTTGATGATTATTTCTGTGTACCCAGCTATAATTTTATTTTATTTTTATTTTTTTACATCCACTAATGCCTTACTATTCTGCATTGATTGACTGGTGATTGCACTGTGGGTAATTAATTTAGAAATAACATTTAAAGATGCATTTTTGCAGAGGAGACATGCATCATACTTGAAGTTAACTGGAGAAGGTTGTGCGCCATCAACTGTAACACTGTAGAAAAAATAATCACAATTAATACTTTCCTGCTGGGTAAATTAAATACAGGCTGATACAAAAATCAAATCAGTACCAGAATACAATGTCAGTAGTAAATAAGTATGTGGCAGACTTTCTTTTACTCTTTTTGATTAGCATAGCATAATGCCCTTTCAAAAGACTAATATCCAACATTGCTATATACTGTATATCAGGGGTGTCCAACCTTTTGGCTTCACTGGGCCACATTGGAAAAAGAAAAATTGTCTGGGGCCACACATGAAATACAAAAACACTTTTGATTTGTAAAAGTAAAGATAAAGTACAGAAAAGGACTACAATACCAGTTGGATTACCAGATGGAGCTTTACACTGGAATATAGGACACCTGGATATTAAATAGACTTATTATTATATTATCACTACTAACTGGGCAATGGACATAGTCCCCCCCATCCTGCCTACTCCTATATCCTTTGCAACATGACGTTTCCTTGGGAACCAAGCTTTTCAAGCTGGGCCCCATTCATATCCATTCTGGGCTGCATGCGGCCCTCAGGCCGCAGGTTGGACACCCCTGCTGTATATAGAAGTCAGTGGATAGATAGGTCTTTATAAGTATGTGAATATGTATGCACTACGGTTCGTTTATAGGGGCTGAACTTGATGGACTTTAGCCTTTTTCAATCTGAGTTAATTATGATACTATGTAATTGAAAGAACAATGTTTTACAAGTTCAGGAATTATGTAACTATATGTAAGGCCATAAAAAAGGGTCACTATATTATTTAGAAGTGGGTCAACATGATCTCCATTAACACAGTGAAATATCATCCTACAGCATTATAATAGGTTTGAATTTTTAACTAGTATAGGAGAATATGCTAAAGCAAATCCTGGCCTTTCAAGCTAATTCCCATTAAGGATCCCATCATATACTTATTTCTTTTTATATTGCTCAGAATTTTTATATCTATTTTTCAGCAACTTTCAGGCGTTATAAGAACGTTCTGTAAATTCTTTGAAAGACATGTTTGTAATGCACAAAGTCTTAATAACTGAACATCCTGTATTCAACTGTTTTTGGCTTTCTTAATATCTTCATAAACACTTGTGCACTGTTTTAAGTTCGGTATAAATCTTTCGTTTGGAAAGAATACCCTTGTATTTGAACAAAGTCTTCCAGCATTTGAAGCCTGTTTCACAGTAAGGTATTATGAACACCAGAGGTATAGATGAAATCCAAAGATATGAGTTTTTGTATTAGTTTATTTCACAGACTTACAATATATATATGTCTAGACCAATAGATCTGTCGCCCAGTATTTCAAAATCCCTGCAGCAGCATTTGTAAGAAGCATAAAAGGTAGACCAATATTTGAACCACAGACCCAGCAGCTTGAATTTTAGCAAAAGTATAATTTTCTTGACTGTCAGAAAAGTCACTTCAGCAGAATGTGTTCAGATGCTTAATTGCCACACCATTTTGCTCTTTGGGGTGATAGAGCTCAGCAGCAGTTCTGAAGAGGTGAGTAGCTCCCCTTTTTTAAATCTCATTTTGCCCTTGTTTGTTAACAAACGTTGAAAAGCCATATATATACCTGTTTGCTACCTACGCATACTACGATTCTGAAAAGCATGTCTGAAAGCATAGGTAGCAAAGAGGTAGTAGGGCTCATTTATAAACATTGGGCAAATTTGCCCCTGGGCAGTATCCTTTAGCAACCAATCACTAATTTGCTTTTCTCAGCTGAAGGAAATTTAGCTTTTTCCCAGCTGCAGATAGAACAATGAAAGCATGCATTTGATTGGCTGCCATAGGTTACTGCACAGGTACAAATTTGCCCTATCTTTATAAATTACCACCAGTGATTAAACTGATCCGTCGTTAAAGGTTTGGGGCCATTAGTGGAACTTATGCAATAACTAGACTTTTTCTACAGTGCCCTTGGAAGCAATGTAAAATGGGTTTGTGTATATACAAAAGAACTTAACTTACAAAACTGTGTTTCATCACAAGGCTTCTGGAAAGTATTATGCATAAGCTTGAAGTTAAATGTCTCAGTAGCAAATTAGGGTAAGCAGAAATAAATCATACTTGAAATCCCCATTGGATTAATCTGAAAATGCATTAATCACAACTATGTCTTAGCTCAAAAGCCATAATCCATGCTATGATTCAACTTGATGGGTGATATGTACGGCCGATTATGATCTAGCTTTCCTTGACATTGCAATAAAATGTACAGGGACCATGGTCATATACCAATGGAAGTACTGACTGCTTTCTAAAAGAACATGAAATATGGTATTACTGTAACAAACACTCACCCTGGTGGTCTAGGAGGTCGGTGGGGACGCACCCCGCGTAGTGCTGCCTCCTCAGTTACAATAACTAAAAGTTGGGGCGCGCAGGGCGAGCACTTCCACTTCTTACCTGCGCATTAGTGCTGGTGTGATTACATTAGCATGCAATGGTGCCAAATTCAAACAGTATTTAAAGGGACTTTTGTAAATTGATCATTGCCCATTGTTAGGTTCATCTTAGAGAGTTCCTGGGTGCTATTCTTGTTGTGACTCCTGCTTGTTTTTGACTACTCTGACTTCTGTGATCTTGACCCCTGCCTGGTAACTGACTATTCTACACTCTGTAATCCGACCCATGCAAGTTTGACTCTTTTTGATTGATCTCCATCTCCCTACATTTTCTGCCTGCTCTTTGAACTGTGACCTTTTGCCCAAAAACACTTTGCCAAAGATCATGCCCCTCTGCTCATACAGAACCCTTAGCTTGGCTCCTCTCATAAATAAGACCTGGCAGCATCCAATTAGCTGATGGCTCCTTCCGAGGAGAAAGGCAGCTGTTATAGGTGGAAGCAAGAGCCGAGACCAGGGAGCCTAGCATTGGTTCTGGATTTTGGGTACCGTTCGTGACAATTACATATAAGAAATATATTAGAAGTATGAATAGGGGTGGTTGGTTGAGGCTCTGTACTGTAAGGCAGCCTGCAGTGAGCCACAGAAGCATTCATGACTCACAAAAACTGACACATACTCATTTGGGGTAGTGCAACAAATGCACTATGTTTGCTACGAGTCTAATAGCACCCATAGCAACCAAAACCAGAATTTAATGGAAACATGTTATTGGGTGCTTTGGTTTACTGTACCCAGTCAAACTGTATGTCTTTTATTAAATATGGGAGTACAACTATTCCATAACTTTATTTTGAAAATAAATGATTACTTTTTTGCTAGTGTAAAGAAGCAAGTGATTAATTCTCATTACTTTTGTTCATGAAGCAGCAGTTATGCTTTGTTACTGACATTCTAATTAACACGATAATAAGGAATTAAGATCACAATAGTCTGAGATAATTTAGCTTAATACTAAGTTGAATACTGTACCAGTTTAGTAATAAAATATATACCATAAAGGTCTGAGATAAATGAAAGGGGAACTCCATAAAAACACAACTTTTTGAAAACATAAACATAATTGCCAGAAACTTTGCAATATACATCAATTAAAAAATATGCAGACTTTTCATGGTTTTTAATGGTTTCTGACAGTTCCCTAAGCCTAGCCCCCTGCTTTCCTGCTGATCTTTCTGACTACTTTGCTGAGCTGGCTGACTACTTTTACTTTGTATGAGCAGCCAGCTGTCCTCAGCTTGCATCCTCCAAACCCCACAATGCCATGCACATGTGATTTCAAATATGGGAACATCACACTATCACAGTGTAATAATGTAGTTCCTGCATGCAGTATGTAAGCTGTGGAGAATTTGTTACAATTTGTAACATCAGTGTTTTAGTCCCTCCTTCCCTGCCAGGATTTCAAATGATGTAAAAAGACAAGAACTGTTAAACAGTTGGATTTTAGCATAGAAATGGCATTTATTCATACTTTTTGAAGAAATAGTTACCGGTGATGGGTATATTAGGAGTTTCTGTGTAATGAGAGCCTTTTTAAATTTTGGTTTGGAAGCTGGAGTTCCCCTTTAAGATTATGACTAAGTGGAATACTGTACCAGCTTAGTAATAAAGTACAAGGTATTGTAATTTAACTATTTAAAAAGCTAAGGAGTAAACATGTAGCACTGTTTGTTGAAAAGGGACACTATGGGAAATGCTATATTAAATAAAGGCATCCTGAAAATATATTCTATACCTCTATGGAAGATCTCATTCCCCTTCCAACATCCTATAGGCAGGATGGAAGTTCCCATAGAATTATGACTGCATCAGCGTGTTGATATGGTTTCCGTAACAGGTCTCAGTAGGCCCCTTTTATGATACTTTTGTGACCCTGGAGTGAAATGATCAGATCAGAACACTTGCCTCACAGGCCAACAATCTGAACATAAAAAAAGCTCTCTATGAAGACCCATCAGGGGAGGACTGCAGCAGTTCTACAGTAAGCTTAAGAATAATGAGTTCACTGCCCTGCCTGCAGTTATTTAAAACACCACAACCAGAAAAACACTAAGAAAGGAAAAATTAAAAAATAACCAAGTGGATCTGAAGCATTGTGTGACACTCTACAAGAGAAATCATTCCATAATGATTATTTGGAAAATGGCCAAATATGGATCTTAAACAGAAACTTTATAAACAATCTGATATAGCCAAAATAATGTGGAATGTAGTGATGGCTTTGTGTTAAGACAGAACAATTACAGAACACAGATTTTATTTTGCTGTAGTATCCTCTGGGAAGAAATGATTTCTACACATGAAATGCTTTTAGTAAACTGCCATCTTCAGGGACCACTCAAATTGTGTTAGGAGACACTGATCTACACAGTGTTTCACAATGCTAGAAGCTGCACTGGGATTGCCTTCAAAACATTTACACAGTCAGATTAACAAACCTGTTTCTCTCACTAATGAGAATGTTAGGCTAATTAGGCACAGAGGTTTTATCGGGCCACCAGTCGACATTTTTCTAATTTCAATTTCATATTAGACAAATTTGTTCTGGATTGTGTTTAATTGCCATCTATTACTTGAAATGATCAAATGTTGGCACAGTTTATTATATAAGCTATTATTAAATATATTTTTGGATCCTAAATTAATCTGCATGGCAAAAAAAAGAATGTTGCAATTACAAGAAATTAGACAGCTTTGCAGTGAAATATCTATATACAGCACTGAAGCTGTTATAGAACACATCAACCTGCATGAGTATCAGATGTTAGGGGATGATGGGAGTTGTCTATCCCTTCAATAAAGTATTACTCTTAATCTTAGTAGCACACAAGATGATATGGCTGGATTTGACAGCATTTGTGCAATGTACACTATACAGCTCATAGACCTGGAGATGTTATGTGGGAAATGTCTCAAATACATGGATACCCTTATGGATTGGGAAGAAAATTATAGAAGCTTCAAGCAATTCATGTACAGGCATGGGTCCTGTTATCCAGAATGTTTGGGCCACAGTTTTTTTTGATAATGGATTATTTGATCTTTATACCTTAAGTCTACTAGAAAATCATGTAAAAATAAAATAAACCCAATAGGCTGGTTTTGCTTCCAATAAGTATTAATTATACCTTAGTTTGGCTCAAGTACAAGGTACTGTTTTATTATTACAGAGAAAAAGGAAATCATTTAAAAAAAAAATAATTACTTGGATAATATGGGGTCTATGGGAGATGGGCTTTCTGTAATTCAGAGCTTTTGGTTTTCCGGATAAAGGACCCCATACTTGTATTTCTAGTGCACATAACATAACCCTGAAATAACTGAAGCGAAAAACACAGAATCTGGAAACTAAAAATCTCTTAATTTAATCCCTTTGGTGCCGGAGACATAAAAATGCATTGTTTGCCCCTTTTCTGAGCTAAAGCAGCCCATACTTTAAGGTTAATACATTCACAGTTAAATCACTGGAAGCTCTGTTTAATGTGATCAAATTCATTCCACATCCAAGAGTTCAAATCTCGGAGAAAGTTCAGCAAAGTCCCTTTCATTAATTGAAGATGTGTTACTTGCTACAGCCCTGAGCCTGTGATGTAAAGGACACACTCTGCTTTATTTTCGAGGCCAGCGGAACTTGTACTTGCAACACTGCAAGTGTAAACGACACGCATCTAATCCATTTCACCTCTCTGTGGTTACTTACATGTAATTTCCCACCATGCTGAGTATTTTGCCTCCCGAGCAGGCAATTCTCCTTCCTTTAGAAGTAATTATTTAGCACTTTAGTGTTCTCATTCCTAGCTGGTAGGAATTCAACAGTTAGATAACAATTCACTGCATTAAGGAATACCCCAGACCTGCACACCCAAATAAAAAGCCCCCACCTAAAGTGAAATTGGAGAACAACAATTGTAATAACATTGGCCCTTCAGCTTTGGAGGTACTGAGGATTGCAGTTTCTCAACAACTGGAGGACTGCGTTTTGAACATCATTGATTTACATAGCTATAGTAGGCAGTCCTTTTGCACTGCCCCATTTCTCTTATTCTGGCCTTGAAATCAAAATATGGACATTAATATGTATAATTTGTCTGTATATTGCGCAAAGCCCAGTCATTTCTTTAGAGTAATTTACCTGCGCAAAGCTGAGTCTGCCCCTTCCTCATTGATCAGCTCTGCCTCGTTCTGTGCAATTCTCATAGCAAGCTCCCGATCCCTTCGCTCTTGTTCAAGGATAGCCTGCTGCTGAGATTCTTCTTCCCGCTCACGAGCCAGATGCATCTCCACTTCAGCCTACAAACAAACCATTTTATTGAGGCCATCACATTCTGCCCTCAAACAATTTCCTTCCAATGAAACTGCTTAGACACTGGATGCACGTAAAGCAAGGGTTTACCAGCACAGATCTTCTCTGTGTATTTACTCTTTGCTTCAATGGCAAGGTTTATAGATATAAAAGTTGGTCTTATATAGATGAGCGTATATATACCAAGGGCATATCGGGCAAAGCATTTATCTTAATGAAAGTTTAGCTTGCTTCTTTTTGACACTGAACATAATTTCAGACTGACAGATCTCATATGTACTTCTTGAACTGAAGCAGAGCTATGGCAGGGGTCAAACTGAATTAATGGGAAAGCCTCTACGCCCCAATCATCTTTCTCTGTCACCTGGGAACTGGTGTAGGAGCAGCCGAGACAAAGCTTGCCTGGTATCTGCCTTACATAAGCAGTAATGCTGTTAGTATATAATGGCTTTAAAATGTGGATATACTAAAATATTATTTTTGAAAGATTACTTTTTCTACTGTAGGCTAGCTGTCTGGCATTTTCACAACAGAAAAGCCTTTTGGTGACAAAGACAGTGACATTTGCTGTGCTTATATAACGATTTTGTTTTAATCAAATATAAGTTTCCTGGCTGGCTATAAAACAATCATCTTGCTTTTAGAAAAAAAATGCAATTTGTAATTGTTACGCGTAACAAATTTTACTAATTCTACCAAAGTTGAGGCTTAAATGTTGGGAAAATGCATATACCAAATTGTTATATTTCACAAAATAATTCTAATACAATATATAAGATTAACATTTATATGGTGAGATGACTTTAACATGCATGTGTCTGGAAGTACAGAAATAAACTAACATGGTATATATAGCCATTTTTACTACAAACCCTGAAATAAAAACAAAATAGGCAATGCATTAAGCACATTAAAGTACAAATAACTCCAGCAAAAAGGACATATTAAAAGTCAAGCACAATTTCAAGCAACAGGATATTTAGATTAAAAATATTTTATTTCTTGCATAAATTTGCATCTAAGGTTCAAACACAAGAACACAGGAGAAGGGTGATGTTTTTGTTTGGGTAGGCTAAGCCTAATGTTACATCAAAAGTTTCTTCAACAGCAAGTTACCACTGGAGGATAAACAGCTGACTCAGCCCCATATTATAAGCACTGGCGAAAATTGTAATTCACCTGTCTGAGCATACAGGGTTGAGTTTTATCTGAAATGCACTACAATCTGAGATCTGTCCCATACATGGGCTGGCTTAAGAGCTACTAACTGCTGGGCCCAGGGACTGCATACTAAGTAATGTTTCACTTGGATGAAGCCCAGACTGTTTAGAAAATAATTGTAATAGCACAGTTCATCCATATTACTGGAAATCAGAGCTAATTTCAAATCATGTTTATTGGTATACTCTCATAAAACACGGGTCTTTTATCAACACTGGGTAAATTTGCCCATGGGCAGTAACCCGTGGCAACCAATCAAATTGCTGCATTCATTGTTCAACTTGCAGCTGGCTTCAAAAAGCTAATCACTGATTGGTTGCTATAGGTAACTGCCCATGGGCAAATTTGCACAGTGTTGATAAATGAGCCCCAATGTGTATGTTAGTTGTGTGATTTATATGACATTTTGGATACAGAGGGGCAAATTTACTATTATTCCCGGAAATTAGCTCGACCAAATTCGCAATTTGATAAGCATTCGACCATCGAATGCTTATTGAATTGTTGTAGGCTATCATTTTGCTCGCAATACGATACGGATACCGATCCGTTCGTTCGATTTCACGGAAAAAATCTTGAAATTTCCTTCGAGAGTCCGAAAAATTAATGTGGCTAAAAATGCCATGTTTTATATAATGAATTTATTGCACCAGCCTAAAGTTTCAGCTTGTCAATAGCAGCAATGATCCAGGACTTCAAAACTTTCACAGGGGGTCACCATCTTGGAAACTCACATGCTCAGTGGGCTCTGAGCAGCTGTTGAGAAGCTAAGATTAGGGGTTGTCACTAATTATCAAGCAGATGAGGTTGGCCTGTAGTATAAGCTAATGCTACAGGACTGATTATTAAATTCTGTGCTACCATGTAGTAATTATCTGCATTAATTACTAATCAGCCTTATACTGTGATATTTATATTCTATGTATTCTATGTGTACTGTATATTGTGAGTCGGCCCCTAAGCTCAGTAAGTGACAGCAGCACAGAGCATGTGCAGTGAATCAGCAGAAAAGAAGATGGGGAGCTACTGGGACATCTTTGGAGACACAGATCTTTACTGCTAAAGGGTTGTGATTGCCTTAGGCTGGTACAGAAGCCCAAAACACAATGTTCAACATTTCTAGCCTATTCCTTTAGTTTAACTTTCCTTGTCCTTTAAGGAAACAGTCACCAATATCCAATCACAATGTTTACATTGAACTATTCAGGTTTATATCACACAATGTGATCTGGTCACAATAGTACCATAACGACTGCATCGCATCTTCACGCTTTTTTTTTCTAGATTTAGCTTTCACCTACCTGAATAATTCAATGGAACTACCATTGATTGTATTTATTTTTTGTGCCAATAATCCCCTGCAATAACTCATTCCAAAACCAAAACCTGGTAGGGATTTTTTCTAAAGACAATAGTCACCCCTCTGACCCACCCCCAGACAATCAAATACATTGGAGGGACAGAGGATTTTTAATGTTTTTGCTTTTGTTTCTCTTTACATTTTTAGGCAAACAGGTTTAGGGAAGCTTTGCACAACTGAGACTGAGTGGACCTTGATTAGACAGATAATTGATGGCTAATGATGCTGTAGGAGCAGAGATATAACAAAAGGGTCAGTTAATCCTACAGGCTATGGTACATAGGCTTTATTCTCTGTTCACATTTTTCAACTGGTGAAGGAGCACCCTAATATGCTGATGCAGGCTAATATTGATTTTAACTGAAACCACCTGAATAGAAGGGAAGTAAAATCCTTCGAATTCGAATATCGAATTCGAAGGATTTTACTGATATTCGATTGGTCGAACGATCGAATAGCAAATATGCGATCGATCAATAAAATTGTTCGAATAGATCGATTCGAATGATTTTAACCATTCGGTCGAATATTTGCTATTCGATCAAAATTCCCACAAGGCACTTGCCAGGCTGAACCTGACGAAGTAGGCAATCGAATAATTTTTTAAAGGGGAAGCAATTTGAATAGATTTTTATTCTATTCGATTTGATCGAATTTGCAAATTCGATGGTTGAATTTGCCTAATTTGCATATTCTACAATTTGACCAATCAAATTTTGCAAATTAGATCGAATTTCGAATTCTTCACACAAATTTTGTAAATCTGCCCCTATGTGTACTGTTTATTTTGAGTCAGTCCCTAAGCCCAGTAAGTAACATCAGCACAGAGCATGTGCAGCAAAAAGAAAGATGATGGGGAGCTATTGGGGAATCTTCAGAGGAAAAGATCTTCCCTTCTAAATGGCTATGGTTGCCTTGGTCTGGTACTAACGCCTAAAATGTAATGTACAACATTTTTAGCCTACTTCTTTGGTTAAGTTTTAATTCTCCTTTAAACCCTTGGGTTTGAAACATGCAACCAACAAGTAAGTGATTTTTTGAGTGCTGACAATTTGTAGTTTATTCGACTAACCAATAATTAGTAATCTTGCAATCTTTTGTCTTTATTACTCAGATATTTCTGTAAGATTACTACAGTTTATTTGGGAGTTCATTGCAAACTAACCTGAATTCGCTTTTCTTCTTCTTCCCTTTTTTTCCTCTCTTCTTCTTCTTGTTTTCTTTTTGCTTCCATCTCCGCTTTTCTGCATTAGAAGAAATAATACGACAGGTTTCAGTTCTGATCATCTTAAATAAACAGTATGCCAATGTTGGAAAGCACTAAGGTAATGCATGGGGTTACTTACAGACGCCTCTCATTTTCTTCTTTCCTACGAAGTTCCTCTTCAGCCTCATGCCTTTTCCTCTCCCTTTCCATTTCCTCCTGAATTTTGTGCAAACGTTCAGCCTCCTCTTCCTCTTTCTTTCTCTTTTGCAGAGCATTAAGTAGTTGACCAGAACTTTTGACCAGATTATCATATTCTCGTTCTATCTGCTCTCGGGTCATTACAGTGTTCTAACAAGAAGAAAAAACATAACATTAAAAAAAATAAAATGCTTTACAAAATTGGGCAATTTCAGCAGGGAGACAAGGCTTTTTGTAAGTAGCCATAGGTCACCATATGATGATTATGTTGGGAAGATATGATCTGCAGAGTGGCTTTACTAATGTATGACTAGCTGTTAAGGCTAATTTTTGTTTAGCTCTTTATTTAAAGTTATTTCTTACTTTTTTCCATGACAAGTGTACACAATAATGGATAAGAATAGTCAAATACACAGTTTAGTATAGGAAGTGCACTTCAAGGCTATCGCATGTGTTGGAAGGAAAGATTTTTATAGAACACATATGGTCTCCTTTAAATAATAATAATGATGGGTTGGATATGCTAGTTAGACACCAGCAGCTTTTTAATGGACAGAGCAGAGGAAATAATGAGGATGTCTTGATGTTATTATGTTGGTATAGAATAGGTTTAGCAAACTTTAAAACTTACATCCAAAGACAGCCATAAAATTGGGGTGGCTATAGAGCACCATATTTGAAAACCTTCAGCTGCTGTCACTGATCCTATCACATTGCTGCTGCTGTCACACCTACAACAGAATCACGAGGAGGCTTTTCACTAAGGACTAAGGACCTGAAACATAGACTGATGGAAACCCCAGTATAGAACTCATTTTGAGTAAAACTGAATAGGTATATAAGGAAAGTACAGAGCCACAGTTAAATCCATAAAATTCTTGTTTGTAATCACTGGCTCACTGAAAGTTGGATTCAGCAACAGCAGACCAATGTTTAACACCAACCTTCTCCATCACGAATCATGTCAGAATATGTTATTTATAATGTGGTTTATGTTATCACAAGCATGTACAACCATTCTGATGTAGTTTAATTTCTAATTCTTGTTTTATGCAATCCTGAGCTGTTAACATTATACAAGAGATGCCTGATTTAGTTGTAATTCTCTCACCTTTATCTTGGAGATCAGGGCATCAATGGAAAGCTCCAATTCCTTCACTTGCTTGTTCATTTCTGCTTTTCCTTCTTTAAGGGCATTAACAACCTCATTAAATTTGTCCATCCTTTTTTTCAGTGTCTGTACCTTTACCATTCCATCAATGCTGTAAAATTAGGATTTTGGTATAAATCAAAATCTTATAAAATGTCCAATTCTCATCCCTCACCTCTTTTGTCTACTACTACTACTACTATTTTCCACAATTTTCACTTACCCAGTACCCTCTGCTAATTCCCACTCCTGCATTCTGTTTTTTACTTTCTTCTATGCCTATTTCTTCTATGCCTATGTCTACATAATGTTCAATATTTTCTACAATACTACTTGATTTCTACAGTCTGCACATATGTGTACTTAATGCTCCTTTGCCCCCCCCCCTGTATACACAATACACAATATCAACCTTCTACCAGTGGGCAAAACCCCAATTCCATTCAAGGAATCAAAAGGACATAATGATTCCTTTGAACCTTGCATAAGAGATAGACTGCCATTCAGCTGCATATCTAAAGTTTAACTAAAGGAGTAAGGTAGAAATACTGTGCATTATGTTTTGGACACTTTAGCGGAAAATACATCTGCCTCCATTGATGCCCCTGTAACTCACCATCTTCTTTTCTGCTGATTCACTGCACATGTTTTGTGCTGCTGTCACTAAATGAGAATAGGGACCATTGCACAATATACTGAATATATATTATAGAAAAAACAGACTATAAGGATGAGGCGGCTTAGTAAACAATTATTGGTACACAACAGCTCGGAAACAGAGCAATTAGCATCAGGATATAATAATCTGTCCTGTAGCATCGCCTAATTTTCTGCTCAATGATTCCTGACGACCCCTAAGCTTAGCTTCTCAACAGCTCCTCAAAGCACACTAAGCATGTGCGTGTCGCACATACAGTAATAAAAGATGGGAAACTCCTGTGACAATTTTGAAAGTCTAAGGGTAAGGGCACATGGCAAGAGTTGGGGAGATTTAGTCGCCTGGCGACCAATCACCTCTTTGTCTGGGCGACAGTCTCCCTGAACTGCCTTCCCGTGCCATACAGCCAGCTTGAATGTAAAATCACTAGCGGATTGGCACTAAAGGCACTATGTTTTCCGACGTCGCCTGAAGTTTGGAAAACGAGGCGCTGCGATTGCCATACTGCTAGTGATTTTACATTCAAGCCGGCAGCATGGCAAGGGAAGGCAGTTTGGGGGGATTGTCGCCTAGAAGGCGACTAAATCTTCCTGAATCTTGCCCTTACCCTTATAGATACCAAACCATTAGGCTGGTTCAAAAAGTTAAATATATAAAAAATATGGCATTTTTAGCCATATTTATTTTTAGGGTTTAGTTCTCCTTTAAGAGAAATATTTCAGTATTCCTGGTAACAATAAGGCCCCTTAGCTGCTTATACCACAAACTGCATCAATGATTGCTAAAATCTAAAAGTGGGATACTATTAGCTCAGTTTATGCTGTTTGTGGAGGAAACCTATAATTGAGTGTGCTATCCATCTGATATGAATTGCTCAATTTTAAATCTTTGATGGTTCTCACTGCACATAGGTACGAAACACCTGCTCTGTACAGATTGAATTTCCAATCCGGAGCTACATCAGCTTCAACTATATCCTGAAATCAAGATGTGATTGTGAGCTTCTCCATTCAGAAAATCTTGCAGCTGGGGCGTCATTTACTTGCATAAAGCAACTGAGATAGAGAATACGGCTTAATATCCTTTCTTACCGTGGTTTGTGTTTCCTTCTGCACAGCCACATTCTAATCGTTTTTTGCATCTTAATGCAAGCTGAAGCCCGGTATTGAATCTTGTTTTTTACTAAAAGAGATGACAATTTTTACAATGAGTTGTTGGGAATTTATATGTTAGCAATAGAAATACTTGAGTATTAATGTAACACAGGCTCCTAAAGGGACAGTATAACCCCTTGTTCAGCATGAGTACAATAAATATGACTTGTGTTGAACATACATTCTGCCTACAGTTTGCATTATTATTTATTGAGCTAATAAGAGCAAACAGGGAACTGACGCTACTCCATATTTGGTCCTTGTGAGACAGAAAATTTGATGGGCAATTTGCAATGCTCTGCTCTACTGTTTCATAAATAGGAGTCTATTATGCAGGGGGATTATTTGTGCATTGAAAATCTCAATATCTGTCTCCAGCTCTGGTACTTTCAAGGTAGTAAGACCCAAAAGGTTTGCTACTTTATGGCCATAAACAACAGCAGAGCAAGTAAGAGGTTTACAGGATTCAAAGGGGAAATTATATAAATGTATGTAAAGGGCACATAACAGCAATATCCCAACATGATTGTTAGATGATGATGTTAGTAATTTAAAAATGTAATAGGTTTGAACCTTTCGGCCAATGTTATATTTTTTAATTCATTATTTTATATAATGCCTTCAATAATGAAAAGCAGTCAAATATATATGTTTATGTCCCAGTGTATTAACATACACTGCTTACAAGTTTAGAAAAGATTTATATATCTGGCTTGTGTTATTGAAGGCATGACATTAAATCCTGAGTGACATTCAAACTGTTTAAACAACTGAAAACTCCAGTCAAATGTGCATAATACGTCACCATGAAGCAGCCTCCTTACATTTGATAACAGAAAGTGCACACCACTGGACCTTTTTCCAGCGACTGCAGATAAGCCAGTGATTGACGCACCTAATCAGCTCAGCTAAATGATCTGGATCAGATTTCATGATCTGATCGAATTCTGCAAACTGGAAAGGAAATAAAATAAGGTGAAGTAATTGTAGAAGTAAACCAGACTGAATATGAAATAAAACAGAACTAATAATGAGTATAATTTTAATAATTTTCAACATTAAATAACTCTAATGCAAAACCCTTGTGTAAAAAGTACTAGGTTATTTCCCAGTGCTTTTTCGACTCTCTACACTCTCTACAATACTTGTGTGGCTATGAGAGCGTAGAGATAAAGAACAGAGAGATGTAGCTTACAACAGCTGGATTGCATCTCTAGCATAAGGAATGTATCCTACCAGTACATTTGCAAAAACCACAATACAAAGGGACATCTTAATTGTGAAAATCAATACAATACATGGCTTGAAGCACATTTGGTGAGAAAA
>CM044440.1:74715367-74737790 GCA_024363595.1 Xenopus borealis
AGTCAAATAAAAATTTAAAGGGGAAGTTATTTGACTGTCGAATATTCAAATTATTTGAATCAATCGATTCGATCGAATTTTCAAAATTCGATGGTCGAAGTGGTCTTCAAAAACATAACATTTTTTTAATCTTTTTGAAAATTCTAATCCTTCATGCTAATTTGATCAATTTGCCCCATACAGTATATACCTTAGGTAAATCAAATAAAAATTGTGTACAACTCTCCAGTACATAACCATTCAGCTTTTTAAAAAGAAAAGAGGATGCTCTCCATGGTTCTATTGTGCAAATGTCTAAGGTCTGATATACCATGGAACTAATCATTTTCAGTATCATGTTCAAATTCTTTTAATACAAAATAAAAATCTACCTCAAATATGTTACAATCTAATTTTGGTCCTTGAGGGAAAATGACTGAATAACTAGACCAAGGACA
Source organism: Xenopus borealis (assembly GCA_024363595.1). Classification (NCBI taxonomy): domain Eukaryota; kingdom Metazoa; phylum Chordata; class Amphibia; order Anura; family Pipidae; genus Xenopus; species Xenopus borealis. Next base: position 74,715,805 of record CM044440.1, read on the forward strand.
CAATTTCATAATAATTATCTAGGAAGAGAATCAAGATAACTATGGCTTATAAATGGGGTATATTTTCCTTCCAAGAGTTCATTTATTGTATTTAATATTTATATATTTTACATTGAAATATTTTTAAAATTGGCCTTTAAAAAAAAAACTCTTATAAGCTCACCCCAACCATCTTTCTCTATTTGTTTTATATTGTACATTTCATGGTCTGTTACTGCCATTTCATTATTTCTGGCAGATTATATCAACTTTATGCCAATAATCCAAAAAATCGAATGATGTCCAAATATATTAAATAAGAGCTATCTAATGCGCATGTACAGTAAACCAAACAACAGAAAAGAAGAATGAAAACATAGGCTAATATTTTTTTATACAAGGGTTTGAGCTCCACACCTTAAAAGGTTTGTTCACCTTTGAGTTCACTTGTAGTATGCTGTAGAGAATGATATTCTGAAACAATTTTCAATTGGTTTTAATTTTTTATTATTTGTGGTTTTTGAGTTATTTAGCTTTTTATTCAGCAGCTCTCCGGCGTGCAATTTCAGCATCTTGGTTGCTAGGATCCAAATTACCCTAGGAACCATGCACTGATTTGAATAAGAGACTGGAATATTAATAGGAGAGGGTCTGAATTAAAAGGTGAGTAAAAAAAAAAGCAGCAATAATAATACATTTGGAGCCTTACAGAGCATTTGTTTTTTACATGGGTCAGTGACCCCCGCTTCTTAAACATACTAAAAGTTAACTTTAAGGTGAACCACCCCTTTAAAACTACTAAAAACATTTGAACATAAAAGCAATCAGGTCTGTTTTACCATCAATAGGGACATATGCTAGGCTAGTTAACATGATGTGCAAGTTCTGTCATATGATTACAGAGAAAAAATAAATCAATCAAAAATGAAGAATTGTTTGTTTAAGCAGGACATTATGGGAAATGAAATTGCCATCTCAAGCTTTCTAGATAAGAGGTTTACTGATAATACATCCTATAAGTGTAGTAGAGAGAATGTTTTCTATCTTCCTGCTTAAAAGTCTGTGTACAGGGCTGCTCAGTGAATATGTCCTCTACAGTACGCTAAATATTAATCATTTTCCTAGGGTAAGGAGAAAATGCATGCGAAGCCCAAGAGTAGTTCTTAATGAAGAAAATGTAAATATGAGAGGATACATAGCTTATCAATAATGTATTGGGTTTTAAAAAAACGCACATTAAAATCCCAGGTCTGGTACTTTATTTCAGCCTCATTCAAGGTTTAACATTATTGATTCAATTATTTCAGGAAAATATAGTTTTTGGGAAGAGCTGACAACTCATCATCTTATAGTGTCCATCATGAGTTAGTTACAACTACAAACAAACACTGTAATGCAGTGATCCCCAACCAGTAGTTCGCGAGCAACATGTTGCTCTCCAACCCCTTGGATGTTGCTCCCAGTGGTCTTAAAGCAGGTGCTTATTTTTTAATTAATGGCTTAGAGGCAAGTTTTGGTTGCATAAAAAACAGATGTCCTGCCAAACATTCTCTCCTGTAGGCTGCAAGTCCATATAGGGGCTACCAAAAAGCCAATCAGAGCTCTTATTTGACATCCTCATGGACTTTGGACTTTTTCATGCTTGTGTTATTCTCCAACTCTTTTTTAAATGTAAATGTGGCTCACAAGCAAAAAAGGTTGGGGAGCCCTGCTGTAATGCATTAGCTAGCAGAATCATATTGGGGTAAGTGAACTTCGGACAAAGTCAGAATCTCCAAAGATTCAGATCCTTGCTTGTAATGCATAACTAATTAATGGACATGGCATGCAACAAGTTGTTTGTTTTAACTAATTTGGTTAACTCCAAAGGTCATGTGGGTGGTCACTTTGTACATACAGGCTATGTACCAGACATGGAACTGTAATATCTAAATGTTAAACTGTCAACTACACTACTTGGGTCTCATAAGTATGCAGGAACATGTGATACACTCCAATACCAGTCCGTGAATCAAAAATTGGACTTCTTAGATCCGTAATCCTCAGCGCTATAAAGTTAATTGTGCTACTGAGTCTGTCATTAATAAACATACCGATGAAAAACTGCATGATTTTATTGACCCTGTTAAAAAAAAACGGCAATCGATATGAAATATGTGTCACAGTGCCTATGGCCATAGGGTGGCTAGTGGTTATGAGCCACCATTGTTGATGTTGGAGTGACTCAAATCCTTGGTCTGACATCAGAGCCAAACTCAGCACCAACATTAAGGTCACTTCTCACTAAACATAACCGCATCAATTAAGGCCAGAATAGGCATCAATGAACCCTACTTGCCGTCTCTCTATGATGAAAAATGATTACATGCAAAATAATGAAATAAAAAGAGACCTCGCAAGACCACAAGGCTTAAAAATGTTTTATTACAATTAGAAAGTCCAGGTGAAGAGGAACAAAAGTATACTTTTATAAAGAAAACAAAATAGGAATATTTATAAAAATGACTTTGCCATGAGGCAGTAATTCAAATGCAGATGAACAGCGTGGAAATTGCCTGAGGCTCAAGAATTTTTTTCTTTAGATTTCAGTGTCTCATCTACGGTTAAACTAAACTCAAACAAATCCTATACTGAAAATGTGACAGTAAGTCAAGAATGCAGTGCCAAGCAGCTCTACACAAAACTTGTGTCTTGATATACAAAGGAGTATTTATATTCTTCCACTTCCAAACTTGAACACAGTTTCTAATTACACATTAACAGGAATTATTTGATGTGGCTGAAAGGGGGGAATGTGCCCCCCAATACAAATATTAAACTGGAATTCAATGGGGGCCATGTGCAAAACGCAGTGCACCAAGGAAGCCAGTATAAAAAGGTAAAAAGTCAGAATTTATTTGGCCATGCACGCAAGCAAATAGCTGATCATTTCCATAATGTTTAGTAAAAAAAAATTCAGCTTTTAGAGAAAGTTCTCAAAAGTTAAGGAGCTGCACACTTATAAGATTATAAGTGCAAGAGGAGGTGACCCCATCCAAAATAAATGGTTTAAATAAATTGAGCAACTCCGACTGCTATTATGAACACATACTGCTTCTTATCTATATGAGCACTTGTCTGTTTTTTTTGTTTTTTTTGTTCATGATATAAATTCTTATTATTGCAAATACTTTGCTTCAGGAATACCAACAAAGGGAAATCAAAATGTGACTCAAGCTGATTCATGGGGGAAATAGGAAGGAAATATAAAAACTACAAAATGGCCAACAAGGTAAATAAAGCCATTCTCATTTCTGATAAAGTCAAGAAAAGAGAAAGGACACCCGAATTACTATGTTCATACTTTACTCATATACTTTGGCTCACAATGAAACTGCAAATAAGAACCAAGAGAGAAAATAGTGTGGCTGCAATATTACAATGCACTTAATATATCAAAGTCAGGGTAATAACAGAAGACTATAGCAGGAGATATAATTCTTGGCAGGGAACATATAACAGCAGGGAGTTACTTTAGACCTAATACATTGAGGAACACTACATAGCTATTCACATTATACAATTACAATTACCCTCTGCAAGGGTATAAAAAAAAAGCAGGTTCAGTAGTGTAACATCACTGAATACTTACCCTGTTCCTGTGGTGGGGCCCAGTTAGAGAGGAACCCAGTAAAGACCCCAAAAGAACTTGGGTCTTAGCTTTCTGTTTCTAACCCCTCAGTCTGTATACTTGCAACTTAGTGTATATACACAGGGGAGGGGGGCTTCATAGGTGACGTACAAGATGAAGGGGAAGGTTGGGCAAAAAAGGTTATATAAATGTAAGCCCCTGCCTAAGGCAGCAAACATACAGTCACCTTTTTATTGATAGCAGTAAATCAGGTATAAGAAAAGAGAAAATAAAAAATCACACTGTATTTATTGGTACAAATTGTGACGGTAGGATCTGGCCAGTCCTATAGGAAGTAGTAGATTCAAACAGATTCAAGAAAGTGCTTCTGCTGAAAATTTTGATGTCAACTGTGCTTTAGCAGTAGTTTAAGAAGTGGCTGAGCTGGTTTAGCACAATTTTACAATACTCTGACAATATAAACGGTGGCTTATCAACATTCTGCTGAGCTAAAATGCATTACAACCTTTTCTCTCTGTTCAAACTTCTCAAACTCTGTATCAAGGTCAGCATGTGGGCTCAGATGTAGGAACTGCTACTTTTCAACCAATGTTAAAAGTTTACTTGCAATCAGTGTGCTAATAGGAACACGTTCTCTGCAAGTTTGCATGTGTTTCATCTGGGAACTCAAGATTGCACAGTCCAACAAACATACCGGCTTCTAATTAAATTGGCCCCACTGTATGTTGAGTGAATGTGGTATCCACTAGATACTGTAAGCTCCACTGAGCCAAGGACTGATATGAATGGTGAACAATCTATGTAAATAGATGCATAACATGCAGAGCAATAAACTATAATTCTTAATATAATAATACTAGCAACCAAAATACAGACATTCTTCTTCATAGTCAAAGCCCTGTTGTAAAAAAAAACTACATATAAACATTACCTGAACACTGTAGCTGAGATAAGATCTGTGCTCCTTCAAACTGATGACTTGTCATTTTCAAATTGGGTTTGATGCAGCGAATAAAGCTAGATCCCTGTGGGATAGTCAAGAAATCATTTGTTTAAAGAAAAAAATTTTTATGGCTTTGCCAAGCAGAGAACTAGGACTTCACATTCTAAATGTGACCATGGAATATAATTAACAGTCACTAAATGAAAAGGATGAAAATCACATATATATGTATACAATGCATTATTCTTAATTTTCCCAACTCATCAGCTCAATATTTTGCTTTCCCTACAGTTCTTTTTATCTCCTGCACTGATAGAGTTTTTCAGAAGACAGCTGGGATGAAAAAAATGCTCTGAAGTGAAAGGATTATTATACTGTAAACTGAAAAAAGCTGCACCCACAAATGTAACGTTTATTGGTCATCAAGAAATGGCAAATTCTTTACAAAGCTGGTGATAAATGTCCTTGGGCAATGCAAAATCATAACCTTTTACAATACCAATTTCAATACAACTCCATATAGTTTTTTTGTTATTTTTTGGAATCACCAGAGTAAAATTTGCTGAAATGTGCAGTCCACCAAGAAGCCCTCCGTATAAACCTTGCTTTACCCCCAAGCTGGAGCAAGTTTTTAAATAAGGAGGAGTTCAATATACAAAGGCTTCTCATTGGATTGGTGCTTTGTTTTGATCGTTGTGGGAAGAACAGAAATCATTTCCCTGATTTTACCGTCGATTTCAGATTTTTCTCCTCTTTGTAAAGTAACAAAAAAATATAAAGTGAAAAAAAAATATTATATATATATATATATAATGTAATGTATACTATTATAATATACTAATAAGAAAAAATGTATAGACAGCACAAGCCCCATTTGCTTGAAATAGTGCATATTCTGCCCATTTAAACACATTATATTGCAAATATCTAGCAAAAACACAAATGAAGTCTATGAAAATTAGCGTCTGTAGAAGACAAAATGTATATAAAAAGGCTTTAGGAAAAAGATTCATTATCCATATTTACTCTTTTTTCGAATGATTAATCATGTTTAATAAAGGTTTTTTTTAAAAAAAAAAAAACTTCTAGCAGTAGCTTTGCTGTAGGTAAGTAGTTATCCGGCCTTGCACTAAACCTGAGATGGCCATCCATTGTTTAGGGGATTCCCAATAGCTGTAGGGCTGAAGGTTAAATGCACTTTGTTACAGAGAAAACAAGGAGGTAAAACAGCAGCATTTTCTAGCAGACAGGAACTTATGTATTGAAATTAGTTATTTTGAGCCAACACCATTGGGCTTTGTGGCTCAAGAACTTTTTTTACAGATATTTCAGCCTTCTGTCTGATTTCCTTTTAGAAGGGAATATGCCTTTGTGGACGTGACTGCAATTTAGTCATAGAGAAGTATCTGAAAGGTCAGCATTTGGGAAGAACATGAAGCTGAAGCCCCTATTTCAGGAATACGTCTAGTCCACTAGGGCCCCACAGATCCAGTACCACAATCTGTGTCCTCCCCTAAACACAGACCAGAGAACCTGCAACTTTTTGTCATTAATAGTCCTTATAGCATAAATTCCTTGTGGAACAAGGTGGACACGAGCTGAATGTTTCTATTTTCCTATGCGGTTTACCATCCTGCAGGGACTGTTTTCAATTAGAATTAGGGAAAGAATACCAGAGCAAGTAAAAACAAAACAGGGACACTTTAGAAATTCCAGCTAAAACTGTGGTAAGTACTGCTTACTTAATTTATATGCAATTAGTATAAAAAATCATTGATGCCTAGCAACCTGCATATATTAGTAGCGACCCTGATTTGTCAGTTGATCTTGATCTTACATTGGGATAGGTAAATGCTGCTAAAGGAAGCCCTGTGAAAATGGAAACCTTTGGCAAAGCTGGCTGAGTTGAGGCGATAATGAACTAATTCTTGTAGCTTAATTCAACTTTCAGTTTCAAATCTAATTATTTAACTCAATTAAATATACTATAGCTATTGTTGGAAAGTGGTTTTATCTACTCACTCTGACTTCTGTTATAATAATACATGGCTCATTTTATGCGCAGCTCTTTAAAACTGCTATGAACTACATTATGTTTCATGCATGCAGGCTGCAGTGTTCTGGAGGTCGACTAACCCAGAAAAGGAAGACATAATTTATTTAGGAACAACAGTAACCCAGGTGTGGTGGAAAATGGTAGTCACAGCAACCACAGCCTCCAACATAAAGAAATAGGCAATAACAACAAATATTATGCAACATTTAAGAAAGCAAAAGATATACTCACAGTGCTACGCAGTTTTTCCAGGAGCAAATTCAACTGAGTCTGTAAAATAAAATAAGTTCTGTTAAACATAGCTGAAAACAATGGCTGATCTGTGCTCATTGGGTGGCTGGCATGCAATATGGAGCCACATATACATGCATACCCAGCAGTGCATGTTTCTCGTGACATCAAGGCTCATGGAGGTGCAGTTGGAACACAAAATAATAAAATGCTAGAACACATATATTATGCAACTACTCACTAGCCAAGTGATGAATAGCTGTACTTAGAGCTATTTTCTGCAAGGAAAGCATACAAATTACTACAGAGAAGAAGAAAATATACTTCAGGAAAAAACAAGACTTTACTGAATGCTTTGTATAGGGTATAAATACAAATCTGACAAAACATAACTTTCTGGCTGCAGGCCATAAAAGGAATGAGCAATCTTTCTATTCTGACAAACATAAGAGTGATTGATTTAGAAAGACTTGTGTACCTGCATCCTTACAATCTGACAAATTGCCCACACATATCAGAGGACAGCTTTAGTATCTTACCAACAGCACCCAATCAAATGATCAGTCCTTACACTATAGAAACCAAAATACATATCATATTTATGCAAAATACATATCATATTTATGACATGTGATATTATCAGAATAGAAAAACAGAAAGGCATTAGGTGTAAACAGTACTATTGCATTGGATGTTTTCTTAACCTGCATGCTTTAAACAGTATATTTTGAGTTAGAATGTGTTATCAAGTGTTTGCTTCAGAGGATCAAATCTCACACTGCAGGAAATGGAGATAGCAATGGAAACCCACACAGGTATCAAATGTTCTAATCATCATGTCCCAGGAATCCAGGATCCAAGTGTGTCCAATGCTAACCACACCACACCACACACATTGCATGTTATATGACCAAATCCCATGACACAATTATGACATAAAGAATGATCTGATCATAGGAGCCACCAGAAAAATATTTTTTCAAACATTGTATATAAATGTATTGTTCAAAGAAAAAACGCTGTACACCTGTCTGCCTGTCTGGACTGGGAATATACTTTCATTCTGGAGATTTAACTTTGTTATTGGATATAAATGTGCAAAATACCTTCTTGCTCCTAACCAAAAATTCCAATTATTTAGGAACTCCTTGCATGGGTTATAATTTCAGTCTGATACATTCAGTAACTATCGTTTGTGTAATTAACTTTTCCATATTCACTTTCATATCCATGACACAATGTATAAAATACATGTTGGGTACATTCTTTTCCATAAACATATTCTAAACTACTTTTGTGCACTTTGGATCTCATTGCACTTTCAGATGTCCACATTTTAAATAATGCCAGTTCTGTAAAGGCAGTATACTATGTGAAGAACTTGCAAAATAGTAGCCTTGTTATAAAATATACTTTAGGATATATGGATAAGGAGGTGCTCCAGTTTGCATGCACACATCACATTGTGTAAATAAGGAAGTTCTGTGCTTGTCATGATCAGGTTAATGGAATCATTAAATTATGTAACGTGTAGATGTTGTAGTGTTCCTAAAATACGGCTTTGGGGTCACAGCTGATGAAAACCAGTTCTAGCTTTTAAATTAGCTTTTTAAGGGCAATTATTTTGACTCAACCAATATAAGTGGAAAATGAAGTTAAATATAATTATAAGTTATATAATTATAAGTTTATATTTATATTTAACTTAAACTTATATATAAGTTTAAGTTAAATATAAATATAAACTCGATATGCAGAAACAATGACCCATTTATTTACTTAAAACCCTGTAGCATATCTCATACAATACCTTAAACTTGTTGCCCACACTGATGAAGCTAAGTTTTCCTGTCTTCTGCTTCAAGTCTTTGTGGTTATTGGCAGTTTCAAATAACTCGCTGACAAATTTATCCTTGGATTCACATATGAGAGATTCAAGAGACATATGCAACGCATCATTATTTTTCTCCACAAACTGGGTCTGCAAAAAAAAAAAAGAAGGCAGCAATATGCCTTTGTCAAGTTCATTTAACCATCTAGCAAGCACAGACACTATTCTAATAAATTATAGATGGTGCCAACTGGGACTAATTAGTCCACAGTGTATTAGGTACTATACCACTATTTAGCCTACGTGGGTAATTGGAAGGGAGTTTGGAAACATGTGTTCATTGTTTTAAATAAGACCAAGATAATATTTAAACATGCTGACCACAAATATTTACAAAAATATGTATAAGTCCAAAAACTGGTCAACTGAAGGGGCAGTGTTGTATAACTAAGTTGACTAGCAGTCCAATGTCTTTCTAGTTCAATCAAGTAGCTCATATACATGTAGCTGAGCCATCCTTATAACTCCTAACTCGTGACTCATGCTTTGAATGATCAACATTCAGGTACCAAGTCACAGACCTTTTTACTTACTTTCTGGCAAATATAATAAAAGGTACAAAGTGTGTGATTGGTCTAATCACCTATCAAAAAAACAGCCCATCAGCTAGTGGCATATAGTGGTTGCCTGTGTAAAAGCACAACTTGCTATTGGCTGCTGTAGGTTACTGTACCTGGACATATTCAGTGTATTTTATAAATTAAAGAAATTGCAAATAACCTGCAGCAACCTTAACAAATACATTGGGTTTTTATTAATCAAAGACCTAATAGCACACACCCCTCTGCCATGCCTTATATAGTAAAGGAGAAAAACAAAGGTAATGCTGCAGAGATCAACAGAATTAATTGGCAGGGTAGACAATACATAGACAAATTTGCTTGATTCCTCTCAAACCTGCAAGGCATATGGCTCTTGCATAGAACACAGGTAAAACGTCAGCATGAAGCTTAAAAGGATTACCGTTTCATAGCAAACAGCTCCTGCAAAATGTCGGATAATAAAGCCTTCATCATCTCTGATATTTCTGTGTACAGTGAGCTTGGACTTTCTGGGAATCTGTAATAAAAATCAGTGCAATACTTAATACTAAATGTGTCAAATTCTAATATTTCTACATATTATACATGACTTACCCACACAAAAGTGAGACTATACCACAATAACAATAATTATCACTAGCAACAATTATATAAATTGCATCTCCTTATCATGCAGCAGTGGCCACCATTTCTGCTATACACAAAAACATAAAAAATATAATATTCATTTTAGTGCTTCGAATAGTGTGATTTGTAAATATCCACATTATTTCATGGATGTGGGAATTGTAACCGTCCATCGCTTGGCAGCTACAATTCCCAACATGCTAAGCCAGAATCTGGAAGTTGTAGCTGATAGAATGCACTTGCAATTTATTGAAATATGACCTAAATGAGGGAGAGGACTGTGATTGTTTTCCAGAATGCTACATGATACTACTGTAATTCTTCAGAGCACAGCTTGGAGGGTTCTATTTCTGCAGACTTCTACAATCTCATAAATAAGTTTCTTACTGGCCTCTGGAGTAATTCTGACCCTGTGGCTATACAAGAAGAAATGTATGATTTGAAAACTGTGCAAATAACCATTTCATGCTGGGTGGATCAGTGTTTTCATTCCAAAAGCGTCCCACGAACCTGCACACCGCATGCCTTTTACCCAAAAGTTTGAAGAAAAGTTTCAACTCACAGTGAGCCGGAAATGGTCCTTGTGCTTCTGATGAACCGCAGAAGTAAAGTGCTGGTCAGTTGGCTGAGGGAGCCGATTTTCTTCATCCAGAATATCCAGGATACCCACTAACTTTGATTCAATCAAATCTACAAAACAAGAAAATGGATGCACCTAAATATATTTAATAGATTAAAAACTAAAAGCAAAATGTGCTGCTTTCCCACTCATTGAGCAGATTATAGATACCTCCAGCTAATTTATTTTCTTTTGAAAAATGTCACTAGAAAGCCTTTGTAGCTCTCAGCCAAGGTGACAATAGCAATGCACAATAAAAAAGACTGGTAGGTGATTATTTATCTGCAGTATACAATATGAAATGTATAAGAATATTTTAAGTTGATACCAGCTCTCACACTAGATAATTATCTTTAGAAGCAGAACTGCTGAGGTACCTGGAGGAAATTAAACCCCAGGCATCATTTCTAGCCGCAGCAAATGCTATAGTAAAAGCTTTCAAATTAGGAATCATATCTTGTTATCATGCCATCAGTGAATATGGACGCATGAGAACGGGAATGGAGTGACGAATCACAGAGAGACGATGAAAAGAAACTGAGGGACAGAAAAAAAATGAAGCATAACAATTACACCAAATTATCTGCATCCTTGCTGCAGAGGTCTGCTTTTCAGAATAAAAAACATAAAATATTAACAATACAATACCTATGCAGTCCTGGTTATCCACATAGTGCACTTCATTGACTCCTAGGCCTTCCTTCTGATAAAGCTCTTGTTCCTAGAAATACATTTACAGACAGAAGTGAATATTCAAGGAAAACAATCATTACAAGATTGTATTATAATAAATTACAAAAATGAATGAAAGGTGTAAAACAAATACTGAACATAGATAGGGTTACAGGATGATCAAATCTATTGCAGCAGAGAGTGCTGTTAGGGCAGACAGAGGGTTGTTTGTTATGAGAACGCAACCATCAATTTGACTCATTATCTAGGTGCCAACATCCCTCATGAAAGGGCAACAATAGAGAGAAGAGAGACCCTGTAAAAAATATTGTGCTTTATAGAAAAGATGTACATTCTGAAAAGGTCTAGGCAAAACTGACCCCTAATCTAGGGAAAGAGTTTTATAATCTCTGGATAATTAGAATGTTCGACACTCTCTCTCCTTTTATAAAACCAGTTATTTATACTTGGCAGTTTGCCATAGGTAATAAGCAGCCAGCATTCAGAAATGTTCAAAAGCATTCACTTCTATGAGTGATGTAGAAACCCATTTACACTCCTTATATAAACAGAATCTATACTTAACACAATACCTTTCCATCTCATTAAATCCCTTTCTGCAATATTTCCATCATTAAATATCTGTACTTTAAATGATCCCTAGGCAAGTCATAAAGAGCAGGGGGGAAACTGTAACTTGAAATATGTTATATTAAAAGAGAGAAAATGTGTTTAATAATGAAAGGATTTACTAACGTCACCTTTAACTCTATTATAATTAAAGCAAAGTGCGCTTAATCTAGTAATTTCTTTTTAAATTCAACCAATGTCCACTCACGGCTCACAAAGTTCTATGCCGTATAGAAATGTTCCAATTTGTCTGCCCTATTATAACTAAAAATATTGATGGAGAATAGGGTGTTACAAAGTACTGAACAAACCTGATTCTACTAATGAGAAGGATCTGTCACCTTTTTTGAGTAAAGGTACACACAGTTGCAGGCATAAAAAACAGGGAAACCACTCACTGCACCTGATAGAGGAAGCCCAATTTATCCTTCTGAAGTTTTGAGGGGGCAATGAAATATGTTGCGGTGGGGCCCAGATATTTATACCACTTGGGTGAGTTTTTTTCTAAACTATGACCACATAAGATGTGCAGAAGATTGAAAGGCTAAAAGCGAAATGTTTTGCCTAATCTTAGGGGCCGATTTATGAATGCTTTAGTCTTTGGGCTGAAGCATTCAGCTCCTTAGAAACGATGTGCATACCAAAGGGAAGTTTGCTTTTACCACTAGGGATGGCGCGAACAGTTCGCCGGCGAACTTGTTCGCGCGAACATCCGCTGTTCGCGCTCGCCGGAAGTTCGCGAACGTCGCGCGATGTTCGCATTTTGGGTTCGCGTCAATTTGGCGCTTTTTTTTTGCCGCATTTTTTTGCCCTCTCACCCCAGACCAGCAGATACATGGCAGCCAATCAGGAAGATCTCCCTGGACCACCCCCACACACCCCCTGGACTAAAAAAAAAAAAAATGTGCATACCTCCCGAGTCCCAACTGTCCCTCTTTTGCGAGCTCAACCCTCTGTCCCTCATTTGTACTGGAAAGACCCTCTTTTTGGAGGACCCTCTTTCACTGGAAAGACCCTCACTGAACAGCCAGAAAAAGAAGCAAAGATTTGAACTTGGCTTTTGGCAGAGAGTCCAGAACAGCTAACAGGTGCAGGTAAGATACTTTGTAACACTTTTGACATAAGAAAATAATGGATTTTTCTTTTCCCTTGATCCCCCTCTGGCATGCCACTGTCCAGGTCGTTGCACCCTTTAAACAACTTTAAAATCATTTTTCTGGCCAGAAATGTCTTTTTTAGCTTTTAAAGTTCGCCTTCCCATTGAAGTCTATGGAGTTCGCGACGGTCGCGAACTGTTCGCGCGTTTGTCGCAAGTTCGCGAACGCGTCCGCGAACTTTTTTGCGGCGGTTCACGCCATCCCTATTTACCACTTCATAGCAGCCTTCATAGTGTGCCCACTATAAAAGGAAGTCTGCATGAGAACAGGCCAGCTGTTCCAAAAGCTACTTACTACTAGCCTTGGATGGTGTCACATTTTTTGGGTACATAAGCTCTGCATAAGAAGACAGGGGATCAGGTTAGGATTTGTGATGTATATTTTTATATTGTGATTTTTTATGTATTTTACCAGCAAGTTTATGATCGAAAATGAAATGGCACTGTTATAGTTACAACACAATATGGGAAAAAGTGCCGCCATGCAGTGACGATATATTTAATCTCTCTGCTATAATTACTTTGAAATCTTAACAGTGTAATAGCAGCACAGCAGAAACCCTCTTATTTAAATGTTAGCAATGTATTATCAACTTATTATTTTACCAGAGGTGTTTAATCCCCAAAGTGGAAAGTAGAATGTGTTCTTGTGTCATTTTGCTAACAGGTGTTCCTATCAGTAATAAAATCCTCAGAAGTTTATAAACTCCCAAAAATTCCATTCTGTCTGCTTTGTCATTTTAATATTTTAAGTAAAAATGTTGGCCCATAGCTAAATGTTCACAGCTTGTTTTCTTTTCAATGGAGCTGACGGTTTCTATCAAAGTACGTCTGTTTGCAATGAGCTTAAAGGCATAATGTGAAATACCTACTAATTTCTGTGTAACAGACAAGGTACAGTCACAGATCCCAGGTAGCACAGCTGATAAGACTGACAAATGATTTGCTACCACAGAATAAAAGAAAGGATCAGGCACAATACTGGACATATCTTGTGAGCCCTGAGTGCTATTTAACTCATGTACTTCTACATCTTTGTATTTGAAATATTTGTTCCTCTTTTCACATTTCTGTATATAATAAAAAGTTTAAAGAACAGTCACAGGGAACCTGTTATTCCCTTTGATTCTGAAAAATGCAATACATTCCTGTAGCAGATGAAGGTGAGAGGACATGGTGAAATTGATAGATATGCATTCCTGTATGTCACAAATCAAATTAACTTCTTGGATCTTGCCTTTCAGGGGCTTATTTCAGGAACCAGGCACATTTGATGTATTGTACACCATGCTGGCCCAGCACAAGCAACCTTTAAAACTAAGAATGATCCTTCAAAGTCTTTGCATGCCCATAGTTTTTATAATAAAATGGAGACCAAGACACTATATACCAGGGGTGTCCAAACTTTTGGCTTCGAGGGCCACATTGGAAGAAGAAAAATTGTCTGGGGGCCACACATGAAATACACAAACGCTTTTGATTTGTAAAAGTAAAGAAAATACACAAAAAAAACTACAATACCAGTTGGATAACCAGATGGCGCTATACACTAGAATTTGGGACACATGGATATTAAATAGACTTATTATTATTATATTATTATTACTAACTGGGCAATGCCCCCCCCCTCTTCCTATATACTTTGTAACATGACGTTTTCTCAGGAACTGAGCGTCTCAAGCTGGGCCACATTCATATCCACCCGCATTTGGCCCTCGGGCCGCAGTTTGGACACTCCTGCTATATACCTTTGGCAAGTAATAGATTCATGTGGGCAAAATGTATGTGATGATACAGAAATAGATAACGATGGTTTCAGGAGTGTGTCCTGGAAGGTTTGGAATAAGGTCATAGCGTTGATGACAGAATGCTGACTAAGAAGGGGAATGTAATTAAAGTCCAGGTACAGTAACCCACAACTTTTTACTGTTAGAGCTGCAGTATTTCTGGTCAGGTGATCTCTGAGGTGGCACACAGACCACGTTTGGTAAGCTTCTTTAATAGGCCAGATTATATGATATAAACTATTTGTTGGTGAATTATTCATTCTAGTGGTTGTAGTTTTTCCTTTAACCAGGTGACCAGTAAACACCATCTTTTTTTACATAAGCCAATAAGTGAATGCCACAGTTTCCTAGAGACTTAAGAGTTATCTTTACCCCTTGTAAACATTTATAGACACTTGATAAAATGACCTTTCAATCTATAGTTTTCACACACTAGCCTATGTTTCAAAACCTATATAAATAGATGGGCAATACAGTCAATCAAAGGTAACAACGTGGGTTTTGAATAAGGGTACTAATGATTTGCTAGACATGACGGCAAACAGAATCAGAAAGTATAGCTGTATATTACATATTTTCCTTTCTTCAGCATTAACACTTTTCCAACAACAACCAAAGCTTAGGGGTAGATTTACTAATGGTCGAATTTCGACCATGGGAATAGTGAGGAACTAAAATCCTTTCAATTCGGTCGAATATAAAAAATTTTAGCAAATGTTTTATATTCAATCTCAGCTAAGGATTTGCAATTCAGTAGCTTGATCCTGGCGAAGTAGGTGGTCGAATTAAAATTTAAAGGGGACGTAATCGACCATCGAATATTCAAATACATTTTTATTCGAATATTCAAATCATTCGCATTCGAATATTCCATGGTCGAATTAGCCTAATTTACATATTCGAATTTAAGTTAAATTCGATCGAACTTCGAATTATTCACGTGAATTTTGTAAATCTGCCCCATAGTGTTGACAGAAGTTGACTTAGCAAGATGCTATGGTGTTGTTTAAGAAAAATCAATCCTGTTTAATAATTATAATTTTAGCACTACTAACAGCAAGTTCATTTTTAGATGTTATTTGTACTTTTCCACAGATAATCCGATTTATATAATTTTGGACTTTAATAAAACAAAAAACAGGCAGGAATCTGCAAAGTGTATGCTTCTAAAAAAAATGATAATAAATCTAATAATAAAAGAGCTAAAAATTGGCATCTGTCATATATCTTGTTAATTATTTTATGCAAAGGCCCTGAAGACAGACCTATTGCTTTTGTCTGACAGGTAACATTTCAACTTTTTCCTACCTCTTTCAGGATCCTTTCATTAAAAAACTGTTGCAGCTTTTCATTACAGTAATTAATACAAAACTGTTCAAAACTGTTGTGTTCGAAGTATTCTGAAAGGGGGAAAGTGCAGAAAGTAAGTTCAATACAGAAATGAATCATTTTCAGCACAAACTAAATTAAAGTTAGTGACACTCTAGTATCCACAACATCAGGAAAACATTTATTTGGCATTAAAGAAATGGTAGCTGGAAAATTGATTTCTGTAGGTAGTAGTTCATAATAATTAAAAAAAAAAACAAAAGAACTTGCATATAATGATTCTGAGCTATTGTACCACTTAGCACGTTAATACAGAATAACAACTATGTGGGAAGTACCTATTCCAGTGGCACACATTATCATTAAAAAATTATTTTTCTAAGACACGTCATTCTCTTAAAATGTGTTACAATATTATTTAAGTTTTATGTGATAAACAGTGAGATGCGTTTTTCCAAACTGAAATGCATCCCAATTTGAATCTCATCCATGAGTTTTCATGATAAACCCTTCTTACAGAACTGAATCTAGCGCAATGTTTTAGCTATTTCTCATCTTTAATTAGTCACTGAGCTGCAGAACCAAGCAAAGCAATATTCAGCCTGGGTAAAAGTGGGCATAGACGCACAGATAATATCGTACGAAACAAATTTTCGTACAAAATTTAGTGCGTGTATGGTGGGAAATGAGCCGACCAATATCGTCAGAAGATTTAGATATCGGTCATCTGGTTGATCGGGCTGGATGGAAAATTTTGATTGGATGCCTTTGAAAGCACCCTTAACCATTGGTCATTGTTAGTGCTGAATCGTCAGATACAGGTAGAATTCTATTGTCTCTACCTGTATATCTGACGATTCAGCTCTAAACGTGTTGAAACAAATGATCTTTCTTGGAAAGATCTTTTCCGAGAAATATCATAATTGTTACATCTATCACCACCTTTAGTAAGAGACAAAGACATAAGAAAACTAAAAATAAGTAAAGCAGTCCTTTATGTGCAATCTGCATTTAAAAGTTCTAAAGATGGAAATGTGTTTGATTCTCTGCCAAGTCCCCTGAGAAAAGAAAGAAAAAACTGTTGCAGTGAATTGTACTATAATCAGTTACAAAAGACAGGAATACTTACCAAACCCAGCAATGTCTAAAACCCCAATGAAGAAGGACGACCTCTCAAAGGGAAAGCACTGATTGACTCTGTTTACCACATGATCAAATAGATGGCTATAGATGGCTTTTGCAAGAGCATCTCGAGCATTTTCCGCCTGCTGGACTTTCAGGGGGACCCTAAAATATAAAATAGGATTACTAAACTCTTCAAACAACAGTCCACAGATATCTATGGCTTATCATAACTTGTATTAAACCAGTTCATGGTCATATAGTCTAGAGTAGACATTGCAACCATTCATTCATCTATTTGCTTTACACATTTCCTACGATACTACAATATAATATGACTACAATTACTAAGGTTATTGTAAACCCATGCACAGCTGTATTGCTGGAAAATTACATGTCCATTCTACGAATATTTAAACCTGTACATGTGTACCATGACAGTATTCACTGCTATAATTTCAAGCTACAAAAAAATTTACAGACATGGGTAATTCAATTTCACTCTCAAAAAGAATTCAGACAGGACAGGAGGGTACAGCAGAGGCAGAGCTGAATAAAAAGAGACAACCCTTGAATAAAAAAAAATTTAAGACACTGCATACAGTAGCTGTTTCTGTATATAGACCTTCCCCAAACAGAATGTCGATACTTTACTTTACTTTAGTAAACCATTACATTCATTGGTGATCCTTTACATGAATTGCACGTCATACTGAGTAATTGTAAATGAATAAATCAATAAACATCATGCCATTGATTTAAACAAACACAAGCAGAACTTGCAAGGCTGAAAGGTGCATTGCCCAAGTAATAGTAAATTTTATTAGCCTATATAGGGGACATTTTTTCTGATTTACTGTTGTTCTTATCCACGTTTTTGCTAGTTCTTAAATAATATCAACTTTTATAAGCTATAGGCAAAATTGCAGCAATCACGGGAAAAACTATTTCTATAAGTGGTACAGGATCTGTTATCCAGAAACCCATTATCTAGAAAACTCCAAGTTAAGCAAAACCCATCTCCCATAGACTCCATTATAATAAAATAATCAAAATTTTTAAATAATATTTTTTCTCCAAACTAAGGTATAATTAATCCTTATTGGAAGTAAAACTAATTATTGGGTTTACTTAATGTTTACATGATCTTTGTAGCAGACTTAAGGTATGAAGATCCAAATTACAGAAAGATCTGTTATCTGGAAAACCCCAGGTCCCAAGTATTTTCGATAAAAGGTCCCAAACTTTCTTTCCAAAGTCACACCATGATAAAGCATAGGGGCATAGGTCAGTTTTCGATTGAATAAAAATCTTCGAATGTTTGATTCGAACGATTTTGCAAAAAATCCTTTGATTTCTCAGGACTTTGAAATTTTTTTAGTACAGGTTCTAGGAGGTCCCCCATGGGCTACAATGGCAATGCACCAGCTTTAAGATTTAAGTTGAATTAGAAGGGTTATAAAGAGACAGTACTTCGAAATTTGAATTTTTAAAATTTGAATGTAATTCGAAAATTCACTTCGACTCTAAATATGCCCCATAGTGTATTAGGTAAAAGCACACACACACACGTGCACACACTGAATGATTTAGCAAAGCACTGTGTAATTGACAACAGACCGATTTGTCATTGTTTGGAATCTACAATTTGGGGATATCAAAGCACCAAATATGTCAAAGTCTGCAATCAAATGAGAAAAAAGCCAAATAAATAATCACTGAGATTCTTTTTAGATGTTTAGATGTGCTAATTGTCTAAACTTACATATAAAAGCACCAGATTTAAAGTAATAAAAATATAATGCAGCGTTGCCCTGCACTGGTAAAACTCCTGTGTTTGTTTCGGAAACACTACTATTGTTTATATAAATAAGCTGCTGTGCAGCAATGGGGGCAGCCATTCAAAGGAGAAAAGGCTCAGGTTACACAGCAGATAAGCTTTATAGAACATAATGGTGTTATCTGTTATCCACTATTTAACCTGTGGCATAAAGCCTTTTTTCAATTTCTGTCTTTGCCACAC
Organism: Xenopus borealis; assembly: GCA_024363595.1. NCBI lineage: Eukaryota > Metazoa > Chordata > Amphibia > Anura > Pipidae > Xenopus > Xenopus borealis. Next base: position 74,735,043 of record CM044440.1, read on the forward strand.
ATCACCTTGTTTAGGGCTAGACCACATGGGAAGATTCAGGGAGATTAGTCGCCTTGTGACTAATTGGCGCTTCTTTGGTGCAACTAATCTCCCTGAATGGCTTGCCCATGTCTCGCACCCACTAAACTGTATTCACTCTATTCACGCGCAGTGCTACGTTTTTCAAAGGCTTGAAATAGGCAACTTTGAGGGACTTCGGAAAACGCAGCGCCGCGTGTGAATAGGCGCAGGCGATTCTTCATTGGAAGCTGGAAGGCAGGGGGAAGTGGTTCGGGAAGATAGTCGCAGGCCGAATAGTCGCCATGTGACGAATCTCCCTGAATCTTCTCATCTGGACTAGATATTATATGAATTATACTAGTGTTTCTGAAGCAAGTTTTTCCAATACAGGGAAAAATTACAAAAAATTACATAATATTTTCATTACTTTAGAAAACTTACATTTTTTTGGTGTTACTGTTCTTTTAAAAATTAAAGCTTCTTTAAGTGAGCTCATCTAAAGTTATTAAACATATTATTTCCTACTTGTAGTAAGTTGCTTTAGTGTAAATTGCCTGCTATTGAAACTCTTTCTACTGTATGTACACCACAAGAGTATCAGTGTGGCTGAAGAAAATACTACTAACATAAATAATATTCCTACAATGGGAAGCTTTATTAAACTGTTCCTGTGATAAATTGTGTACGATACCATTGACCCATAAAATGATTTATTTAAAAGAATTATCCACCATTATTGTTTTGTATTTGGTGTAAGTGACATTAGATACTGCTGTATCACTACAGATATAGCTCCCTACAGTACAGTACAAATGCCATATTTCAAGAATGGTTGGACAAAATATATAAATCATTGCCTTGAATAATTCATAAGTGAGGACTAAACAACAGCAAGTCACATGTTTATAAAAAAATACTGCAGAGATGAAGAAACATTTTGCTGTGAAAAAAAGTTGGCTATAAAAGCCCAATAACACACAGTATGTATCCCATTAATTAACATTTAGGTCTTGCATCATTAAATATCCCATATACAGTATAGCCTCAAAGTGCCCATAAATTTGGCAGCATTATGTTATTATGTAATAAAAGTCACATAGGGGAATGTAATTTAAGTTGGTAACACAAACTATTTGCAATGCGAAAAGTTAAGCCTTTGCGCAACAAATTTTGCTTTGTGTGAATGTAATATACCTTTTGCCAACCCGGAGACTGTTTAGTGACCACTTCCGCCAGTGGAAGGGCGTTTGAGAATTTTTTAATTTGCGCCAATGCGCTATCAATGTAATAAAACTTCTTACTGAAGAATTGCTGTTTGCACCAAAAGATTAAGACACCTTCGAGCACTTCTTAAGAGTGCACAATTACAATTTGCAATGCGCAAAAACGATTCGCAAACCATTTAAAGTGGACCCTTCACCCAGACACAAAAATCTATTTAATAAAAGTCCTTTTCAAATTAAACATGAAATCCAATTTCAAATTTTTATTAAAGCATTCATAGCTGTTTGAAGCTCAATTAAAAATTTCAGATGTCAATCAAATTACTTTCACTTTCCATTCAGCACTTCCTAGATGCCACTGCTCCCCACACATTCCCCCAGTTCTCTTAACCATTTAATTGTGTAGTCAGGACATGGGGATAGACATCGGGTCCCCCATTCTGGTGCACAAACAAGATTCTGAGATGATACAAGGCTTGTCTTAATAACAGTGTCCACAAAATGGCTCCTGCCTGCTTGCTATAATTATGAATTCCCAGACTGAAGAAAACAAGATTAAAATAATTTATATAGTGTAATTAATGTTCATTTTGCTTGACTAATGTGATAAAATAGGATTATGAATATTGTTTTTGGGGTGACGGGTCCACTTTAAAGAACAATATTACATTGCGAGATGCGGATTTGAGACTTTAATTACATCCCCCCCCCCACAGAGTACCAGGTCCAATTACTCATAGTAATCCTTTCCTTTAGGAGGATTTGGCATATGTGGGGTTAATGTTTTTATGGGAGGGCTTTCTACCTGATTTATAAGAGTTGTTCTTGGGTGTAACCATTAAGCTTTTGAGAAACGCGTCAAGCATTATGGTTTGGAAAATTATTTACTCTGCTTTTAATATGTGACTTTTTAAAGGATCCAATAAAATTGATTTTTTTTTTATACAACATTGATTCCGGATGGTGCTCCGTTCCATATATGAGGTTATTCCAATTACTCATAGTAACCAATAACAAAATTGCTGCTAGCTGATGGGTCATTGCTATGGGTTACAACTGGGCATGTTTTAGTAATTGTCCAAAGGGGTTAATCGATTTTCGAAGTAATGTGAATTTTTTAAATAAATTTGAAAGTACTGGAATGGGAGGTTATTTAACAAAGTCTAACATTCAATCAAATAGGATCAACCTGAAAATTCGAATCAAATTCAGATCAAATTTGAATCGAGTTTTCCTTTGAAAAAAAAAATTGCATGTCAGGTAGGCTATTAACATCTTCAAATAGTTCAACAGATCCCTGCCAATGACTTCTACGTGAATTTGGCAGCCTTTAGGTGGCAAAGTATCAAACTGCTTCCAGAATCGAGGTGTGTGCTAAATCTCACATTCAAAATCAGATTCAAGCTGGTGGCTTTTAAATTAGAAATTGTGAGATTTGACCAAAAAAATTACGATTCGACCCCTCAGTGTGTTATAGTCACAAACAATCATCAACTCTATCAATAGAGACAACTGGGGGGGGGGG
>CM044440.1:74737986-74772575 GCA_024363595.1 Xenopus borealis
ACTTGGTTTGATGGATGGTATTTTTTGGTCACAATGAAAATATTATATGCCATATCTTAGGCAATTTGTGCCATTAAAGGACAAGGAAAGTTAAACTAAAGAAGTACAGATGCAGTCACTTTGGATTGTAAGTTAAATGCGTCTTGACTTAACTCATCTAACCCATTTATCCCACTTACTGTATCACAGACTATTGTGTCACAGCATCCCATCCAATTAAAGAGTTCACCATTGAAAACAATGGAGCTTTGGTATGCTAATGAAAAGGTTAAATGCATTAAATGAGTTAAGATAACTTTAGATAACACAGTTTCTTCAATTAGTCCTGAGTCACGAAGCATTTATCTTACAAATGCAAAGTGACTGCATCTGTAGCTAGAAATGTTGTACATTATGTTTTTGGTTTCTGTACCTGCCCAAGGCAACCACGGCCCTTTAGCAGTAAAGATCTCCATCTCCAAAGATGCCCCAGTAGCTCCCCATCTTCTTTTCTGCTGATTCACTGCACATGCTCTGTACTGCTGTCACTTACTGAGCTTAGGGACTGACTCAAAATATGCAGTACACACAGAGTATAAATGTCAAAGTATAAGGCTAATTAGTAATTAATATGAATAATGACTACATGACAGCACAGGAACCAGTGCAACTAGCATCAGAATTTAATAATCAGCCCTGTAATATCAGCTTGTATGACAGACCAATCTCATTTTCTGCTGGATAAGCTTAGCTTCTCAACAGCTGCTCAGAGCCCACTGAGCATGTGAGTGTCGCAAGATGGTGATCCCCTGTGACAAGTTTGAAAGTTAGGCTAGAGCAATAAGTTCAGAATATAAAACATGGCATTTTTAGTCCTATTCATTTTTAGGGTTTCCGTCTCCTTTATCCCTTTAGTTTTGGGAGTTGTAAACAACAACAATAGAGAATGTGTGCATCTAATAGATGGGAACAATAAATCTGAAGTTTGTTGGTTTCTCATTTCATCTCGCTATTTCCGAGCAATTTTTCTATGTGCCAGTCATTTTTCTTTTTGTGCACTGTTAATATATGTTTTACAAACAAATATGGGGGTGATGTAATAAGTGCAAAGTTTGCTAGTGGTCTACCAATCTGCAGGGAACATTTAAGGTCACCTGTTTAAAGAAAACGTTTGATTAGTTGCTATGGGTTGCCAACTATGGGTTGCCAAACATTTAGAGTGAACCAGTTTCCTATTATGCTTTGTTATGTCTTTTAACATAACTTCTAAACCTAATACAGTGGGAATCCACATGCACCACTTGAATTAAGGGACTCTGCTATCCACAGTGAATTGTCTCATTTAAGTTTAGATTCATCATTCCTTTGTTGTATGATTGTAGTATCTATTGCAACATCACATATCCATCAGACAAATGCTGATTGTGTTCATAGACATTTTATAACTAGATGTCTTTTATTATAGTAGAGTTTTTTATTATGTCACCATCTACCGTACATTTGGTTGATAATCTAACTTCAACGGATTTTATTGCTGTGCTCTGCCCTCTTTCCCAAGAGAACATGCACCATTTCAATGCTCCTGGCAGTGACAATCCCTTAATCGTCTTAGAAAGTTGAAGTCTAGTTGTTAAGGGAATGGGCTACTTCAAGGTTTTGAAGCAGCAGAGAGTAAACGCAGCTGGATGGTGGGTCCAATTTACTCATGTCTCAGTTTGCCAACAGAAAGTATAACTTTGGTGAAGGATGTTTGACTTCACCTGTATTATTCAAACGCCCCATGTAACAATAAACCAAGGACTCATAAATGTACTGTGACTTACAGTACATGCATACGTAAATGATTCATCACTAAATAAACTTTTAGAAACTGCATAAAAATAATTAAATTGATACATAAATGCTGTGAATACATAAATGTATGTAAAATTATACTTGTGAAAATAGTTTGCCCTTGCACAAAGAAGTGTTCCAGTATCTCCTGATTAATCTTGTGACAACGAGGAGTGACGGGAACCTTATAAATAGAGAGAAGGTGCTGAACCTTGACAGTGTCTCATGCTAATAACAGATCAGTGCGGCTAATCCCAGAGTTTTATATTGATTGACTGCTTGTCCTTTTAAGTAATATAAGGAACCAATGACATTCAGGCATTCAGCAATTAACCAGAAAAAAGCGCTCTGGAAGAAAGGCATGAGGCAAAAAGCATTAATAAAGGTAAAGGCAAAAAAAATTGATTCAATAAATTAACAAAAAAATTAAATAAGATTCAAATGTTTACAATATAGTACAGGTATGGGACCGGTTATCCAGAATGCTTGGGACCTGGGGCTTTCCGGATAATGGATCTTTCTGTAATTTGGGTCTTCATACCTTAAGTGTACTAGAAAATCATGTAAACATCAAGGGGCAGATTTATCATTGGTCGAATTTCGAATTTAAAAAAATTCAAAATTCGACCGTATGAATAAAAGGGAATTAAAATCCTTCGGATTCGACTATCGATTTCTAAGGATTTTACCGCAATTCGATCAATCGAATAGGAAAAATTCAATCGATCGGTCAATCGTTCAAATTGATCGATTCCAACGATTTAATCGATCGATTCCAACGAATCTAAAATAATGATTCCCACTTCGTTAGTTTGGTTCTGACAAAGTAGGTGGTCGAACAAAAATTTAAATAGGAAGTGCTTCAACCATCGAATAGTCGAATATTCAAATAAAATTTTATTCGAATATTCGAATTTGACTATCCGATGGTCGAGTTTGCCTAATTTGCATATTTGAAGATTCGAATTTAATAAAAATTCGATCGAACTTCGAATTATTCTTGTGAATTTAGTAAATCTGCCCCTAAATAAACCCAATAGACTGGTTTTGCTTCCAATAAGGATTGATTACATCTTAGTTTGGATGAAGTACAAGCTACTGTTTTATTTTTACAGAGAAAAAGGAAATTTTAAAAAATTTGGATTATTTGTTTATAAAGGAGTCTATGGGCGATGGCCGTTAAGTAATTCGCACCACTCTGGATAATGGGTTTCCGGATAATGGATCCTATACCTAAGCTGTTTTTACTTCTATCATGCTCACATGTGCAAGTTTATTATTATTATTATTATTATTATTAATAATAATAATAATAACAGGTATTTTTAGACCACCAACATATTGTGCAGCCCTAGTTTGCAATAAAGCGTGTAATATACATACCTTTCTTATCTGAGGTGAAACTTATAGTGCTAAATGCAGCGTTTCCCTTGTCTACAATACATTTGGACAAATAGCTTTCTATTTCCCGTTCTACTATGCCACTCTGCATAAATAGATCCATATGATGGCTTTTTCCATTGCTCTGTCATGGTATGCCTTGATGCCAAATCAAAATGAGTTCTAAAAGCTTCATAGTTAGGTTTTAGTGAAAAAAAAGTATAAGTATAAAATGGTTGATAAACTTGCCAGCACATCTTTTGCATTCCACAGTTGAGTGTGCAGTAGAAATGCCCAAGCTACAGTGATTCTGTACTAAAGCTATGGTTCATAAAATGTTTAATTAGCATGTTCCTTGCCAATGATTAACAATTTTCCCATGTTTTACTTGTTATATATGAAAATTTTAAAATCTAATTACAGAATTGGGATTCAGGGGCATGTTAGGAAAATGCTATTGCCTCTTCAATCTGCTTCAAACCACCAACATCAAGTTTGTGCGACATCACAGGAGACTATATATTCCTCAGCCCACGTGTTGATGAAAAGCCACTGAGCCTTTGAAATTCTGTGAATGTACTTCCATTTGCAATTCATATTCTCGGGGTAGTAAGGATGAGGCAAACAAGAAGGGATAAGCAGAACAGCTAATTAACTTCCAGCTTGAACAACTGTTTGTCCCCAAAGACCCAAAAGGGAAACCCACAGAAAAGCAAGCTAATTACTCACACAGGTTCCCATTTAAGATTGCATCTGCATCTGTTCTGCATAAACTGATTTTAGATAAGGCACAGTAATTATGGCATTAACAGTGTCTGATAGAAAGTTGAACCTACTGTATTCAAGTAAACAATTTCAAAATCGAATTAGAAGATGTACAAATTATTAACACATTTCCATTACATTTGGCTGAATGAGAAATATGCAATAAACACATCTAGAGGCAGATAATCACATGGAATTTCCATTAACGGCAAATTCTTGCAGCCAACACTTTATTCCCAACTGAGTTTACTATGGTCTACCATAAGAATGTTACAGTGACATTGCACACTGTGCCTCTGGGTACATACATCTATTTTATAAAGAACTGATGAATCTTGTGAGCAATAAATCTCAAGTAGGAGACATAATAAACAGCTGGCATAATCAGAGAAAGTGAAAAATAAAACTGAGAAACTGAGGGATAAACATTTCAGTATATCATTGCAAACTAGATATTAATGCTTAGAAGTAGCAAATGTCACAAGGGAAAAAGTAAATAATGATGTTCACAGTTATGCTAAACAAACTTATTTATGGGAGGTAAAAAGAAGAATGATCAAAGAGGATGTAAAATGCAGAACCCACAATGCACTACTAACCTCAGTGCAATGTGCCTGACATTCTAATCTACATGTGTGCATGTAAGTGTGAGTGTGTTTCCTATACCTTGGAATACAGGGCATAATTTAAAATTTATATACTGTAAATATATTCTCTCTATATTATACTCGCCTCTGTTTTATAACCTAAAGCATACTGCATAAGTATATTGCCTACTGCGACCACAATTCCTACCAATATTTTAGTTTAATTCCCTACTGTGCACTGTCTGCAATGAGTTTATATGTTCTCCCTGTGCTTTAATTGGTTCCCCTGATAAAAGTGAACCTAGTCAATATATAGAGCGGGAGAAGGCAGGCCAGCAATTTCAGACTTACCAGCAATAAAGAGTAAGAATTTTACATGATATATTTACATAATGGCAGTGGTAGAAAACAGTATGTATATTCCATGACCCAACACCATCCCAGCATAGGAAGTAGGCAAAAGACACCATGCAATGCATTTACTACAGAGATGTCAGGAATAATGGGTTGTGAAAATGGCATTGGCCAAATACATGGTCAAAATAATGAACACTGTACACTGTTCATTAACCCCTGAAATGCCAGAAATACAGTGTAAGAAATCATTAGGCCAGGTATGCCCACCTTTAGAGTAAATTAACTTGACAAATAGCTGGGTAAGTAGAATTTAAAGTTGTTATGTATGTTATGTAACAAAAGCTGATACGTTTGCTACAGGTCAAATTATCTATAGCAAGTAATCAGCAGGAAGCATTTACAGAGCACCTTTTATAAGCAAACTTATAAGCTTACTGGTTACTGCACATGGGCAAAATATGTACTATTTATTACTTGAGGATGAAAAATGACAAGACTTGTTAAAGCTGACAGCGTCCCAAGGGATAAACTATTAAGGGTGCGTGGTGTTTCAATACTTTCCCTACAAGGTTATAGCTTTTAAGCACATTTGCTAAGTGATCATAAGGGTATGGGCTCCTTGCAAGATAAAGACTCTATGTTCTGCTACTCCTAAGATTGACAGTGCCCTTCCTATATATACTTCACAAGAACATAAGAAGTACTTAATTCCCCAGGCAGTTTCTGACAGGTGGGATTATCACTCAATCAATGTATATATAGTCAAAAAATTACTTTTACTGAAAGAATAACAAGCCTCACATCCACACACAGCAAGCTAGAATTCTCTATAATGAACAACGAGAAGGATTTTAATATTTAATAAAAATGACAATTCAGCATTGAAGGTCGGTAGCAACTGAACTGTGCCTTTCTGGGAAACTATTAATAAGGAACCAATAAAAGGAACCCATGAATCAACTGGCTGAACAATTGATTTAAAGAATTCAAGTATTATGGTTATGTTCGCTTTGCATAGGAATTTCTTGTCAATACTAACACTATGCTATGTGCATATGGTGTCATTTAAGTGAAGAACACTTTTAAATGAAGGTTCATGCAAATTGAACCCACTTGCTCATGACAAATAGAGATGCTCAGGCACAAACGGGTCGATGTAGACAATATTTTGCAAGTTGGTGGGAGATAGAGACTGTTATCACCAGGGAAAGTAGATGATATATCAAGGACACACAAATAAGAGGCCCAAGACACACAGATTCTTTCAAGCAGGTACATATGCAGAAAGCATTCCTCTAAATAAGCAGGATATTGGCTACATGGCCAATAGACCAAGGGTTAAGTTCCTGTGCCAGAAACTATAAAATAAGTTTCCTGCAGCACTGCCAGATCACTGCATTTGCCTCTGAAGGGTCTCAAGCCAATTGTAGTTATGACAGCTGCTGCAGGCCCGTCTGCTCCATCTACTACATACCTGTCAGTGATACCAAGTATTCAAATGGAAAATGCTTTTGCAATGTTCATTATTAAGAGCATCATGTCCCTGTGAGATCACTGATAGGGAGGTAGTACGATAAGAGTTCTCAACAACTGTCATAAAAAGCACTGTGCTTAGTGCTGCCACAGCCAAGTGCACTGATGGGTGTGATGGGGAGGCTCCTTATACAAGAGGCTTCTGATTTCTGACTAGAGTTAATACACAGAGTTAATAGAAAAGATGTTAAAGGAAAACTATACACCTGTACGACTATAAAGATTTTCATTCATCCAGGTCATGGTATATCTGATATAAGTAATTCTAAAACAACTGGACTTGCTGAGTAATTATTGAAGACGTTTCACTACTCATCCGAGCAGCTTCTTCAGTTCAACTGACTGGTATGGGAAGTTCTCGGTATATAAACTCTTCCACTAATCCAATCACAATGGCACATTGTAACTCTTCAAAGAGGTGACATCTGAATTTGATTCTGTGTAGTTACTGTGATAGGATTACCAATGTGTCATGCAACTCCTAGACACAGGTGTTACTTGTGTGAGTTGCATGAATGGATGTGTGAAGTGTTCTGAAACCGCTTTGGTACTGATGTGAGAACAGCATTGTATGTAGCTGAATAGAGGTGGGGGCCTTCAACACCACCTGTCTGCTACATACAATGCTGTTCTCACATCAGTACCAAAGCGGTTTCAGAACTCTTCACACATCCATTCATGCAACTCACACAAGTAACACCTGTGTCTAGGAGTTGCATAACACATTGGTTATCCCATCACAGTAGCACAGTAGTCGCCTGCGCCTATTCACATGCGGCGCTGCATTTTCCTAAGTCGCTGCGAGAGGCAATTTCGAGCGACTTAGAAAAACGCAGCGCCGCGTGTGAATAGGCGCAGGCACAGCTGGAAGGCAGGGGAAATCGGTTAGGGGAGATAGTCGCGAGGTGATTAGTCGCCAGGCAATGAATCTCCCCGAATCTTCTAGTCTGGACTAGCCCTTAAAGTAATAAAAATATAATGCAGGGTTGCCCTGCACTGGTAAAACTGCAGTGTTTGCTTCAGAAACACTACTATTGTTTATATAAATAAGCTGTTGTGTAGCCATGGGGGCAACTAGTCAAAGTAGAAACGGCTCCAGTTACACAGCAGATAGTAGATAAGCTCTGTAGAACATAATGTTATCTGTTATCCATTACTTATCCCTTGCCATATAGCCGTTTTTCAATTCCCGCCATTGCTACTCGGCAGCTTGTTTATATGAACTATAGTAGTGTTTCTAAAGCAAACGGATCAGTTTTAACAGCGCAGGGCAATACTACATGATATTTTCATTACTTTAAAACACAAATTTTTTGGTGTTACTGTTCCTTTAAGGTGGCCATAGACAAGAGATTTTTCTCTCCATAAAGTCTAATAATATCGTTTGAAATGTTTTTTTTGGTGATTGACAAATCATTTGAATAAACAATCGTTTTAGGATAAGCTTGATCTTACGATAACGAAAATAACTTTTAAAAATCTTACCATCCTTAGCCACCCTTAGTGCTAGTGCAAATAGAGGCAACTTTTGTCCTAATCCAGTACCCCAAAGGAAGCAAGCAGCAGCAGCTGACTATTTGAGATCAGTTATAAAACTGAAAGAAATTATCTTATTGGTTGTTGTAGGTTAAAGGGCTTATGCCAAATTTTGCCTACGTTTGGCTAGTATCATGATATAGTTTCTATAAACGTGGAATTTGCTTATAAAGTGTAAAATATGTGGGAAAACAATTACATGTAGTTACAGCTGCAATGCATATAGCTCCTAAGTGCCTATTCTCCAACATACATTTTGCATCACATAAACCTCAAGTGCATGCACACATAGCAAATCATTGGTGAGAACAGGAGTGTCTGGAATAAAATCAGATCAGAATTTCTTGTACATAATATTTTACGCTCAGCCTCCGCTGAATAATAGGAAAATGTAAACGGGGAAGGGCATCTTATACAGCACTCTCTGCTGCAGGTTAGGTCGCTGATTATTTTTATTCTGGATTTAATAATGTGTGCATCACTTCCAGCAGCTGCTGCACAGCAATGAGATAAGAAAAATGATTTCAGGGTATGAAGCTATTTTTTTTCCTTACCAGAGTGAAAATGCAGCATCCAAGAAATAATGCTTCTGCCCTATGTTATCTCTGGTACTGATTTACAAATACAGACTGCTATTAGTACTTACTTTATAACTGTGCCTTTGGTGCCCCCTGCTGTTGTGAGCATCACCCTGCTAGTGAGGCTAACCTGAAGATCCTCTTCATCAAGGCCCAGGAGTTTAGCACAGCACTGTAAAGACTCACTGGATTTCTTTTTCAGGATACAGCCACCTGGAGATTGAGAGGAAGAACCATCACTATCAAGTCCTTCACATGGGTAAATAATCAGTTAAATGCATAACTCCACAACACAGGTGCATAAAATCTGACAATAGACCATTTTTAAAGCTTTTATTTAGTAGAAATAAATATACATTATCTTACAAACATAATAATTTGCATAGCACGACAGTGGGAAAACAGTGGTCAAGGGTTTCTGGTATAGTGTGTTATATGATAATAGAAAAAATCTGACTATGTATGGTTGTAAAACAGTAGAAAGTAAAATATTAAGAACCTTTTTTTTTTTTTTTTTTTTAAAGTAAAATTAATTGGTGGAATACTTTTTCCAGTAAAGACCCTGTTTATCTAGCTTACGTTAAACAAGGCACATATTCGGGATAAAGTTCTCCTGCAAAACCCAATACAGGTATGGGACCTGTTATCCAGAATGCTTGGGACCTGGGGTTCTCCAGGTAATGGATCTTCTCGTAATTTGGATCTCCATGCTTTAAGTCTACTAAAAAATCATGTAAAATTTAAAAAATTCAAATTTCAAAGTAATTTTTGGGTACTTCGACTATCAAATAGGCCAAAATTCGACTTGAATACAAACAATTCGAATGGAATGGAAAAATTCAATCAAAGTAGAACTGGAATTTGACCTTTCGCCCCATAAACCTGCAGAATTGCTGTTTTAGCCTATGGGGGACCTCCTTATGGAGTCTTTTGGCAAATTTTGAGAAATCTAAATTTTTTGAGAAAATCATTTGAATCGAACGATTTGAATTAGATCGAAAACGGACCTATTCGAAGGAAAAAACACTTAAATTTGATGATCGAATTTCAAAGTATTTTCACTTCAAAATTCGACATTGATAAATCTGCCCCTAAATTAACCCAATAGGCTGATTCTGCTTCCAATAAGGATTAATTATATCTTAGTTGGGATCAAGAACAAGCTACTGTTTTATTATTACAGAGAAAATTTGGATTACGGGATTGTAAAGGAGTCTATGGGAGATGGCCTTTCCATAATTCTAAACTTTGTGGTAAAACGGGTTTCCGGATGATGGATACTATACCTGTGCATAACTGCCCTGTGCCTATATTAGAGTGCATGCCAATGTCTTACAACATATATACCCGTTTATTCTTTGTTTGAGTGGGTGCACATGCACAGTAGAGTGCAAAACCGAACTTAAAGAAAGAAGCTGACTTTTCAACTTTACTGTGATTACGACAGCCCCAGGATAGTGAAGAAAGAAGAAGGGGAAGAAGAGGATCATGGCAGTTTTCTGGTAACAGGAGCACTGCCCTGGGGTATCAGGTAAATGATAACAACTAACTTTTGGCACCCCCCTGAGATTTCACCTTTCCTTTTCCTTTACAGAAAGGTAAAAAAAGTACACAAAAAAATTCAAATTCCAAAACTTTTACATAAATAATGATCTGACCTCATACTACCGCTTGCTCACCTGGTAGGTGCCAGGTTGATCCAGCTTTTTGAGCACTCCCCTAGTGTACCAAATACTAGGATATGCAGCCAGGATAATGTACAAAGCGGCTATTGGTCTGTTTATCTCCCCTCAAGTGAGGATGATCTAATGCATGTTGCCCTAGTCTGATGTGTGCCTTATGGTGACTTGTTCACCTCTACTGTAATCGATACCGATACAGGGACTTGGTCATGTGACTCACATGCTACCATTTGACCCCACGATGGATGTGGTGGCCATTTGTAGAGAAGTTGGCCTATTAGAGTGCTAGAACATACAGGAGCCCATTGTAACAACCAGAGAGTCATTTTATTCTCACAGGTGTGCTTCTCATTACTATGATGTCACCTAGGTGGGTGGCCTCTCTTATCACTTAGCCTCTCTTTGGCTATATATTTTGAACTTCCACTCTGCACGTTGGATGAATAAACCTTTTTTCTTTTTTTGACAGCTTTTGTAATTTTAAATGAATAAATTATAATCATCACACAAACTACCCAAATGACCCTGATCAAAAGTTTACATACCCCAGTTCTTAATATTGCCCCCTTTAACATCAATGACAGCGTGAAGTGTTTTGTGGTAGTTGTTGATGAGGCTCTTTATCTTCTCAGATAATAAAGCTGCCCATTCTTCCTGGTAAAAAGCCTCCACTTCCCATAAATTCTTGGGCTGTCTTGCATGAACTGCATGTTTGAAGTCTCCCCAGAGTGGCTCAATGATACTGAGGTCAGGAGACTGAGATGGCCACTCCAGAACCTTCACTTTATTTTGCTGTAGCCAATGACAGGTTGATTTGGCCTTGTGTTTTGGATCATTGTCATGTTGGAATGTCCAAGTACGTCCCATGTGCAGCTTCCGGGCTGATGAGTACAAATTTTCCCTCCAGTATTTTTTGTATTTCACCTGAAGTTATTTGTGGGATTTTCCTTGCATCCTGAACAATTTTTCTGGCAGTTGCTGCTGAAATTTTAGTCGGTCTACCTGACTGTGGTTTGGTTTCAACAGAACCCTTAATTTTCCACTTTGACCACTGCTGATTGGAATTCTCAATTCCTTTCATATTTTATCATATCCCTTTCCTGTTTTATAGAGTTCAACTAGCTTTTCCCACATATCCTTTGACAATTATTTTTCTTTCCCCATGCCTTAGAATCCAAAAATCATTAGTGCAGCACTGGATGAAAGATGCAAGGGTCTGTCAGGAGTCCAGAAAGTCATTGACCTTTTATACACACCCACTAATTACAAGCAAACAGATCACAGGTGAAGATGGTTACCTTTAATAGCCATTCTAACCCTTTTGTGTCAAGTTGTGTTATCAGGCCAAATCACCAGGGTGTGTAAACTTTTGATCAGGGTCATTTGGGTATTTTGTGTAGTGATTATGATTTAAAAAGCGTAAACACAGCTGTTTGACAATAAATGGCTTCGGTCAATCACAAACCATGAGTGAAAGAAAAGTTTTTGTGTTATCATTCATATTCTCTGAAAAATGGTTAAGAAATTCTGCCAGGGTATGTAAACCTATGAGCACAAGTGTTTGTGTGGTTTTCTGGATATTGGACACATTTCAGTATTTCAGCTGCTATTCCTCACCATAAAAAGTTGGTTATAATAAAACCCATTGTACCTCAGCTTCACATTGCCCTTAGCCCATTTATTGTTCAAAACAATTTAAATCCTTCTGTGAGCAAGCAGTAAAGCTTCCACCGGGAAATTACTTAACTGCTGATTGAATTCAATGGAAATACATTATAAGATACTGTAGATTGAGTCAATCAAGTGCCACTGCATTTGTTAATGAATTCATAATTAAAATGATTATTAATCTTATATCTTATCGGGCACACAACAAACTCTCTGGTTTGACCCTTAAATGTACAACATCCCACAGATTTGTCAAGGACAGAGAGGCAGCAGATTCAGAGCTCTACCATTTCAGTCAGTACTTTTTTTAAAAATATATAAGAGTTTCACGTTCTGTTATTTTGGGGTTGTACACAAATCTTGTCAGTTTATCCAGCATTTTAAAGGTGCCCCTTTACAAGCATAACCAAATATATATTAATATGAATTAATATATATTATACAGAATGCTTCAATTAATTCAGTTCATGTGTGCATCAAAAGCGCAAACTGGCTCTTTGCAGCCCCAGGTGCATGCTGTAGCTTCTGCTAGGGCAAAATATTCCTGAAGGGCACTTTAAGTAAAGATTTCACTTTTACAATAATAAAGATTTCACTTTTACAATAATACCTGAGTGCTGCTGTTTTTGTTGATAATTACACAGAATGCTTGTGACCTGCAGTTCTCTGGTTTTGGTTTTTATTTCTATAATTTGGACCACCATACCTTGAAGGAGACCCGATTCCCTAAGAAATTATTCCAAATATCATCTAATATAAGTAATTAAAAAAACAACTGGACTTGATGAAAATTTTTAAAGAAGACATTTGACTGCCCATCTGAGCAGCTTCTTCAGTTCAAATGACTGGTGTGGGGAGTTCACACCATATAGACTCTTCCAACAATCCAATCACCATGGCACATGGTAACTCTTCAGAGAGGTGACACTTGAAATTCTGTGTAGCTACTGTTATAGGATTACCAAGGTGTCATGCAACTCCTTGAAACAGTTGTTACTTGAGAGTTGCATGATTGGATGTGTGAAGTGTTCAGAAAATGCCGGGGTACAGATGTTAGAACAGCATTGTATGTAGCAGACAGGGGGTGTCTAAGCCCTCGCCTCTATTCAGGGAAGGTTTCTCTACCTTGACATGAATCGCCTCTTTCAAACCTTTCGCCTCTTTTCTCCATGATATCAACATTGATATCTTCAAATAAGTGTCCCTTGTCTTTTAGGTGAAGAATGACAGCTGAGTCTTGCCCTGTAGAGTTCCCCCTCCTATGCTGATCCATTCGCTTGGTGAGCAGTTGTTTTGTCTCCTGAATGTATAGATCAGTGCACTCATCGCTACACTGTAATGTCACTGTTTCAGATATCACCTCTCTGAAGAGTTGGATTGTTGGAAGAGTCTATATGCAGAGAACTCCAAACACCAGTCAGTTGAACTGAAGAAGCTGCTTGGATTGGCAGTGAAACATCTTCATTAAAAAAAAAAAATTCCAGCAACTCCAGTTGTTCTTTAAATTACTTATATTAGATATACCATGACCTGAAAAGTGGGGAGGGCAGTGACATCTAGGAATTGCAGAGTGGAAAGTGAAGGCAAAGAGGATGGGCAGGCAATACATGATTGACAGTTGAGAGTTTTAAACAAGTTTACAACAGTTATTTTTAATGAAAAAATAATTTGGATTGCGTGTTTAATTTGAAAATTATTATTATTAAAATGGCATCAATGGGAGATGGCTGCCTCATAATTCGAAACCTTCTGGATATCAGCTTTAAATATAAGATATCTAGTAGCTGTATCAGCAAGAATATTTATAGTATATAAAAGCCAAGAATATCCTTTAAATTATATCCTTATAAACAGCTTAGTGATGTCATCAGTTAGAAACAGAGCTTAGTGATGTCATTTTTGTGATGTCAAACATGTGTATTATAATAAATAAAGTACCGTTTGTTGTAAAATTTATATATTTACATGACTGGTATAAAAGCACTTGGCCTTTAGTCATGAAACTCCCCTGTGACTTATAATATCCTTATATAATACAATAAGGGGTTCTTTATTCACTATATATTTGGGGGAGAATGATGATTCCATCTGTGATATACCAAAATAGTATATTAGTGTGTTATGCAGTGCACAGAGATGAAAATGGCACTGCTGCATGCAGAAGAGTTGCACATGGCTACTATTTTGGTGTAGCCATGTGCGACTCTTCTGTATGCAGCACACTAAGATGGAAAATGGCCCTGTAGTTTTTGCGAAGCTAAGGAATGTGGGGGGCACTCTCTGCATTTGTTTGAATTTAGTAACCTTAAGCTTTGGTGTTTCTCCGTGCTGTAATTTTTTAAAGCAACAGAAATAACCTATGAGTGTCAAGATTTGTAGTCACACAACAGACGTCCACATGTGGCACGCCCCTGTTCCTCCTTTCCTAGCTACAAAACAACCAAAAAAACATTTATGATCAAGGAACAGCAAAACACGAAAGACTTCTGACAATAAAAATATAAAAGCTTTTATATGGGGCCCTTTTGAAAAAGAAAAAAAGATACAGGGTTGCTTGTGTGGTCAATTAATAAACACAGCCATTGACTCCTGGAAGGGCTGTCACTACAATGAACCTGCAATGCAGCAGTCAGAGAGCACAGAGTTGTTATTGTTGGGAAGAGACCTTTACAAATCACCTGAGCAAAGGCCTTTCTTCTTCTCTTAGAATCTAAATTGTAATGACATATACTTAAGCACTACTTCTCAATCCATTTTATTTTAAACCTGTGTGTCTTTGAAGCTCTGGCATAATATACCTCTGAATAGAATTCCTCCCAGAGCATTTATTTCTCCCCTTTTAAAGAACACTGTGCTTTGTGTCTCGAATCAAACTTGGTTCCCTTTATATGACATTTACACTAGAGTAATAATAATGAAAGAAAATGGCATCTAACCAGAGGTGCTCCCAGCTTCTTCAAAATCAATATTTCCGAGGTGGAGGACTCCAGCAACCACTCTGAACAGATCAAGCTTCTCTGTGTCATCCAAGCCAATCTTTTTCATAGCTATGCACATTCGATTAAAATCTCCATGATCATCCAGCAGAGGATCCTTCAGTGCGCCATGCTTTACGTACTAAAATACAACGTTACCAGATAGCAAATGAAGCAAGATTATGATCAGCAGTGAAATATTCCTTGAGAATTAGGTATTAAAATTAAACATTCTAAACACAAAAAAAGAGTGGAAAATACACGTGCAAAGCAGGACACCACAATAAATATTTGGACTGCCATTTGCCTATGATCTAAAATGGAAGGTGATGAAATGGCAAGAGAAAATAGCACAACAGAGTTAAAATTCCGTCAGTGCAATGAAATAACTTCCAAGTGTCCAAGGTGCTAGTTGCACCTTTCCATTTACATCTTAACAAGTGCAGTCCATTATAGAAGAACTCAAGTCAAGGGCAATGGTACATTGGATTATTCTGAGTGCTTAAAGCACTGTTTTTTTATTATCCAGTAAACAAAAAAACTCACGTATACATGAATTATAATGTCCTGTCAAGTGTCCATGTCAGGGATAGGCAACTTGGGATGCTTCATTATCTTTTTCAAGGTCATTAGAACCTTTCACAAGAGCTCTTGTCAAGTAATTTACATACAGTACTAAAAATACATGGTGCTTAATGCACCCAAAGTGCACCCATGTGCTATCATCTAAGCATCTCATATGGATAACAACCAGCATTTCTTTTCCATATAATTTTTTATTAGTGCAGTACAGCACAGTGCTGTCTAACATGGGTTAGAAAAACTTGTATTGACATAATTTAGGGCCGGGCTTAACTATCAGCGCAGTTCTTAAAAATGCCTCATCTGCTTTGCATTTCAATTCACAGACTGAATCTATTATAAAACCAAATCAATCTATGATCAGTTTGCAGCATGAAAAAATGTTAGGTTGAGTAACTCACAACTGAAAAATGAACTATTGGTAAAGCAGATTTATTCTGCTTCCTCTCAAGTTAAGTTGAATGTAATTTTATAATGACAGTGCTCTTTAAATGTACAACCTTCTAAAGACCAGTGCGAGTTTAGTTAGATGGCATAAAATAAGTTAGCACTAAATTAACTAAACACATTAGCTTTTATAAACTACAAAGCTTAATATATTCAGCTGATGAAGTGCAAATAGATAGAAATTCCTAACTAGAGAATTTTGTCTTTGGTTTATGGAGGTAAATACGTTTTTCAAATTCTTACATTATATATCTATATAGTGAGCAGCTCATAAACCAAAGAATGATACATGCAGAACAGTGTACATCTACTTTTAAGAGATATTAGGGGTCATTTACGACCACAAGTGAATTTGCATTCACACACATTTCCCGCAGTCAGCATAAACCACATTCGTTTAAGGTCCTTATGCCAAAATACACTTCTTTATAGTTGCACCAGCAGCTGTTCTATTCTTTCTTCCTCCTGTTCCATCCTAAGTGCTGTTGCATCAATTGATGCAGGGGAATCTGTCATTTCTGGACCACTGTTCACTGGAAATAATGCCAACTGGACTTGGGAAATTTTCAACAAAATTGGACAGATTTACGCTGAAGTATAAACACAATTGTGTAAGTAGTCTTAGATCAGCAGCAACTGCGTCAGGTAAGACTCTCCCTATAGGGCACGATGGTGCTAGAATTCTGGGGGGAAATGCTATATTATGGGAAATAAACATGGTTATTTCAATCAAAATTGAACTTGGCTCACTGCACTTGTGTTCGTAAATGGCTCCATTTTATTCATGCAATATAAGCAGCTGGTCATTGTAATAAGTCAAGAAAATGAGAACATAAGAGTGCTTCACTTTCTTGACTAAACCACAAATACCATGCAGCTGCCAAGAAAGTTACCCCACACGTTTTTACACACAAGCAATGCAAAACTAATAAATGCAAAAATATACCTTATCCTCCTGATAATATATGGAAAACAGGGAAGAAAGCAGGTTGGATAATTACTTGCAATATTCAGTTTTGTAAACCTGGTTTCAAAGGCTAATTAAAAGGTTAGAGTACTGCTCAGTCCCATGAAATTAAGAAGTCTCCAAAATAACTCCAAAAATCTTCAACTACATTTTTTCACATGCAGATAAAACCTTTGAAATTCTATCAAATATCTTATGCTCTTCTTTTCTGACAATAAACTCTTGTATGATGACTTCTAGTAGTACTAGACTAGACTTCCCTGCAGTACACTAGGGAAATGCTGGGCCCGAAGGTTAATAAAGAGTTGGGAACATCTCTCTGGTCACTTTCACAAATGACCCTGCTGCCAAGCTACATAAGATGGGGAGAAAGGGATTATTACCATATTCAATACCTCCTATCAGAATTCATAAGTGCTGAGACAAATGGAGATTTGCAAGCCTCTCTCTTATTACACGCACCAGTGCATCTGATTACGAGGCAACATAGAAGCCAGTGTTCATCTGCCCTGCCAAATGTGATAATGAATATATAGCCTCTGCTCTATTTACCTAACATTAAGGAAGCAGGCAAGGGTGGGTTTGCATTACATTATTTGTCTAAGGGTTTCTGGGGAATTGCTCAAACAAGTATCATGTTTTCTTTTAATCTGTGGAATCAGGTAATTTTGTATAGAAATGAATTCATTTATATTTATTTCTGGCAGGTCAAAATATATATGTATCATTTATACACAACTGAAGGAGCTCATGTAAAAAAAGTGGGTATATTTTTCCTTAATTGCTCTGATTTGTGCTTAATGAACATTGTGTTAGTACATGACATGTATTTAGACACCTCTGATATAGCAGGTATAACTTGTATACAATGTGCTCCAAAACAACTCTGTGCCTTTCTTTTAATTGCTCCATTATAAACAAAAAGCACAAATGTCTCTGTATGTGTGCAGCTATGAATGAATATGTTGTTGTTATTGACAGGAACAAGAATCCCCAAAAGAATTGTCAGCACTAAATTACAGCTAGTGCGACATAATTTGTACAGCTATACCCTATGGCCCTGCAGCGAGTGCAGACTTGCTTTTCTGACTGTTAACCACAAAAACATGAGCTATAATAAGTTCTTTCCAGAACAGAAAGTATATGCGGGGTATCTGTCACTTCAAGAGGACTACATTGTTTTTTAGCTCTTACATCTACAACTTAGTCCTCAACATTTCATGGCAGGTTTAGTGGTAAACAGCAGCATAGTTGAGAATCTGACAGTGTAGCTATAACACTTCATTATACATGCCAAACTAGGGAATGAATGTAAAGAAGTTTATTAAAAAAAAAAGGGTATCTCTACATAGCCAATGTCTTTCTGCTCATGTGCCCTACTCCTCTTCCTACCTCTTCTCTTTCCATCCCCATTCTCTCATCTCACTTCTCTCTCTGCTGGGAATATTTTTCAAAATCTAACAGCAATGCACCAGAATTCAGAAAATTGTTTATTTACTATACCTCAGGACTCTTGCGGTTTTGTAGAATCTGCTTATCAGTGTCCTTAGAAGCAAAATATCTTGTGCAACCACGATTGAGGTACTGGTAACAATAAATAAATGTAATTAATATGGTCCCAAAGACAGAATTAAATCGCTCATATGCAAAATATTTATTGTTACACAACCAAAATTGCAACAGACCTCATAGTGTCTAAGGTTTAGTATTCATTGTACTTCAAACACTTAGGGGCCCATTTACTAAATTTGTGTGAAGAATTTGAAATTCGATCGAATTGTTAAAAAAATTCGAATTTTGAATATGCAAATGACGTAACATCGACCATCGAATTTTCAAAATTAGAATAATTTGAATAATTCAAATAATTTGAATTTAATTGTATTAAATTCCCCTTTAAAAAAAATTAGATAGGCCAGTTCACCAACTTGGACCTACCAAATTGCTTTAAAACCCTATGGGAAGCTCCCATAGGTGTTTTAAAGTTTTTTGTGATCTAATAAAAAAAAAAAAAAAGATCGATCAAAATATTTAATCAATTGATATTATACATTTGATTGCTCGAATTGCGTTAAAAACATTCGAATTCGAATGTTTTTGAAATGTTTATTAACCCTCAAATTCGATTTTTTGTAAATCTGCCCCTTAGTGCCAGAACAGCTCTGAAGCTGCACAGTAAGGGAACAATTATATATCTGGCAGTTGAATATTAATTAGTAAACTGTTCTGTAGCATTATTATAAAAAGACCTGGAAATGTCACTCAAGTTACACTGTAATATTTGGTTAAATCTGTCTTTGCAATGGTGAGATGGCAAGAGAAATAAGCTATTTCTCTCTTTATCTACATTAAGGTTCCCCAACCTTTTTCCAACCGTGAGCAACATTCAGATATAAAAAAAGTTGGGGAGCAACACAAGCATGAAAAATGTTGGATGGTGCTAAATAAGGGCTGCGATTGACTATTGGTGGCCCCTAAGTGGACTGGCAGAGTACAAGAGCCTCTGTTTGGTATGAAACCTGGTTTTTATACAACCAAAACTCGCCTCCAAGCCTGGAATTAAAAATAAGCACCTGCTCTGAGGCCACTGGGAGCAACATCCAAGGGGTTGGGGAGCAACATGTGGCTCACGAGCTACTGGTTGGGGATCACTGATCTACATATTTAGACAAACACACACACACATATATCTATACTTTATATGTGATATGTGAATTTGGAATAAATAGTTGCAGCACAGCACTGCGAAAGTTTGTGGCCGCCTTCATATCTTGTGAATGTTTGTATCTTTGGCCTTTACAGCGTGGCCCATCTAAGAAGGTGAGCTCACTCTATAAGACGTTAAGGGACGTGCTGGGAAAGCTACCTATGATTGATATATGTACAGTATATGTAGTTATTTGTTCTGGTGTTTTTTTGGAAAGGTCTTACCTTGATGAATTTTTATCATAATTCAACCCAAATAAACAATATAATTATACATACACAC
Source organism: Xenopus borealis (assembly GCA_024363595.1). Classification (NCBI taxonomy): domain Eukaryota; kingdom Metazoa; phylum Chordata; class Amphibia; order Anura; family Pipidae; genus Xenopus; species Xenopus borealis. Next base: position 74,757,845 of record CM044440.1, read on the forward strand.
ATATATATATATAATGTGTAAAAATATACGCAGAAGTATATTGGATATTAAAATACACAAAGTACAGTATTGCCTTGTAAGGACAAAAAAAACATTAAACTTTGAATACACAATAAATGTTAAAGCTGACATATGTGCACACTCTACAATGTGTGTATAAGCTCTAAGGTTTCTTGCACTGAAGCCTGTTCCATATATTTTTTTTATGTCAGATGAAAGTGGTATTATAATCGGAGGAAAATGAGCATTGTGGTAATAGAGTTACATGTTGCATGTGCTACATATTCAAGGACCAGATAATACTGATACACAGAAATCTATGAAGGCCTCTCTCAGACTGAGGGGACTGGAATTCCTGCCTGTTGGGATCCAGCCAAACAGCCTTGAGATATAGGAAAAGGGCCCACAGCTCTATTAGTAATATGAACACTCCTAGGACCAACAACCAAATGATCCAACCCTTTTGCCACTCCTGCCCCATTAATAGTCTTATGCCAGACCAGCCATGGGCTATGCTCAGAACGCCTGTGGAGTGGAGATTTGGCTTCTCTGCTGCCTGTCAAATTCTAACTAAAAGAGTAGCTCTAAATATTTGATTAATCTCACACAGGCCACAATATTTAAATACTGTGAATGTTCAAGCACAACACTGCAAAATTGCATTTATCCTTTACATGTACAAAAAAAAATTATGGCACCTATTTAAATAGCTCTCAGAGCTCCAGAAGTAGAAGTATACAAAGGTTTAGCAGATTATCACGTATCTACAGAGACATCTGCAGGACTAGAGCGTTAACATCTTATTCATAAGCTTGCTTTCAATTCATCTTTTAAAGTAATTGCCGTTTCAATAGCTCTGACATTTCTATTTGCTGTCTGAAGTCCACGGAAAGACACCTTCAAACAGGTTCAGTTTCAGAAGTAATCATCATAGATTTTTTTTTTTGCTAAGACTGCTCTTGAAGATTAATGCTCTCCTCCTGCAAGAACTACAAATTCTGTTTGGTTGTGTTATCCATTTGGAGTGGTCTCTGCAGTCTACAATGGCCAAATCATTACTCAAGTTTTCCCAGAAGGAGGGGTCCCAGAGTGCTCCTTTCTAGAATATATTCACTAGTTTACATAGCATGATAATATTTTCCTAACATATTAAAATATAACATAATTAAAATATGATTGAACACATTTTTGTCAACAACTTTGTAACAGACAGAATAATTAATTCCTAAGTGTTTCGAAAATTGCTGTATTCCTACATTCATTTAATTATTAATAGATAACATGCAGCAACAAAATCACAGATGTGAATGATGCATGAAGGCTTTTATTGTGCCTGTTGTAAATGTTGGTTCCTGGTTATCTAGCCATATGACCCCTGCATGTAGCTGTAGATATACAGTATATTTATTTGTGTTCTTTTAAGTGCTGTCCTGAAGACCCTGAAAGTTCTACTTACCCTGAAAGTATCTGGGGAGCATAGGAAGAGTTTTTGACGGATGTCCTCTGGTGCTCCAGCACACAGCCTGTAGAAAATGTGGTAATTCCTTTCATCTTGACCCTGCACACAGATACGAGACTTCTCCAGAAGATAGTGAGATACAAATCCACCAACTACAGAATTCTGTCAAGAAAAAAACATTAAGGGGCCGATTTACTAAATTCACATGCGAATAAAATCGAATTCGATGGAATATTTGATCGTAGGATCTATTCGGTCCAATATGCAAATTAGGCATATTCGATCATCGAATAGTGACTGATCGAATAGATTCGAATGATCAAATATTCGATCGTTCGATCAGCGAATAAAATAAAAAAAATTTAAATATTTGACTGCCTACTTCGCCAGATTGGACCTACTGAATTTCAATAGAAGCCTATGGGAACCCTCCCATAGGCTTCTGAGTCTAAGTCCTGATCGAATAGGATTCGAACAATCGAAGTCTTCGATCGTTCGAATTGTACGAATTATTTGAATGATCGAATGATTTATTCGACTGATCGAATAAATTATTCGACTGATCGAATGATCGAATAACGAATAAAAGGTAGCCTAAAACTATTCGATTAGCATTCGACGATCGAATGCTAATCGAATATCGAATTTTGTCGAGCTAATTATGGGGAATAATAGTAAATTTGCCCCTAAATGTCAAATAATAAGTCAAGTAATAATACTAACAACAATTAGTGCTGCATGTGCCATACACCTATTGGAAGCTTATACAGACACATTAACACTTCCAGCAAAGCAAAAGTGAAATACTTATTGACAAATGTCACCTGCTGTAACTGGCTAATTCCAGCAAGAGTCAACAATTAGCTGTGAACCACTGACAAATGGTATAGGTGACTTGTTAGCAGTAGGGAAAATGTCAGGCACTACAGTTTAGGTACATGAGTATACCAGTGGTCATAACCCTTTAAAGGGAATAATACTGTGGGTTTAATGTAATCTCATGTGATTTCTTTATGAGAGTTTTGCTGCTTGGAACTGATTTGTTCCTATATTTTGAACAGATTCACTGTCCAGTACTGCTGAATATATTACAAACTATAATAACAAAAGCATCCCTTTATGATATCCACCCACACAGTACATGACAACTAGGACTGTCACATTTGGAAGCTGCATCTAAGTGTATCAAATGGCATGTTTATTATGCAACTTCTATTTTACGGCTACTATTGATTTCCTACATCAGGCATATGATAGACCCTTACAAAACCACCACATAATTCAGATGCAGCTCAAACAACTTGTACTGTTGGACTTAGCAGTTAACACATTTTGTCATTTAGTCCTGACAGCTACCAGTTTTTCCATTTCTTTTTTAACAAAATCTTTTTTATTAGTTTTATTTATTACAACCAATGGTTCACAATCATTAACCAAACAATTACACTCTCATACATTTAAGAAAAGTACAGCTTGTATTCTCTTTTACACTTTATATCTCCTATATATACCAAGAAAATTCCTAACCCTTGTTATGCTATAATATTGTTTGACCTACAATGCCGACAGTTTTTCCATTTCTAATTAATTATTTATTTATACTCTTCCTTGAAGAATATGTCTGATTACATAATATTCTTATATTGCAAGAACTGTTTGTTTGAGATGTACCCACAGTCATCGTATTGTATACTGGTAACATAGGGATAAAACCAAATATATAAACCACTACAAGTTATTATAAGACTTTGCAACTACATGATACAAGAAAAACACTATTGCTATCCTGCTTATTGGTCACTCAGTTCTACAGAGCAGAAAAATATATATTATGATAAGCATATCGATTAAAACCACACCAGAGGCCATCCCTTCAGACTAGAAGAAAAAGACTTTCATTTGAAGCAGTGTAGGTGGTTCTTCACAGTGAGGACAGTCAGGTTGTGGAATGCACTGCCGGGTGATGTCATGGCTAATTCAATTGAAACTTTTAAGAGGGGCTTGGATGATTTTTTGGACAGACATAATATCAAAGGCTACTGTTACACTAAACTCTACAGCAGTGATGCCCAAAAGGTGGATCGGGATCTACCAGTAGACCTTTAGCTGGTGATCAGTAGATCTCAACACACTGTCAACAAACAGCTTGTCTAATTCACCTTTCTGTTTCATTCAGTTATTTATTATGTTAATAAGAAATAGTTGTTTGCTAAATATAACAATATACATTTATATAGGCAAAAAGCAACATAATTATTACACGCTAGATCTATATTACACAGGATGATGACCACCAAACTATGTAGCCAGAGGCTTGTGAAGCATCACTGCAGGACATGCCGAAATATAGGCTCCAGTGATATTCAGTAGATAAGCAAAGTCAGAAGGATATAGTCGGGCCAGAGAATTGTTTGCAGTCAGTCAGTGATTATCTTCATCCCATTAGTGAAAGGGCCTCATAATTACAGCATGGGTGTGATTCACAGGTACACCCAGCTTATGCTATTGGTACAAAGAACCAGTGCAGAACCACCCATCACTTGCTATCCTCCCTGCCAATGATTTCAATGTCAACTATCTGTCACGAGCTGTGAGGTGGATCCTAGCCTGAAAACACTTATTCGTTATAAGCCTATGAGACACTGCATTTGATATAGCTTTGTTCAAAAAAACTGAAATCATTCCTGAAAATTAAAGCAGGGGGAAAAATATATGCCCTGCATATAGAGGTTATTTACCAAGACTCTGGGCAGAAGTACAAGAGCACTAAGGGGTGCAAAAGAGCAATTCCAGGGGTATAGCTGTCCTCTGGAGGCAGCTACAGGGTCTGTATCTACTGCTGCTCTATAACGTGTGCATCTGGATGGCAGAAGTTAAGGAACCCATACTGTAGCTGGCAGAATGCAGTTACCTTGAACCTGGCTCTCGTGAATATAGAGCTACTGAACAAAGGCAGAACTGTATGACTGTGAATGGGCACCAGGTCTCTGTGCTCCAAAATGTAAATTTATAGCCCCTACAAAAAAAACGTGTTTATGCTATACAGTGGGATATTTCCAAGGAATTATGTGCACATAATGCATAGACTAATCCATTGGGCCTCCAATTAAAGTGTTTTTTCACCTTTCAAAAACTTTTTTTCCTATCACTTGTTTTCAGATTATTCACCAGAAATATGGACTTTTTTCCAGTTGATTTACTGTTACATTTAATTAAAACAATTCTTATAATTATAATCCTGATAATTCTTATAATTAGGTACATATAACTGATACATTTCTCAGCTCCATCTGTTGAATATAAGCAGCTATTGTATCAATTCTAACAGCTGCCTTTAATGAAACTAAGGTATTCTGCTCTGCAGTGACAACCATAAGAAATGTATCAATTTAGAATAGTTTATTCGTTATTAGAAAAATGGTTTCAAATAGAAAATAGAAAGCAATTGAAAAAAAGTCTTTATTTCTGGTGAACTATCCAAAATCAACATAATTGGGAAAAGTGTTGAAAGGGAAACAAAATAAAAATCTACTTGTATTGCTAGATAATTCCTACCTCAACAAATACTGAATGCATTTAAGAATAAAACTGAATAAAAAAGCTCTGGTTATTATACACTGGATTCCGTCAGTACAGAAGATAAATGAACTTGTTTGGCACTTTGCTGGGAAAGGTTACTTTCATCATCTGACAATTCCATGATAAAGCCTCACTCAGCAACAGAATAACCTTTTCTGGGCGGTCAAAATGTACTTTGCAGACACTTGGAAATCTGTTTATTGTTTTATTTTATTTTTTTTTTTTGAAATAACAGATTGGAAGATAAGATTTGACAGTATTAAAGGCTGTAACCTCAATAGCAAACAACAGCCAGAAAAGAACTCATTACTTACTTTGTTTTAATGTCAGTCTAGGCAGTTGACACATTAGGTTTATGGCCCTTAAACATATGGGGCTTTTCATCAAGAACAAAAGTTACAAAAACTGCCATAAACAAGGCTGGTGGCACACGGGAGATTAGTCGCCAATCGATAAATCTTTGGTACAACAGGCGATCTCCCCTAAATGCCTTCCCACTTAAAGTGTCGCTTTGTTTTCCGAAGTTGCCCAAGGTTTCCTTTCGAGGCAACTTTGGGTGATTTCTTAAAACGAAGCAACGCAAATGGCATCCCACTGGAGACTCACATTCTTGCTGATGGGAAGGTATTTTGAAGGAAATTAGTCGCCCGCAGCAAAAATTTATCGATTGCCGACTAATCTCCCCATGTGCCACCAGCCTAAATCAACACTGCATGCTATTTTTTTCCACAAAACACTCACAAGAAAATATTCAGGTTCATTTGTGCCAAAGAGACAGGTTTACAGGTGCTTTTCCCTTGACACACTGAAATAATTCTAGATATATACAAATTCAGATATATACCATCTTTAACAGTAACAGTTCACAATTGCATATGTGTGAATTATTTTATCTACGTAGCAGCCCTCATTATTTTTTAGGTTGTGAACCCTTACAAGTTGTACTGTAATATACTCTGATATATGAAACAAATTTTCATTATTATTCCTTTTCACAGTTTTTCTGGGTCAGGGTATTATTTTAATGAACTGATTCAACAAAAGAAGGAATTTGGCTCCATTTCTGCCCATGGGGCTTTAGATGCTGTTTGTTTAGTATTAATACAAAACCCTCCCTCAAACCATTATATTCCATTCTTTATGGCCAGTGAAATGTGTAATGGTAAGGGCAATGTTTCTATAGTTCCAAATATACATTTGATCTTAACACAAACCTTCTCGTTGAAGTGAATTTCTACAAATTTTCCAAAACGACTGCTGTTGTTGTTGCGGACAGTCTTTGCATTTCCAAATGCTTCCAGCAGGGGGTTTGCTGTTCACAGAGACAATAATTCATTGTTTGCTTAGTAAAAATCAGCTATTGTTTTTATTTGGATAGTTGATGTTGTTCAGATAACGAAAAGCTGCTATCAATTTTGTTCTTGCAATGAATTTCCTTAAATGTTCTAATGTATGAAAGTATTCTTAATAGAAGATATTTAATAAACATGTAGTCTTTTTAGAAGTCGGGTGACTTATTCACATTTGCATTTCTATATCTTTACGGATGTAGGTTAATATATCTGAACATAAACTTGATAATACTTTCCACAGCTCTCCAAGGCCAGCAATTAACTTAACTAATTAAAGTGTTAGATCAACAAATGACAATTCTGCCTGCTGGCTCAATGCACCTGTTTATCTGTTGGAGGTTTGGCTTTTTTTTAAATAACATATAATAAGTAAATTTTAAATAGAAAGATAAGAACTCATATTTAATAAGTAAATTGTGATTTGTGATCTGTAGCAAAGGTAAAGACACAGGCAATCTTTAGCTCAACATAAAAGCTATGAGCAACATTTAGCTATATACAGCGCTATGCAATACGTTAAAGCGCTACGCAATGTGATAGTGCTATATAAATACATGTTAATAATAATAATCTCAAAGTACAAAGATTACATATATAAAAGCAAATAAGTGTTCACCTCAAATATCACTCTAATTGACCTTAGAACCCCTAGTGTAGAATTATACCAGTGTTTACAACTACAAAGACCACTGTAACAACTACATTAGTAGTTAAGATATGAAGTCTTCAAGTTTACAAACATACCTTCAACAATCCTTTCATCAATGTCCTGTCCAGATCCATAGGACCCTGTTAAATACCTAAAAGCAAAATTTGATCAATTTGAGCAAAATAACCTATTTTTTTATTTCTTATTTCACTTTTGTTTAAACCCATTGTCAGCACTGCTATCAACAAACTGCTGTTATTTTAGTGATATAAAACAAGTGAAAACCTGTTTTTTTTTGGTGTGTTCAGTGATAGGATAAGATATTGCTTACGAGTTGATGAGAAAGTGCAATTGCCGAAGATGCTGTACATGTATTATCTGGATACCAGTCATCGTAGAGTCCAGTTAAAGCAAATCATTCTTCATTATTGACCAAACTGCTTTTTCTCTGTAACAAATACCTTGTACTTGATTAAGTTACCCTAAATCAATGCTGAAGGCAATGATGTCTTTCACGTTTAAATGTTTTCAGTAGATTTAAAGCAGAATGAATTAGATTAGATCTCCGTAAGCAAACCTTATGTGAAATGGCAAGTATGTATCAGCTGCAGTGGCAGAAAGGTCACTGTACTCTGAAGTAGTGGAGTCATAAATGACAGCAGAACACAGGAGAACACTGCCTTAATGAATGCATACTGCTGACCGTGCTGGCTAGGGTGTCTGGATATAATGCAAGTAAACCATAAGACTACAGCATACATTGATGCTGTTGACAATTCAGAGCTTCCTACTTGCCAATAATTTCATGTTTCAGCACAATACTGATGCACAAATTAAGGGCCATATAATACTGGTTTGTTTATATGCTAGTGAAAGAAAGCATATATGCCCTGTACCTGAGCAATTATTTGGAATACCAACTGCAAGTCAGTCCTAACAGCACAACATCAGTATCACTAATTACTGGATAAATGGAAGAAAATCCTACCCACAATGTTCAAAATCTAGTAGAAAGCTATCCCAGAAGAGTAGAATCTGATTTTGGGAATAAGATGTTAGACAGATGCCCACATGTTTACAGCTACATAATTTATGTATGATTTGCACATATAGGGAAACCAAACCAAAAAAGATGATATAAACAAAATATTTAGTGAGCATCTTGTTTTAAAATTTTCAAGTGCCACACACATATTGGCAAACGTATGTGTGCAGTTAAACCACAGTCACTAATAAAATGTTTTGTTTGTTTTTGCAATAGTATACGTACCTAAGAACAAACTTAGTATTTTCTGTCTTCCCTGCACCTGATTCTCCAGACACAATAATAGACTGGCTCATCTTTAGAACTTTCATGTCCCTAAAGGCCTTATCAGCTGGAATAAAAATTAAATGATTTAATACTTATATATCTCACAATTGTTATGTCATACTTTTCCACATAGGAAAATTCACACCAAAAAAATTAAAGTCTTTTAAAGTAATGCAAATACAATGTCCTGTCTTTAATGGCTGTCCCATGGCTACACAGAAGCTTGTTTCTATTAAGTATAGTTGCAAAGTATAGCAAACACACCAGTCTTAACAGTGCAGGGAAAAGGTATATTATATGATCATTTCTTTAAAACACTTTCATTTTTCCTGTTACTGTTCCTTTAAGATAATGCAAATCTTTCTAATTCAAGGACAATATAAAAATATAACCTTTGTTTAAAAAGAATACTCAGGCTACAGCCTTGTATACCAAGGGATACTGGAAGAGATAAAAATGTTTGTCTGCTATTTTACCTTGGGAGATAGAAAGTAAAAAGGAATGCATGATAAGTATACATTATATAGTTTACATGTGTAGCCACACAGCACAGACAGTGAGAGATAATGCTATGTCTAACTAGGTTAGGTTGATAAGCCAAGCAATCTTTCCAACATTTTGACCACTGGATGCCAATTTCTCTGTGTTATACAGTAGCACATATGCCATTATAATCACCATTGCATCTTTACAGTGTCAGATGAGAAAGCAGAGTATGCCATGGTCCTACCAATTAATTTGACTTCAGCTGAGCAAGAAGAACGACATCACCAAAAATATATATATAAATGCAGCATTGTATGCATATTAACCTGGATTCATAGGGGCTCAGCTACCAAAAACTGCTCCAAATAGACACAAAGTGGCATTTTTGACAACTTGCACCATTCGAATTTGCGCCTTCAGCCTTGAGGTATATTTCTTTGTCTTTATTAATGGGGTGCAAAAAGTGTATCTGACTCCGCACGCAGCACTGCATATTTTGGGCAGTACGATATTGAGAAGGGGTGGTCAGAACATGGGTGTCCTTTAGAATGGCCCCAGCTTGAATATAATTCAGAATGCACAAGCAAGGAGTTAGATAGACTTTACTATGCATTAACAGAAAAATAAACAAACTATATATATATATAGCAATATCTAGTTATTTTTTTCAGTCAACCAGCAACCAAACACAACACAACCCAGTGTTACACTGATTCACACATTTATCACTGGGTATCTTTTGTGCTGTATGTAAACTTTTAAATCATTAGCTCCTCTGATTAATGACTGTATATCCCAACCGCAGAACACTTTTGCAAACAAACAAAATATTCTTATTTGAAGAATAAGCACAACTTACCCAAACTATAAATATTTATATCTGATGCCATCTGCTATTCCTTACTACATTAACAATAAAATAAAAGGTGCGTACCTATTGCGTAAACATGAGGTGGCAGCGTTCCCAGAGATTTACCATGGTACTGCTTAATCTGTTCTGAAGTATATAATTTCGGAACATCAAAGTATGGATTTACTGCAATAAGGATATTGGCCACATAGGTCTAAAAAGAAACAGGTAACAGGTTAGCTGTTAGTTCTAAACAGACATTCATGCATTGAAACGACATTAATTCGACAGCTGGCAGCTAGCCTGCATGCACAGATATGATTAGGCAGTTTGATCCATCAGATCGTGGATTGTCTTGTTGCTGGGTGCATGGCACAATCAATGGTTTCAATCATTTGGGTCATTGGTCAAAAAATATTTCCACTTCAAAACACTATAACTGGCACTACACAGCATAGGGAGTATGTTCCAAAGGACTTTGCATTCTGCAACTGTTCTGCCACTGTTCATGACTGTCGTTTCAGTCTTTATTGGCTTAATATGTTTTATAGAGAAAATATCCTGTCTTCTTCATTAAACTCTGATAGAGTAGAACATACTTCATAGCAGGGTCGGACTGGGGCCCACCGGGGCTACTGCCCCAGGGGCCCTCCCTGCCCGTGGCTGTATGTGCGTCATATTTGTGCACATGCATCATGTCGAGCGCATGCACACGGAGGCGTGTCCGGGGCGCATGAGCGCAGCGTTGCGGTTCGGTGCATGCACCTGATTGCTTTGACAGGTGCGCACAAAGCCACAACCTCTGACAAAGAGGGTTGTGGCATTAAGAGGCACATGTGGGTGCGGACCAAGGCTGGCGGGGCCAGCAAGAGCCAAGGGCCCACCGGGTTTTTTTCATGGCACAAATACAAGAGGTCCTCTGCACTCAACCCATTATCAATATATTTAAGACATTGAGAAATTTTGTGTATACAGCTACTAAAAAATGCCTTACCATTTAAACAAAACAGGGATTGTTTGTCTATATATTGCAATCTATTTAATCTGGCCAACTACGTCAAAGTCATCCCATATCTGGCCAGTCCTAAACTCAATTTGCATATATGATTCATTAAGTGTTCTATTGCTTCATTATACATTTAATACAAAGACTTTTACCTGCAAAAGTGTAGGAGTGGCCAGATATGGGATGACTTTGATGTAGTTGGCCAGCTTAAATATATTGCAATATATGGACAAACAATCCCTGTTGTTTAAAGGGTAAGGAATTTTTAGTAGCAGAATGCACAAAATGTCTCAATTTCTTAAATATATTGATAATGGGTTGAGTGCAGAGGACCTCTTGTATTTGTCTATATTTATTTTGTGGTCACAGCCTGATTGCACCCCCAACTAATTGTTTTTAAAAATTAGTGGTGAGCACAACTTCCCCTTGTTTATTATATTTCATAGCACCTTGAGCACAGCATAATGGGGATATGTTATAAAAGATGCTAAGTTTACCCAGGTGCAGTAACCCATAGCAATTAACAGGTAACATTTACTGGTCACCTGATTAAAACCAAATAACGTATTGCCTGCTATGGGGTACTGCAGCTGGGCAAACATTATGCCTTTTATTATATAAGATACATTCATAAGCTGAATACGTCAGAGACAAAGTATGAAGTTTCTTTAAATTCACTGAGAGATTTATGAATTCCTTATTCAAGACATAGCAAAAATAAGCTTAGGGTACTGCAAAGAAACATTCCTTGTACAATTGTCCCAGTTATATTCAGTTGTTAATGGAGAAACACTAAGCTTCAGAGGCAGGGACAGATCAGAAATAGGCTTCACATGCTTTTATTTGTGTACAATTGTATCATAAAACCCAACCACCCAAATACTCCACTGATTGTATATCTACAGCCACACTGGGCCACTGTCACCCATTGACCTTGACATTAATACTTGTTTAATCAACAAGCAGCAATCTTTTAGATACCAACAGAAAGGCATTTAATGTTTCTCCTCACACTGCTGAGCACAAATTAATTATCTATCCTAGCTAAACAACACAATACTATTTGGGAAAAACATTGGAAAGCAAACAAATCTGTGCAGGGGAAGGCTGGCAGAATATTGTGGAACCTCAAGGCAAACTTATTCCTTATGCTCGCAGTTTAGGTAGGCAGAAGAGCACTTGTCTAGGAAGTGGCGAGCACTAGGCACAAACCTCTGCTGTTGCACAGCCCTACTGCAAGGGTTTGCCCCACCACTGCCCTACATCTTGTGTTCCTCATACACATGCATAGGAGATCCATCCCATCACTGGATTCATATGCACATATGTAGGTTACAGTATTAGAGACAGTGGGAGAGGCGGAGCATGTCAAGACTGCAGTGACATATAAGAAGGGCAAAAATAGAAGTGAAAATGATTTCTATGCCTCAGGCATAGAGGTGGAGAAGGCAATATATGATTACCTATTGTCTGAAAAAAACAACTGGACCTTTCCAACGTTACCTAATGCTGCAGAGTGACATCAAATGGGATTTGAAGTCTTCTCCATGATACCGTGCATCAAGCAATAAAGTTTCTCTGACATTCATGTATGGAATCAGTGTATGTAATCCTTGAAACCTTTTTTGGAGATTAAGCTTAAAGATTCATACAATCGACTAGCAACAAGTCAAATATCAGAGTGTACACCTAGGGACATCACTAGAGCTGGAACTAGGGGTAGGCAGAAAAATACATGCATAAGAGCCAAATGATCGGATTACAACTAAGTAAATGGGCGCCACAGGGTTGTGGTCCTTGATCGCAGGAAAAATCAAACCTGCCCGATCGATATCAGGCAAATTTTAGGCCTGATATCGATCGGGGAGACCCATTGGAAGCCCCCACACACAGCAGATAAGCTGCTGAATCAGTCTAAAGGATCAATATCAACAGCTTTAATCTGCCTGTGTATGATTGCAACTAAGAAACTGCATCAACTATCTGGTGTGGTCCTGGACACCGCTACAGCTACAGTTCTAGACTACTGAGATTTTATTGGATATGAACATCATCACTTACATATATTTTGTCTTTACTGTACCGCACTTGTATATTGTGAAGAAGAGTGGCTTCATTTAGATACATCAGAGAACCTGTGAATAAAAAGAAAAAAAGTAATGAACAAATATATTACCACTACAGCAAATTATTTGCTTATGGAATTTATGGGAGATGGTCTTCCAATAAGTGTTCCAAATAACGGGTTTCCTTATAAGTGGTACCATACCTTTGCTAGCATAAAATATTTTTAGCAAAACCAAATATACAAAATACATAATTTCTATTGAACATGATATAATAGTTTATGTTTTTTACCTTTTTTGCTCATGTGATGACACTTATTAGCATCACATTTTATATTTTACATATGTGTTGATAATTTTATGTAATTTCAGATTAGATCATATTTCATCAAATGAAATGTTTTGAAAGTTCTGTGCATTTGTTGGCTTCGCCTCAGCTAAGCTTTCTTTTCTGTGCTACTAGTATGACTTTCACAAAATTGTGTATTAAAGGAGAAGTAAAGTATGTTATGAAGTGAGGGCCCATTAACAGCCCATCCTCACCAAGGTCTCCATGATACTAACAAAGTGGGCCCCCAAGTCCTTCGAAATGGCGTTTGCTGCTGCCATGTTTGATATTCCTAATGGAGAATACACTCTGAAAACTGGCCTTGCTTTCTGTGTTCAGGCTAAAAATCAGCTATTCCAGCAATGAAAACTCTTGCCAAGAGGAAACATGGCAACCTCCAATTTCACTGCACAACTATTGTATTTTGGGGGCAGTTATGGGAATTACAGTACAGTTTTTTATAATGTAAACAAGTACATGGGGTGATCCCCAAGTTGCTGCTGCCTGAGTCAGTGGCCAACATGAAGCCCCCCCCTTCTGCTCCGCACTTTAAACATCAGAGTCAGAACAGGTCAAACGGGGCAAATACAGCAAAATAGTGCTCTCTGCACCAGCAGATCTAAATTCCCAGGCTAAAACCCAAACATTTGGCTCTAAAACTTACAAAAGGCAGCTTTTGCCAGTCCTTCTAACTGCTAGCTCACTGCCACCTGAGGCAAGGTTTTTACCTTGCCTGATGGCAGGAGCAGCCCTATAAGTTCAGGTATGGCCCAGTATCCAGAATGCTTGGGACAGGGGGTTTCAGGATAATTGGTCTCAGGGGCGTAACTACAGAGGAAGCAGACCCTGCGGCTGCAGGGGGGCCCAGGAGGAATAGGGGGCCCTACTTAATGAGCAATTTCAATATATAGAGGTAAAACAGGACAACCTCTGGATATTTTGGGGGCCCTAAAATAAATTTGCTGTGGGGCCCAGTAACATCTAGTTACACCACAGATTGATCTTTCTGTAATTTGGATAACCTTAGCTTTAGTCTACTAAAAAATCACTGAAACATTAATTAAAGCCAATAGGATTGTTTTGCCTTCAATAAGGAATAATTATATCTTAGTTTTGATCAAGTACAAGCTACTGTTTTATTATTACAAAGAAAAAGGAAATCATTTTTAAAATTAGAATTTTTCTTTTGATGAAAATGAAGACTATGGGTCTTGACCTTCACATAATGTGGAGCTTTTTGGATAGCAAGTTTCAGATTACAGTAGATAGAATGTCTTGATTATGCTTTTATTTTTGAACTTTGAACAGATAATAATATAAAGATATCACAGTCTTTAGAAAATAAGCCAATTTCTTGGTAATATGTTAGGCAGATTAAAAAAAGATTGCTGTTCATCATACCACATAATTATCTCAGGAGCAGAACTTCTTCACAGTGCAAATTAATCAAGTTCTCAATGTGAAGCGTTTGTTTGCCAACCAGAATCTTCAATTTGTCTATGTGCTGATGTAAGCTGAAAAGAGTCTTATAATATATATACAACTGCTATGAGTTTACACCCACACAATCCTCCCCAACAGTAGCTGCTATTGGATGCTGCATCTTACAGACCATAGTGTCTATGGGGCAAATTCACTAAGATC